>OX381721.1:2120503-2712739 GCA_947462335.1 Harmothoe impar | reverse complement strand
AGACCCTGCCTAAGAATGAGCGGATTTGAGGCTGCTGGATGATGACGTAGTTTCAGGGTTCTTTCCACACACCCAGCAGAGGGAACAAGGGTACTGTTGGAGGGGGTCGTGGTCAGATGGACCAGTAGCAGCACTCTAACACTATTAATATGTAAGATACTTCTAAAATTCATTTATAAATGCTCTAGTATGCTTAGGATCTACTATTTCATATTCAGTAGTATTTAACCTGCACCATAGGCTTTAAAGTATTTGAGGTTAATGTATGTCCATATGTGTTCCCTTCCCGTGGCGGGTGGGCAGGGCGGGGTCGGCGGGGAGACACGGAGTGAGTATCCCTTTAAGGACACATGTCGCTAAAAGATGACATTAGTTGTCATGATGCACCAATGCAGCCCTGGCGAGTAACTCGCCAGTGCTGCATTGTTGCATCATGACGACCCTTTGGGAGTGTCTCCACCACGTAGGGTCTGCATGATGCATGAATGCAGCACTGGTGAGGGCTTCATCCATGCATCATGACAACTTAAGGCATGATGCATTAAGGTATCATGCCGTCCTTAAAGGTGTAGTACCACCAGCTGTGTGGCGTCATTAGGAGTGTATACCGGACACATCTGCCGTCATCACGCCTCCTCCCCGCACAGCATCACCACTGTAATAGACTAATACCCGGCAAGGACGGCAGCATGCCTTAATGCATCAAGCCCTTGGTCGTCATGATGCATGAATGCAGCCCTGCCGAGTTACTCACATGTACTGCATCCAAGCATCATGCCATTCCTTCAGGAGTGTTTCGACCCTATCATGACGACCAAGGCGTGATGCATTTATGCATCATGCCGTCCTTAAAGGGTTACACTGTGTCTCTGTGACGTTTGTTGGCATGATGCATGAATGCAGCCCTCCTGAGTAGCATTCCAGTGCTGCATTCATGCATCATGCCCACCCTGCGAGTTTGATACACTACCAGAGAGAGCAACCCTGGTGAGTACTACATGCTTACATTTATGTATTATGACGAGGACAAACGGTATTAAAGCACGAGGTTGTCCTTAAGGTTGATCGCTACTCATGCAATATGGACTCCTGCGCAGCTTTCTGCGCATATAGCTTTAAATTGCCAGAATGGGCTTATATTATATAACTGGATACATATACATAACCACTATGCCATATCCAAAAATTGGACAGTTCCAAGTAAGATTGAGTATTTTATGGCACTTTAAATATTTGATATATTTGGAGCAAGTGATATTTGCTATTTTTAACATAAATTAGAATAATGGTATTATTTACCAATAAATCATTATTGAGATTGATATAGATCTCATCCCTGTACTTAAAACAAACAAGGGTATAAAATATATAGATTTTTTACCCCGATCCTTGGCTTTAAACCAATTATTTTGGCCTTTAAATATGAGATTTAGACAGTTTTTGTCCTATTTTTTAACTTTAGAGGCCCAAAACCCTAAAAATATGCGCGGGACCCCCTATCAAAATTCCCTTTAAATGTTAGCAAATGATCTGAACTATTTTTTGAGAAAGTAAAAAAAAAAGTCTATGGATTTTTTTTGCTAATTTTTGAGATTTTGTTGAAAAATTTACCATCTAATTTAATCAATCATCCTAAAATCACCACTTTTTTTTCACGAAAGGGTTGTTTTTGGACCATAATTTTATTTTTCCCATTTAAAGACACAATATAGGATTATTCATTTAAAATATAGCATTGATGTGGGCAGTGGTTCACTAAGAGAAAAAATCTTGAAAATTTCCAAATATTTGGTGTTTTTTGCCAAAAATAGAAAATACTTTTTTTTTTCAAAAATCTGTATAAAAAAAAGTAGCTCGGGACCCCCCCTATTTTTTTCCATTTTCGATTTCTTAATGATCTAAACTACCATTAGGCAAAAAATTAGGAAATTCTATGGATGAAAAGTTAAGAGTAGCGATCAACCTTAAAGCAGGGAGAAGAGGACGGATAGGGGGAGGGAGGGGTCGTGGCCATGGTAACGCTGTAAACATTACTCCCTTTACGGCGCTAACATTGTGCTGGGAGAGCCCTAAAGAACCACATTCTCCAAGCGGATTCTGTGCTTTATATCAGATAGAAGACGGAGACTGGCACATTAGCCCTTAACGGCCTCGTAGTGCTGCAATGTGGGGTGGGCTTTGTCATATGGGCTGCATAGAACACGTATTGTGAAACTGTAAACCAGGACCAAATAAAACCGTATTTAAAAAAAAAGAATTTCCTGAATTATGACGACCCTTCAGGAGTGCATCAGCCAGGTAGGGTCAGCATGATGCAAGTATGCAGGCCTGGTGAGTTACTCACCAGGGCTACATACATGCATCATGACAAATCAATCCAATGTAAAGTCTTTTTATTATGGACTGGCAAATACAAGACATCTCTTTTTCTCAAAGTAGGGGGGGGCATCTTAAAGGGGGGGGGGGGGGGTCGTCCCAAAGGAGGGGTTATATGGTACGTTTTTTTCGATAAGTGATATTAGGTTTAATAAAGTATTATACATCCCTTAAAGGACAGATGTTGCTAAAAGATGACATTTGTCATCATGATGCATCATGTCGACCCTACAGGCATGATGCTTGAATGCAGGGAGTAACTCGCCAGGGCTGCATTCATGCATCATGACGACCTAGGGCATGATGCATTCAGGTATCATGTCGTCCTTAAAGTAGGAATGTCATTGACATCCAGTTTTTTCCAATTTCGATTATCACGATTTTTGGTCCCGATATTTTGATATATGTCGATATTTGAATAAGTTTTATTATGTTGTTTTTATCCCAAAAACACACTTTAATTTTACAGTAAATGATGATAATACACAGGCAGAATTTGACAGAGGACCAGAGTAGTATAGTATGTATCGGAACGGGACTATAGTTAAGTACTGTTTATTACTCAATCGACATGCAGCCAATCAGAGGCCTCCATTGGGTCACGTGACCCGTTGCCATGGTAACGTGACCTACTTAGGGCTCTCAGCCAATCAGAAGCCAGCATTCTGGGTGACCTACTGACCTACTTAGAAGCTCTCAGCCAATCAGAGGCCGGCATTCTGGTAACCATGGTAACGTGACCTGCTTACGTCACGTGACCTACTTAGGCTCAGCCAATCAGAAGCCGGCATTCTGGTAACTAGGGTAACGTGACCTACTTAGGGTTTGTTTGTAAACAACACCACGTGGCTCTCTTGTTTGTAAACAACACCACGTGACACGTGACTGTTTGTAAACAAACAACTTATATATAGAAAATAAACACAACAAGTTCCATGTTATGTTAAAATTATATTTTCAAAAAAAAAAGCACATCTGTTACAGCGTCTATGTGTAACTACGCGCGTTCTCATTCAAACACTATAACACTATCATACCGTAGCAGCAGCAGGTAGGACTGGAAGAAAAGCAAGCGCACGAGCAGAAGCGACGACACCAGTTGCACCATCCGGCCGTCGCGTTGGTAGCCCTACTACTCGTCGCGCGTTCAACTGGAGGTTTAAGAGTGACAAATGACGATTCTTTGTCGACGCGACTGCTAACATCAGCATCGGCAGCAGCATCGGCAGCATCGGCAGCAGCATCGGCAGCAGCGGCAGCAGCCTCGGCAGCAGCGGTAGCAGCAGTAGCAGCAGCTGTAGCAGCAGTAGCGTGAGCATTAGCAACAACAGCAGCAGCGACAGTAGCAAGGGCGGCAGAGCGGGCACTAGCAGCGTTATCAGCGGCGTCATCGGCAGCCGCAACAGCATCAGCAGCAGCAGCGTCGGCATCGGTGGCATGAGTAGCTGCATCGGCGGCAGCAACAGCAGCAGTCACAGCCGCAGCGGCAACAACAACAACGTCATCACAACCAGCGTCACTAACAGCCGCAGTAAATGCAGCAGTAGCACGCTGAGCAGCACTAGCAGCAGCAGTAGCAGAGGCTACAGCATCAGCTTCACATTCGCGCGCCGCTTCGTCATTCCGCTTCATGTCACGGTAGCAACTTTCCATCATGGGGATCTGCAAATTGAGGCGCGGTGCTGGTGGTGGTAGTAGTAGTAGTAGTGGTAGTAGTAGTAGTAGTAGTAGTAGTAGTAGTAGCGTGAACGATGATGACGATGCCGAATACGGTTTCACTCCCCCTTATATACTCTTACTCCCCTCCCCCCCCCTTTTTTTTTCAAGCCACCGGCCAGCTGCTCCCTCACGGCAGGTCTTTAGATCAGCCTTAAGTCGCTTACTACGCGGCTCATCATCCCTCTAATCGCATTTTCCAGCCGCCGGCCGGCTGACTGCTGACGACAGGAGAGGGTGATTTGTTTTTCTTTAGATTTAAGCCGCTTACCACACGCACACCCTCTAGTCACAGACAGAGTGACAGAAAGGGAGGGGGTCGCTTTGTTCACGCTACCTGTAGTTGTTTTTCTATACACACGCTGAGCCCATGACCCGCTAATCCTTTATACAGGTAACACGCGTTCAACTAATTACTCTATTGTATGACAGTCGGTACACGGATTTAATTTTAAACCACCTTCCCATCTGGATCCATGTCTGGCGGGGTGGAAGGATCCAGCTGAAAAGCGTGATTAGGGCTTTTGTTTCTCTTATGATAGCAGCAGGTCAGCATGCGACAGCTGAAAATGTCAGACTCGCCGCTCCTATAAAAGACTGAGATGCGTCTCTCTTTCCACACACCCTTCTACCATCGCCGCCGACACCGCCACCGCCGGCCAGCCGACCGCCGCCACCGCCTGCAGTCACCGCCATCACGCCAGCAGGGAATTTCGAGCTGAGTCTGCTTATTGCTTATTTTTTTTCTTTGAGCTTTTTGTTTTCTTAAATTTTTATTTTCACTCAGTCTTTTTTGTTTCGGAGGAAAGAAATATGGCGCTGCAGATGGCGCGAGTTTCTAAAAGACGGTCGCGCGAACAAAGTGCTCTCCTCAACTGCCCGGCTATTTTTTTATCTCAAAGGAGAGAGCGTCACGTAGTTGAGGTTCACGCTTCTCTTGAAGCGTACCGAATTCTCGAGAAATGCAAAGCTGAGCGCCATCGTCGTTATACAAGAGCGGAAAAGGAAAACGTAGCGACATGGCCGAGAGCCGTCTTCTCAGAACAGCATTTACTCTACTATTGCATAACAGCCGCTCTCAGCGCCCCCACTCGTTGGGCGTTTCATGAAAAGAAAGAGCGCCGCTACTCTCCTCACCCTGCCTCCTCTTATAAAGTGAGAATAAGTGCTATGAAACGATTCGACAAGCCGATCGGTTTCTTGGGAGCGACTGCAGCTCCCACTCGGTGGGCGCGCGTTGTGGCCGACGTGAACACGGTCTCTAAACGTTTCGACGTCGTCACTTGTTATCCCGCATATTGCAACGCAGCCGAATTGAAGAAGATAGGGACGCACTATTTTAAACCATACGCTCCAATATGTATTTGTCACCGCCGCGCTCACACGCCTTATTGCTTTTTCGAGACGATCGTGTCACAACACAGAAATAGAAAAAAAACCGGCAAAGCGACGAGCTTTGCCTAAATGATCAAAAAAAAAAAAAAAAAAAAAAATTAATCTCCTCCTCCTCCTCCTCCTCCTCCTCCTCCTCCTCCTCTTCTTCTTCTTTTTTTAAAAAAAAATAAATATTTGTATCAGACTCCTCTGGAGTCTGATACAAACATTTATGACTATTGAGTGAAAATAGAATTTTATCGCAAAAAAAGTCACTTCTGCCGCCGCTACTGTGACACCGGCCGGTATCAATAAAAAGGTCGGCTGACTTTTCTCCACAACCATTCACTACCGACCGTTCGAGTGAGAAACACAGCAGACAGTCAGACACACAACCGCTCTCTGACGCGTCCTGAAAAAAAACAAAAAAAAATGTCCAGTAGTAAAAGCAAACTCTTCACAGAAATTCATTTCGACGCTCGACTACAAGGACCCTTTAGTTGTATCATTAGCGGTCCGTCGGGTTGTGGAAAATCGCGCTTGGTGGATCAATTTCTGAGCGACGTGAACAATTTGGTCACGCCGCCGGTGGAAAAGACTTTTTACCATTACGGCGAGTGGCAACCTCTGTTTGAAAAAATGCAAAATCAGTACGGTGTGGAATTCAGAGAAGGTCTTCCTAGCAAAGAGTCTATAGCGGGAGACGTGGAAGTAGCAGAAGACGCTTTACGACCCCACACTCTACTGATATTGGACGATCTGATGAGCAGTTCCAATCAGCAAGTGGTAGCCGACATCTTTACTAAATACTCGCATCACTGGAACGTGAGCGTCATATACATCACTCAGAACCTATTCCAGAAATCACCCGACTTTCGAACTATGAGTCTGAACGCTCACTACATGATCGTTTTCAAGAACCCGCGCGACATGGGGCAAATAGCTAGTCTGTCTCGCCAGGTGTTTCCGTCCAACGCGGCGGCCCTCTCTAGTATATTTACCCATGAACTCAAGCGACCTCACTCATACCTCCTTCTGGACTTCAAGCAGTCAACACCTGACGATCTGAGAATACGCTCCTCTTTGACGTCCATACACTCTCAGCTAGTGTTCGTACCGCTAGACAAAAAAAAGAACAAGAGAAAGCAGTAGCAAAAAAAATGTCTTCTCATCTACTCGAAAGACACTTTGGTACTCTCAAGCACTTAGCTAAGTGCTCGCCAAAGGACTGCTCGCATCTAATAGACTCTGGAAGCGACGATCTGATCGCAGCGTTAAGTGAGATCTGTCACAATTTACTGGTAGGGAACATCCCGCTCAGCGACAAACAACTGGACAAGCTTCGAGAATCGGCTGACGTGTTGAGGGAGGTCGGCAAAAAATCTACGCCCATCAAAAAAAAGAGACGCGTCTTGGTACAAGAGGGAGGTTTCCTCATTCCGGCTCTCATAGGGATGGCCTTACCGCTTATAAAGAGCATTCTCCGTATATGAGACACCTCATTCGACACCTACTCGCCGACAGCACCACCACCACCACCACCACCACTACCGCCACCACCAGCGTCATTGCCACCGTCGTCCCCATGACGGACTCAGAGCAGCAACAACACTACAAACGTTTAGCGCTCGTGGATCCTGAGACGCTCTACAAATCATCACGAGCAGGTCTACTTCATCATGTGCCCGCTGCTGCTGCTACTACTAGCGCTGCTACTACTGCAGTCGCTGCTGCTAGTACTTCTACTGCTCCAAACCTTCCTCCTCTTCCTGATGAGCGCACTGAAAAGAACGAGAGTTCCGCTCCTGCCACCGCCGCCCGCCTACCTGCCGACATGGCCTATTACCACAAGCAGGCAGAGCAGTCCCTTCATCCCGACGCGGCCTTGCACCAGGTGCTACAGTTTATCTACAGGGACTTGGATTTAGTGTTGAACGACCCCACTTTGGAATCGCGCGAGAAAATGTTGAAATACCGAAGGTTGTTGAATAGATTGCAATTTTTTCTCGCGAATCCCCACAACAGCAACATCTCTTCGTCCTACTCTTCTTCGCCCCCGGCTCACCTCCGTCAGTCTGCTGAAGAGGCCAGCGCGTCCCTACTCGAGCGGTTGGTGAACCAAGTTCCCAAGAGGAATCGCACCCGGACCGTGGCGCTGTACAAACAATTGGAGAAATCCGGAGTGATCAAGTGGAACGAGGACGGTGCGGTGCGCGAGATGTCGGGTCGGAGAATACCACCTGAGCGTCGCATCAACATAGTGGACTTACTGAACGACGCCGCCAGGTTCAGGAAGACGGCGCCCAGACCGGCGGGCTACTCGCCGTTCACGAAAGCGCTGCGCGAAGCAGTTCCCACAGACTCCTTGATCGGAAACCATCTGTATAAAGCGAGCGGACCTGGCCAAAGTTTGGACACACGGCTTGCTGACAGAGGTCGGAAACGACCGAGCTTCGACTCGGAAGAAGGAGAAGCAGCAGCAGCAGCAGCAGCAGCAGCAGTAGCAGCAGCAGACTCTTCTCTCCAGGTGGTGGACGATCAATCCTCTGAAGACGAGGAGGACGACCGTGAACTTTTCCAAACTCCGACTTCCTATAGGAGCGTGCCGCGTAAGAAAAGGAAAGGGCGCAACCGCCTAGCGGCGAGCTCGTCGTTCACGCCCTCAACAAGCCCACCATGGGCAAACCAGTGAAGAGACTGACCAAGAAGGAAAAAGAAAAGAAGCGCGTAGTAGCTAGATATACCGACGTCAAAGCGCCCTCCAGTTTCACTAGCGTGACTAAACTCCAGAAACATCATTTTCGCCACCTGAACCCGGCCGTCATCCGAGATGCTTTAGTGTCGCTGGACGCCTACACTAAACATAAACCCATTCGGAGAAAATTCGCAAGGAACAAGACTATAACCGGCGCAATCGATCAGCAGTGGCAGATAGATCTGATGGACATGCAAGCTTTGGCGTCTCACAACGACCGCTTCCGGTACGTGGTGACGGCGATCGACGTTTTCTCTAGGTACGCGTGGGCCGTTCCCATTAAATCCAAGAGCGGCGCTGATGTCACCGAGGCCTTCCGAGAGATGACAGGCACTGGCGAGAGACGACCGCGCACTGTTCAGACAGACAAGGGGAAAGAGTTTTTGAACAAGATCTTTCAAGATCACTTGAAGAGCGAGGGCATAGAGTTCTTCACTGGCGAGAACGACGACATCAAAGCTAGTCTAGTGGAGCGCTTGAACCGCAGTCTGAAGGAGAAGCTGTGGCGTTATTTCACACACAAGCGCACGTATCGCTACGTAGACGTACTGCACCATGTAGTGTCTTCTTACAATCGCACTCACCACAAGACGTTGAAAATGGCGCCGGCTCAAGTCAGCTCGGAAAACAGCGAAACAGTTTTCTACCGACAAGATCTCCCAACTAACAAACAAATCGACGAAATATGGAAAAAGAAGAAAAAAACAAAGACGTCCGCCGTCGACGTCATCGCTCCGGGTGACAGAGTGAGGATGTTGAGAACTAAAGGCGCCTTCGACAAAGGGTACGAGGGAAACTGGCGCGAGGAAGTGGTCGACGTTGCTAAGACGTTGGGAAGCAGAGGGTTCGAGCTGAAAGACGACAAGGGCGAGGAGATAAAAGGCGTCTTCTACCCGGAAGAGGTTCAGAAGGTGTACAAGAGTCGTTACGACAACAACTACCTGATAGACGAGGTGTTGCGCCGCAAGACCGTCGACGGTAAAGAGTTAGCTTTCGTACGTTGGTTAGGTTACGACGACAAGTTCAACGAGTGGATCCCCGTCAAAAAAATAACGTAGAAAAAAAAAAAAAAAAAAAAAAATGAACATCACTCTACCTAGCAACAGCTCTATGGAGTATTATCCTGACAACAGCTTGACGTCTTTCCGAGCTCACTTCGACTCGCCGCTCCTTCTGCCCGAAGCGTACGAAGCGGCTCTGACTGAGATCATCCTCCCTACAGAATGGACTAACGTGCACGACGACGACTTGATCATCGTTGTTCCTCTGCGCACCAAAGGTTCGCTAGAGGAGGCGATCCAGGTTTTAAAAGAAACTAAATTCTCCGAAGGAAAAAAACCACAGGTAGACTGGAGGGGAATGAAAAACGCGAACGGTCTGAGCAAGCCAACGTTCAGCTCAAAATTCCCGCTGAGCTGGAAGGAAGCGAGCTATGTAACGGTGGAAGAGATATCAGACACGTCGGAAGAGCAGCAATTGAAACCGGAAACAAAAAGGTTCAAGAGAGAGGTCGACTTGAGACAGACGAATGCCGTATACAAGCAGTTCTTGTCCCCGGCGGTGAAGAAGAAGGCGATCAGCGATCAAGCAAGACAAATGATCGAAAAGATGGAGAAAGACATGGGAGTGCGCAGTTTCATGCCAAACATATTCGAGATACCTCCTATTTTCACCGGAAGCAACCACACCCTAATCGAGCGCTTGAGTGAGACGTTGCGAGATGACAGACTAGAGGGCGACAGCTTCTTGCTCAAACCGATGCGGATCTTATCGTACGACGCCAAGACGAAACGCGTCACCATCAAACCGCCGAGACACTGTGCTGTCCTGCTGAGTCAGCATCTCGCATGCGTTCTAGGCTTCGGAGAGAAGACGTGTTTCGCGTCGCCGACTACCGGCGCCTACTCGATGGATGTTTACGGGGACGTGCACTCTGTGTACATATACACCGACATGATCCAGGAGAGACGTGTGGGCGACATGCAAGTGCCGCTGTTGCGCTGCGTGGCGGTTAGGTCTGATGCGCTCGGCTACCCCGCTATTGAAGTCGGTGGGAAAAACGCTGCTCCGCGCCGGTGTGGGCGTAGCTAAAGATGTGCTGGCGGGTCGGACTTTAAAGAGCAGCGTGAAAGACCGAGGCGCAGGCGCTCTGAAGAGACTGGCGAGTACGGCGTTCTCGGGAGGAAAGACGTCTGTCGCGTCTAAGAAAGGGTCGAAACGTCGCCGGCATTCTCCTCAGACGGGCGGTGGCTCTTGCAAGAGACGTAGAGGGGATGTATTCGACCGGTAAGCGCCTAGGCGTTCAGGTATAAATAAAAAGACTGGAGGCGGCCGGCGTCAGTCTGTCGGCCGCATGAAGAGAGAACACAATGGCTTACGTACACGAGAGCAGTAACGAGTGCGCGCTCTCTGAGCTCGACCTGCACACCGTAGCGCCGACTCAGACTACTATCTTAAAGTCGTCTTTCCTGGGGATAGAAACAAAAAACTCTTTAGAGGATGGAGGTAACATAAATTTCACCATCAACAAGTCGCAAGAGTACACAGACCTGAACGAGAATTACCTTCATCTGGAATGTCAAGTGCTAAAGGACGGAGCGGCGATCGAGGACACCGACGCGGTAGCTCCGGTGAACAACTTGGCTCACTCGCTCTTCAAAGACGTCCAAGTCTCCATCGGCGGTTTCAAAGTGTCTGGCAACACCGAGACCTACCCTTACCGAGCTTACTTGGAAGGGTTACTCAACTACAACAAAGACGTGAAGGACGGCGTCATGAGCGCCCAGGGGTGGCATGAAGATACGCCCGGTCAGTTTGACACGTTGACTGACGCGAATGCGGGGTACAAAGCGCGCAAGAAGCTAATCTCCAACAAGCGCTTTTCGCTGATGGCGCGACTGCACTTTGACCTGGCTCATCAACCGAAGCTCATCGTTGGAGAGACAGAAATCAATCTCACTCTGAAACAAGCGGCGCCCTCTTTCTATCTGATGTGCGCCGCTGACGGAGGCTACAGCTTGAAGATCTACAAAGCAAAGCTCTACGTGCGACGCGTGCTGGTGGCGGACGCTGTAGCGGAAACGCACGAGAGAGCGGTGATAGAACACGGGCCCTTCGACTACCCGGTGAACAGAGTGGAGGTGACGACCTACGCCATCCCTCAAGGTAACAGAGATCACAGCTACACGCACTCCAACACAGGCCAGCTTCCCAAGTCGATGATGATTTGCTTCCTTGACCACGACGCCTTCAACGGTAGCTACACCAAGAACCCGTTCGAGATGAAGCATTACGACATCAGCTCGCTTCAAGTGATAGTGAACGATCAGAAAGTGCCGAACGACGCCTACGTGCCCGACTTTAAGACCAAAGCGGCCGTGAGAGAGTACTTGGCGCTACACACGGAAACGGGGATGTACGAGGGCGCGCGCTCCTGCGGTATTTCATACGATCAATTCCTGAACGGTTACACGGTGTTCCCCCTCGACTTAACCCCAGACAGATCGCACGACGGGTGTCGCGTGAACCTTATAAGAGCGGGTCAGCTGAGGGTGGAAGTCAGTTTCCGCTCGGCGCTACAAGCGACAACAACGGTGCTACTCTACTTGGTGTACGACAACGTCGTCGAGCTGACCCGAGATCGACACCCCGTCACCGACTACCACATGAACTGAAGACAAGACGGCGGTACTCGGCGTATCGTATGAACACGCTTGAAATAAGCAGAGTGTTGAAGGAAAACGTTCACACAAAACATCGTTTCCTGGGCGTTTTCTCTTGTGACACTATTCCGAAGCACCCTATCAAAGACACTTGTTTCGTGAGCAACACAGATCCGCAACATTTACCAGGTCAGCATTGGGTGGCGTTTTACGTGTCGAGCACGGGTGAAGTGTACTACTTTGATTCCTTCGGCTTACCGCCGCTGAGTGCGGAGTTCTTGTCTTTCGTGGAACGCTCTGCTCCGTTCAAGTGGCAAAGAAACCGCATTCAACTACAAGACACTTCTGCTGACACCTGTGGACCTCATTGCGTTCATTTCCTAATTGAAGCATGTCAAACAAGAAACCCCAAGAAGTGCGTCATGCGCATGAGCAAAATCCCAAAGCTGAGCGACCGGGCCGTGAGTCAGAAGCTATCGATGATGCTGTTGTGACGGGTTGTTGCGATGGCGGCCGTTTCATGGAGGCAAAGATTCTCTGCCTTGCCGAAATGGTGTTGGATTTATCCAAAGTCGTGCAATGTCTATTGGAGAGAAGTCGTCCGGGGTGTGGTGGTGCGAGTGACGGCGGCGTGAGACTTTGCGGCCTGTTGAGTTGCTGCAAATCGAAGAAGCAAGCTAAAAAAGCATAAACTTGTGTGTTTTTTCTGATTGAAATGAAAATAAAGAATAAAATGAAAAGAAAAGAAATTATCTTGTTGTGTTTTTATTTCTATATATAAGTTACATAACTTTTTTTTGTTTGTTTGTTTACAAACAGTCACGTGTCACGTGGTGTTGTTTACAAACAAGAGAGCCACGTGGTGTTGTTTACAAACAAACCCTAAGTAGGTCACGTTACCCTAGTTACCAGAATGCCGGCTTCTGATTGGCTGAGCCTAAGTAGGTCACGTGACGTAAGTAGGTCACGTTACCATGGTTACCAGAATGCCGGCCTCTGATTGGCTGAGAGCTTCTAAGTAGGTCAGTAGGTCACCCAGAATGCTGGCTTCTGATTGGCTGAGAGCCCTAAGTAGGTCACGTTACCATGGCAACGGGTCACGTGACCAAATGGAGGCCTCTGATTGGCTGCATGTCGATTGAGTAATAAACAGTACTTAACTATAGTCCCGTTCCGATACATACTATACTACTGACCAGGCTCTCAGTCTATGTCTATATAGATATAATATAGTATGCTATCTTTATCATAATTATTAGATCTGGAATGTCCCGATTATGAGCCCATTTTCCTGCCGATTTGTCATATATTGCTTAAATTACCATAGCCTGGCCTCTAATAGGAATATCTGAGTAATGTTTTGACTGTTAGAAAGCTGAAATTCAGCTGATCATATATATCGATGTAACAGAAATGTCGATTTGATTTATATCATCATTTTAAGAATAACAATATGTCGATATAGTGAGTATCGATGACATCCCTACCTTAAAGGGGAGTCCTATACACCATGTCGGGAGCCTTAATCTGCTCAGTACCCAGCAGATAAGGTGGATTAGGGGCTGTATCTACAGGGACTAATAGACTCATACTGTGCTACAACCAGTGTACTGCTATTGGCACTGATAATAAAGGACAGCATATTAGGCCAAAAAAAAGTGTTCAGGTATCCCTAGCGACCTTTTTTTTGGCCCTACCCAATTCTATTTGTTGGAGGCATTTTGGAGTTTTTCTACCGAATTTTTTTTTAACTGTTTTTTTTTTTACAGATATACAAACATAAGAGAAATTTGTAAAAAAAACAAACTTAAAAGAATTTGATAAAAAAAAAAATCGACCTACCTACCCTATTTTTTCTGGGCATGTTACCTGAACACAACTTTTTTTTGGCCTTAGTACTTTAATATAGGAGCTATAGGCAGTGCCTTTATACTGCACCCCTCCAACATAGGGGGCGGGAATATTGGTTCTCAGTAAGGTGTTGCTGTTGAATATATATAAAGAATAAAAGTTTCATCGATGTCTGCTTTACTGCGTCAGGCTGTCAAGGTACAAATACAATGGTCCCTGAAACAGCCAGGGGGAGTTTGTTATCTGCAGAGGTCAGCTGTACAGGGTGAGTGCCTATATAGAACAGTGATTAGGGAGTACACCGGTGATAATGGATTCATTTTGAAGCCCCTACTGGGGGGACAGGCACACAACGCCATTGTATGCTGTGCAAGTTCAAGTCAAGTTCAAGTTCAAGATTTGTTTATTGATCACCAAGACATAAGTACAATCACAAATATGTTCTCCCTTCATAATCTGTCTCGGGAGGTATTTCTCTTTGGCGTACAGCGGTTCTGACCTCAGATTTACAAGCATGGCTGCACTTTATTTTAACATTAATTACATGATAATACCCTGTACGCCACTACCTTATAACAGTTCTCGTCCATATAATAAATCATATACTAGCTAATAACAACATTTGTCCTGATTGTGGGTAGGCTTACTAGACGAGGATGGATGGTGGGGTACAATGGAGATGCCCACAGGTCGAGTTGCTTCACATAACAGGGGAGGCTAGTCACTACTAACCTTATTCTTATCTTAATTTAATTTGATCTTATTTTACTTAATTTGCCAAGGGGGGAGGTGATGGTGATCGAATCTATGAGGTGAGTGAAGGTAGAAAGCATGTCCCTACGCTTTCACCAAGGCAATGGTTCTTTTACATCTGACAGTGCACAGGCATGCATAGTGACAAGCCTTTGGTATGCTGTATGTCAACCACAGCAGGGGTAGTTCATAACGTGACATAGCAGGGTGCTAGTGAGACTCGATCGGGTGACCTCCCATGTCCGGGTCCAACGCTCTACCGCCCGAGCTACTCCCCACCCCGTTGTACATTACATCTACTCCTACAGACGCACTCAGTGTATACAAACAAAATCTCAAGCAGAACTCGTGCCATTCTCGTGTCATAACTCGAGAATTTCAGACCTTTTTGGAACTTATTTTTGGACATTTTCTTGTCATATTCCGTCATTTCCTTTAGTGAAACATGAGAAATGGCAGGTCTTCATTCTACATGTACTTGTGAATTTCTGATTTATTTGCACAAGTAAAACTCGGGAAATACACATCTCCATGAACATGTCACTAGGAAGGTTCACTATTCTCCAGAATCTCCCGTGTCTATCTTGTGTACACAGCTTATCCTTTTCCCGGGATATACACACGGTTCTAACTTGTGTCATTCTTGAGTTGTGTTTGGAGGGTAGTTGCTTACTGCACTCCATAAGTAGTTCACGTTTCTCCATACGTTAAGGTGGTTGCCTACCTCGATGAACACGTTTATTGCGACGATTTCTGCGCATGTGACGTGTGGGCTCTCCTATAGAGTACTTAGTAAAAGTGGTGGACTGGCCAAGGAGAGAACTCACAACCCCAGTGTCCAAGTTCAGTGCCGATCCTATTAAGCCACTGAGACAGGGCTACAGATTCCTATTCTGAAATATACCTCTAGACTACCTTTTGATTCATTGATTATTCTTACTTTTTATTTTCAATTGCCCAAAACCACAAAATTATGCACAGGACCATATGTTGAAATGGATACCATTAATTCAGAAATGATCTGAAGAACGTTTTAGGAAGTTTTAAAAATATGGTGATACTTTTACTACCATTGCTCTCAAAATAAAGGATTCCCTGGTTCAATCTTAGATAACTACTTTTATTTTTCAAAATTCTATATTTTAAAAAGTAGCTCGGGACCCCCTACTTTTCTTTTCATTGTTTGGTTCCAAATTATATAAAGTATATTGGGTAAATTTTAGGAGTAAATCTAGATACTTTTGACCCAAGATAGGCAACCACCTTAAGAGCTCTTAAACTCCTAACTACTAAAAGGTGTCTGTAATAATTAATTTGCTAGGCACTAATTACATCGAACAGGGTATGCTTCAACGGCGAGTAACTCACCTTAATGTATAGATAGGCACGCATGATGCGAATAACTCGCCAATAGTTCATCGAATTAACATTATGAAGCATAATGCCGTCCTTCAACCATCCACCATCTTGGGAAACAAAGCATGGTAAAACAAAGACGTTATGTAAAAAGCAGTGTCTTTGATGTGCCTTATAGTCATGGGGTACCGAGACCTGACTACGTCCTTAGTTACCTCCTTAGTTACAGCATCAAAACAAGCCGTCAGGTCTCTACTTCATACAGACTAATTAACGTACACCACGACAACAACAAGAAAAAGAAAAGTCAAACTAGGAACACAATGTTCCCCATGCCTTACATAAGTACATGTACAGAAAGTTCTAACTATCCCTGAATTTACTGAAATTATAATTAACCTAATACTGTTGAGCATGTCTTTAATCTGTATTGACAGAACCAATTTGATATTGACAGAAAAATCAAAAATCAATTCAGTAAATATTTAACCATAATCTTTTGTTTTTTGAAATATAAGATATACTATGCTTCAGTATAGGGAGCGCCGAGTACAATAGATTAAGTGTCTTCTGCCATTCACAGATTGACGTCAAGCCATTGGACAAACTGAAACGGAGCTTTCTCAATTTTTTCTGTAACCATGACAACATTATACGTCAGATACACGTCAAAATGGCTGGAAATCGCTTGTCACACATTTATAAAGGTCTGATCACATCTGTTTTGGTGTGATCGACCTTGCTAATTATTATTCTATCAATTTATCACAAAATGTACACAGTACTAGGTGTTACCTTTGTAATCGAGCATTCACTCCACTTTTGAATCGGGGGTCCCAAGCAGCTCTGTACGGGAGAGGATCGGATGAGTAGACAGAGCTGCTTATAGAGGCTACGAGTACAATGCCCCCCCCCCCCCCCCCCCCCCCATTGAATACATAGACAAATGCCAACGCCCATTGATACCGTCTCTGTTGTATTTCACGAGTGGGGGCTGGGGATGCGCCCCAGCCCCCACTCGTGAAATACATCAGAGCGGTATCAATGTAGTTTCTTTTTCTTAGCCCATTGAATACGGCCACATTGTATTCAATGGCACCATTGAATACGGCCTTCCAGTGCTTAAGCATAGGAGATCTTGTATTTCAAAAATACAATATTAAATGCGGTCCCCCCTCCAAAATCCACCAACCCCTTCCCCCTGTTAAATGAACTACCCACTTCCTTAGGGAGTCGTCATTTTGTAACAACAGGGCGGGGAGGGGGGGGTGGTAGATTTGGGGGGGGGACCAAAAAAATTGCACCCCTTTTTAGCGAAAAAGCCTGCTCGCGCAAAAATCCACCACCCCCCCTGTTGTTAAAAAATGACCACTCCCTTAGTACATAGTACATCTGTGGCACCCCCCCCCCCCTGTACCTGTAGCAGTGGGGTCCCATGTGGTGGGATTGGTGTCATGTAAATACTGCGTGTAGATCCCACCATAGAGAGAAATACGCCATGTCTCTGATCCTGTAGTCGGGTAGCAAGACAGGGTTCCCATGCACCCCAAGACTACCGTAAAACCTCTGATCGCTGGTGCGGCTTATCTATAGGATCGGCCCAAAATCGGGGTGCAGCTTATACGCAAATTAGGCTTATACGCAAGGTTTTACAGTATATCTTTTGAACTTACTTTTTTTCCGGAATCCTGAGTATCTCTAGTACGGTAACCAAATACCTTCTTACCCAAGGTGGACTCATCTCACTTCAGTTCTATTGGGGCCCATCTTTCAGCCATTTTTTGACAAATCGATAGCAAAATTTTTTCTTCATATTTATCCGACCAGTGTATGGATATTCATGAATTTTTAATATGAAATATGTCAATAGTCCCACTATACACATATACACAACATGAATACTTGGGCCAAAAATAAAAAGTTGTCTTCCGGTAACATAAACATTGGCCAACCTTTATTGACTTTATATTTCTGATGATTGTATGTTGTGAAATACTTTTGATGATTTACCTGATCGTCATTGTCAAACCCAAATTTCTTGTCACTCTTTACCCGACGGATACGGTAGTCGTTCTGAACGAGGCCCCGGTGCCACTGGCGTAGACCAATGAACGACAACTTGAACCAGCAACCAATGGTTTTGGTTCCCTGAAAAACCCAAAGCCATTACGGCTTTGCCGTGAAATCCTTGAATTTGTCCCCTTGTATGAGAGTCAGAACCCCAGTGCGGCTTATAGGAATTACCCAAAGTCTAGGTGCGGCTTATAGGAATTACCCAAAGTCTAGGTGCGGCTTATAGGATTTACCCAAAGTCTAGGTGCGGCTTATAGGATTTATCCAAAGTCTAGGTGCGGCTTATATGATTTATCCAAAGTCTAGGTGTGGCTTATAGGACTTATCCAAAGTCTAGGTGCGGCTTATATGATTTATCCAAAGTCTAGGTGCGGCTTATAGAGTGTTTTTTTCTAGAATAGTATGGTACTAATGTCGCCATAATCAGACCACAGGTGCGGCTTATAGAATTGTCTCAAAGTCTAGGTGCGGCTTATAGAATTCTCCCAAAGTCTAGGTGTGACTTATAGGAGAGGCTTATATGCAAGAATTTCCAGGAGTCCTCTGCTCGGACTCCCAGCCCAATACTTTAGTATGGGCTGGGAGCAGAGCTACATTCACTTTTGCGCCAATTGGGGGCGCAAAAGAGTATTGGGGAATATACTTCCAACTTCAGACAGATTCTTATCTATTTCAAAGGGATAATTAATTTAGGTGGGGGCTACTGTGTGATTAACACCTATACTTGAAAGGGGTAATTGAAATATGTGTGGGTCCTGTACACAATCTCCTGTGCAGTGCGTAAGACGCAGGCCATTTCGGCCTGCGTTGGGAAAAAGTTTTTGGGAACACTGGACTGCCGAACTACACCATGACATAGGTGGCCTGTGGCAGAGGTATTTTATTTGAGTGTTTTGTTGTGAATACCTCTGCACTGGAGATTGGTCCTGTCCACTCAGGTGCCCAGAGTGGGGAGTGGTAATGAGCGGGACATGCGGCCCTCGTTAGGCCTCACTTGTAGGCCTCACGTGTAGGCCTCACGTGTAGGCCTCACTTGTAGGCCTCACTTGTAGGCCTCACTTGTAGGCCTCATGTGTAGGCCTCACTTGTAGGCCTCACTTGTAGGCCTCACTTGTAGGCCTCACTTGTAGGCCACACTTGTAGGCCTCACTTGTAGGCCTCACTTGTAGGCCTCACTTGTAGGCCTCACTTGTAGGCCTCACTTGTAGGCCTCACTTGTAGGCCTCACGTGTAGGCCTCACGTGTAGGCCTCACGTGTAGGCCTCACGTGTAGGCCTCACTTGTAGGCCTCACTTGTAGGCCTCACTTGTAGGCCTCACGTGTAGGCCTCACGTGTAGGCCTCACTTGTAGGCCTCACGTGTAGGCCTCACGTGTAGGCCTCACTTGTAGGCCTCACTTGTAGGCCTCACTTGTAGGCCTCACGTGTAGGCCTCACTTGTAGGCCTCACTTGTAGGCCTCACGTGTAGGCCTCACGTGTAGGCCTCACTTGTAGGCCTCATGTGTAGGCCTCACTTGTAGGCCTCACTTGTAGGCCTCACTTGTAGGCCTCACTTGTAGGCCTCACTTGTAGGCCTCACTTGTAGGCCTCATGTGTAGGCCTCACTTGTAGGCCTCACTTGTAGGCCTCACTTGTAGGCCTCACTTGTAGGCCTCACTTGTAGGCCTCACTTGTAGGCCTCACTTGTAGGCCTCACTTGTAGGCCTCACTTGTAGGCCTCACTTGTAGGCCTCACTTGTAGGCCTCAATTGTAGGCCTCACTTGTAGGCCTCACGTGTAGGCCTCACTTGTAGGCCTCACTTGTAGGCCTCACTTGTAGGCCTCACTTGTAGGCCTCACGTGTAGGCCTCACGTGTAGGCCTCACGTGTAGGCCTCACGTGTAGGCCTCACTTGTAGGCCTCACGTGTAGGCCTCACTTGTAGGCCTCACTTGTAAGCCTCACGTGTAGGCCTCACGTGTAGGCCTCACGTGTAGGCCTCACGTGTAGGCCTCACGTGTAGGCCTCACGTGTAGGCCTACACTCAGACCCCTCCTCAACCCCAGGGGGAGTGGGCATTATCTAACAAGGGGGGGGGGCAGGGGGAGTGGGCATTATCTAACATGGGGGGGGGGCAGGAATACACTGTTGGCAGGGACTTATGAGTGGTAGCAGTGCCCAGTAGCATGCTCTAGATGGGTAGTCAGACTTTTGATCATGCTAAATCGCTAAAAATGCCACAAATCCAACTAAAAATTTAAAAAAATGTCAAAAAAATTAAGGGTCGGCCCCAAAAACAGAGCGTCGGTTAGGCCTTATCTAACGGGTGGTCGTGGTGTCATGTGTGACCATAACCATAGTCTATCTGTTATAAACCACAGCAGTGAGGTTATGTCAGTCTATGTGTTAGATAGACTACACCTGGACACGGTTCTTCCATATACCCACTGCCCCACCAGGTCGAGACCAGGTGTTATACACCGAGTCGATGACCAATGGGCAGTGGGTATAAGGCATACCAAGGTACAGGTATCGTCTATCTGACTTAACCCTCGGGTAAGCGAAATAACCAAGGTGCGAATCCTTTGTCTTTGCCGTCCACGGTGGGTTAAACAGAAATAACCAAGGTGTGAACTACTCTTTACTCACCAGGGCTGCATTCATGCATCATGATGACCAAGGGCATGATGCATTAATGCATCATGCCGTCCTTTAAGTGTTAAAGTGGGTTTATCCGAATTTTCTCAAATTCCAAAAACCTACTTAAATACTTTTGAAATACTGTAAAAGTATATCATTCATGGGTTGGAGGGCATTCAGGTGCTATCCATGGCCAGTAACAGCTCAGAAGGTTGCTCCAATGGGGTCCAACTATTGTGTTATACAGTGTGTTTTCAATGGGGAGAGTAAAATTGTGCACGATTTTAATCCAAATTGACAATATATTGGTCAATAAAATCAAATTTGAGCAAAATGGTGGGGAATATGGGCGAATGGAGTAGATAGGAAGTCAAACATACTATTTGTGAACATTCTGACTCATTTTTAGGGAAATCTATTTTTTGTCCACAACATCGGACTTTAAACAGGCCCTTACAGAGTGTGGTACATGTGTACAGTCTGGGGTTGCCGAATGTTGCCTCAAAAAGCTGCAGTGTACCACCCACCTCAGTCCTGACACTCTGAGGCACACACACACTCACAAACCCCTCTCTGAGGGGCCACATCCGTATAGCAGGAGCCTCCAGTCTTGTCAAAAACCCTGGCCTACGTCTTGGCATCTTACGCAGGCCATTTCCTTCTCACGCATGCCATATGAATTTTGATATTTGAAGGTATCATCATAAACATTATTATAACTCGTTTTATACTATGCAAAAACCTTTACAAATCTTCACTTCTATTTGGCCGATTTGAGAAATTCTTTCACCATTAGGAAGCGGAGCCACGGCCGGGGGTGGACATGGCTGTCTCCGTACAGAGAGGTAACTTTACTTATTATGTGGCGCTGTCGCGTTCTCAGAAGGCTCCCGGGACTCAATGACGCCCTCCGGGTATGACGCTTATCTGTACACAGGACGCCGTGCTCAGCCTGCCATGACCCCGGTACAGCAGGGTCCTGTGCACGGTCTCTGCAGTCCCCCTGGTAGTGGCTACCATACCACCCATCCCATATAACCATATAAGCTGATGTCTTAGTCTATATAAGTGTAGGGTAATATTTTTTGCCACAGAGTCCTATATCAATATAATCTATCTGTATGTAGGCCTATGTACAATAGCTTTATCAATTACCTAAGATATAATCTGTATTAAACATGCGTGTATACGTTAACATAATGGCAAAAAAGATTTGTCAAAAATACTTGGAATTTCCATCCCAATTTTATACAGATGATTCTAGACATAGCTGAGCACAAAATATCTGGAGACAATTTGGACATATATTGACTGGTTGTAAAGGATACATTGTTTATTAACTTGCACGTCTTCTGGTACTGGCGTCTTTCCAGACTGTTACAGCGCCGCCTGGTGTTACAGGATGGGGGGGTCCCTGGGGGGGGGGGGGGGGTGAGAGTGTTTAGTGTGTGTTTGAAGGCTACATACGGAGGCCGCCAACCTGCCCTGGATACAACCCAGCACAGGGGATAACCATTTAAAGGGTATCGCTACCTGTTCGATGGTCTAGATATTCTATTGATTTCTGCATATAACTTAGTATAATATTAGTTCAATACATTAAGAACTAGAAAAAGTAAAGAAAATGGCATGGTACCGTGCTCAATTCTATGGGAAAGTCACTTGAAAAAGCTAGTTCTTAACTAAGCTAAAAGAGCATTTTTATTTTGTGGTCAGATGACCATGTTCTTCTATTGCTATCTTCGAATCACTTTGGATTAGATTAGTTGGCAGAATAATCAAATAGAAAATGGAAAAAAAATTAAATGTTGTGGTGCTCATTTTTCTGTAATGCCCATTTAAAGAAAAAGTACTTCCTTTGCGAGGCAATCTAGCCCTATAGCCCATGAAATCGACATTGCTCCTTAGATACTCTCTATGTGAAAATTAGACTATAATGCAAGATTCCTTCCCCCTTTATTTTACCCCCCCCCCCCCCAATAAAAAGAATAACTATACCTTTTTTGGAGAAAAGGTCATGGCACCTTCTGGGATAGAACTCCTGACCCTCTGATTGCAAAGCAGGCATCATAACCACTACACTACAGATTCTGGTGGAGATTTGAAGAACTGTTGTGCTATTATTCCATATATCTCTTATTGACATATGCCACGAGAGGGCAGCACTAGCTACATAGTACAATGTCGTTTCTCTGACATCCACAGGGTTCCAGCACCTACTTTTGTAGCGATACCCTTTAACCCTAAGGACAGCATGTCACTAAAAGATGACATGACGCACTCATGCAGCCCAGGCGAGTTACTCGCCTAAATGCAGCACTGTCGAGTTACTCACTAAGGCATGATACATTGATGCAATATATGCCGTCCTTAACCCTCACAACCCCATAGGGTTGGCATGCATCATGACGACCAAGGGCATGATGCATTAAGGTATCATGCCATCCTTAAAGGGTTAAAGGGTCAAGGGCTGCACGACATGCAATAACCCTTTGAGTTACTCCCTGATGCTGCATTGGTGCATCATGACGACAAACGAACATAAAACTTGAGGCATCATGCCTTTTAAGGACAACATGATACCTTCGTGCATCATGCCCTTGGTCGTCATGATGCATGGATGCAGCCCTGGCGAGTAACTCGCCATGGCTGCATTCAAGCATCATGGCGACCTGATGGGATGGGAAGCACCGATGCAACACTGGTTACTCGCCAGGGCTGCATTGGTGCAATATGACAACAAATATAATCTTTTAGCGACATGCCATCCTTGAAGGGTTATAACATTCATACACAACAACAATTCCATAAATCTACATAATGAGATTTGTCCTATTTATTTGTTATTCTCGTGAATGATTGTCAATAAACTAGGACTAACGACTCCACAAATAACTGTTTACACTAGATCTCCTCAACAGCGTGTCAGTAAGAACGTTTTTTTCGGTGAGATATTTTCTTTGAGGCACAGAAATCAATACGGTAAATTGGCTTGCACTACGGTGGAGGGGATTGGAATTGCCCCCATCTTGAGTCGGTGTATTTTTATCCTGGCACATCTTGAAATAAAAAGAGGTAAGGAAATTTGAATTGATCGGTCGAATATTTGTTTCCTGAAAGAAAAGGGAATGGAAGTAATCAGGACGTAAAAAATTGTTAAAAAGAGAAAATGGGTTTTATTGCTGACATGTTTATTTCTATTGGGCTGGTTGGACAGACCTTGTTGCTATGCTGTAGAACACCGAAGTGGTTCAGTATTGTAACATGGCTAATACAGTACCGTAAAACCTCGCGTATAAGCCTCAAGTTCAAGTTCAAGTTTAAAAGGTGTTTATTTTTTTCTAGGCAAAGGTACAGTCAATTTACAGTGATCATCCCTCATGCTTGGCCTAGAGGGTATATTTTATCTGTGACGACGATAGTATCAGACCCTAGCTTTACATAAGGCTGTGGCTTCTTAAATCTAACAACAGTAAAACTTTCGTCGTCCCTACTATTAACTTTAACTTTATACGAAAGTAAATCTAAAAAGTACATGTGTCTCTGGTCTTGGGTAGGTTTAACGGGGGATGGAATGTCTGTGAGAGAAAGGCTGAACCGGTACGGCATAAATAGCCTCACATAAATCGGATAAAAATCCATATGTTTATATACAGATAAAACTTCCATGAGTATGAATAACTCGCGTATAAGCCGCACCCCGACTTTGGGCCGATTCTATTAGCCGTACCAAAGATCTGATTATGGTGGCTTTTAGTACTGTACCATAGTAGCAAAACTCCAGTATAAGCCGCACCCTGACCCTGGGCCAATGCTATAAGCCACACCGCCAATCTGATTCGCGTACTAGCCGCGGCTTATACTCGAGGTTTTATGGTACTCTCCATGCTTACCCTTTAAGGACGGCATTCATGATGCACCAATGCAGCCCCAGCGAGTTACTCGCCGGTGCTGTATGGGAGTGTCTCAGCCCTGAAGAGTCGGCAGGCATGATGCTTGAATGAGTAACGCACCAATTTCATGCATAATGACGACCAAGGGCATGATGCAGTAATGCATTATGCCGTCCTTAACGGGTTATACCTGTGGGATCTCCGTATGCCATGCCCCCATGACCATGAAGTATGGTGTGGCCATATTCCATGACCTACAACTTTGTTGGTTTTCCTCATTTTTAGACTGTAGGAGGATGTAATATAAAGACAAAGGCCAACGACCATGAGTCCTCTTTCCATCATTCACGATGGTAAGGGGAGTAATCACACACTCAGAAAAGTCAGCGTCATTGTCGCTAAAACCACTCTCACATGAAAGTCAGGCACTACCTGACTTTCATGTGAGAGTGCTTGTGGCGACAATGACGCTGACTTTTCTGTGTGTGCAGTGGAGGTTGCCTTTGTTTTTACTCTTTTTGGTTTTATGAAGGAAATTCAGCGTTCAACCTAGCCATGAAATACGGGCACATTGTATCCCAAGGGCTGGGGGCGGAGGCACATTGAATACGGCGATTCCTGTCATTAATCATAGTATACCCCCCCCCCTCCCCCTCAAAAAGTTTTAAAAAAAAGAAGATATACTGAAGCTGACTGATAGGCAAGCATTACAACCGACCTTGACGCGTCGTCCCTGTCCTGCATTACAGTCGGCCTTGGGTCATAAAGCAAAACTTCACATGATGAAGTACGATCGATATGTATGCCAACAGCGGGAGGAGGTTTTGTCTAGTTATTTATCAGAGACAGAAGAATCTGGGTGGCCCACCTGTCTTTACGAGGAGGACAGCCCAGAACAGACGTAGTACCGTAAAACCTCTCTGATAAAATACATAAAACATCAACTGGAGATGAAACAAATACAGGCACAGATTTGCCTATACATTTTCAGTCTAAATAAAAGAATTTCAATCAATCATAAGCCAACCTTTTTTGGGCGGATTTTTGGCCTGATTCGGCTTATAGTATCTCCTCAAAGTGGGGGGTCGGCTTATAAGGGAGGTATTTTATCTAGTACATTACAGGTTAAAGCTCTCTAAATGACCCAGAATTCGGCTTATAGAATCTTGTCAAATCGGGCGGTCGGCTTATCAGAGAGGTTTTACGGTATGTCTAGACACAAAGATGGTTTTAGTTTGTCCTCTTATTTATCAAAGAGCTCAGCCCGCACATCCCTATCCCTGTAAGGGCTGCAAAGTGCTTTAACCCTTTAAGGACAGATGTTGCTTAAAAAAAAGACAATTGTCGGCATGATGCACCAATGCAGCCCCAGCAAGTAACTCGCCGGTGCTGCATTGGTGCATCATGCCGACCCTTTGGGAGTGTCTCAACCTCATAAGGTCAGCATGATGCTTGAAAGCAGCCCTCGTGAGTTACTCGCCAAGGCTGCATTCATGCATCATGATGATCATGATTATATACTGATACGCTGCATCAATGCAGTCCTTGGTATCATACTAACCTTTCATGAGTGTATCACCCCTTTAGAGTCGGCGTGATGCATAAATGCAGTCCTGCCGAGTTACTCACCATAGCTGCATTCATGCATCATGACGTCCAAGGCCATGATGTATTACAGCACTATGGGTGCCTTAACCCTTTGTTATAAAGGGCGGCATTATGCCTTAATACTTAATACGTCGTCATGATGCATAAATGCAGCCCTCGTGAGTAACTCGCCAGGACTGCACCACGCCAGCCCTGTGGGGTTGAGACACTCTTGAATGGTCGAGGTATTGAAATAATGCAGCACTGGTGAGTTACTCCCTGGGTCTGCATTGGTGCATCATTATGACAAATGTCATCTTTAGCGACATGCCGTCCTTAAAGGGTTAAAGGGATATTTCCTCTGCGGACACAAGTGTACGCGTGCATGTCAAGGAAGTGGGCATGTGTGGCCGTGTGGGTGTGTGGGGGGGGGGGGGGTGGAGGGTCCATACACAGACACAATATATAATGTCTTCACATTAAGAAGTATATCAATGAATCATTCAGTCTTTGCGAAAACATGCAGGACAGTGGGCCATTTCACACTTTAAGTCGCTAGTAAGAAAATGGAAAAAAGTGGATTTGATATGTTTTATCTGGACTTTCAAATATTCTAGCGACTTAATCCTACAGAGCACATTCTATACTTTAGCGACTTAAACCTACAGGGGTTATATTTCTCTTATAGCGACTTAATTGTGCTTTGGTATAGCGACTTAATTAGGAGCGACTTAAAGCAGGAGTAATATAAGGAGGCAGTGAAAAAAAAATCATTTTAGACCTTGTATAAAACGTCCTAAAAAATGGGAATAAAAAATCATTTTAAACCTTCTATTCTATAGGAGGGATTTCTATCTAGCGACTTAATTAGGAGCGACTTAAAGCAGGAGTAATATAAGGAGGCAGTGAAAAAAAATCATTTTAGACCTTGTATAAAACGTCCTAAAAAATGGGAATAAAAAATCATTTTATACCTTCTATTCTATAGGAGGGATTTCTATCTAGCGACTTAATTAGGAGCGACTTAAAGCAGGAGTAATATATAGGGGATGATGTAGTATTGTTTGCTAAAAACAGTGGTATGTATAAAGGGAAAGTATTCCCTGTAGGATTAAGTCGCTACATGGGAGTGCAATACCCTGTAGGATTAAGTTGCTATATGGGAGTGCAATACCCTGTAGGATTAAGTCGCTATATATATGGGAGTGCAATACCCTGTAGGATTAAGTCGCTATATGGCCATGATTCAAGGGGAAGGTGCAAAGACTTAATGGTTGTCTTTAACTGAATAAGGGTCAAGTTGACCCTTATTCAGTTAAAGAGAACCATTTACTCTTATTTCGTTTCCCTCCTTCATATGTCATTTTTTCCTTCTAACTTGTACCATTCCATACTTAGTTGTTTGGCTATAGCGACTTAATTATTCTGGCCTCTGATTAGCGACTTAATCCAGGAGATTGCTGGACAGTGGCAATGTCCTCCTAAAATGCCACCGGTCCAGCAGATTGACAAGTGTAGCAGGACCGAATGTCCAGTCGAATGTTGGGCTTTTCTGAACTAGAATAATTTAATTGGTCTCTAAACCGGAAATAAGTTTGTCAATATACTGTGTAAAACTATGTATCTATCATGATTTAGCCATAGATGATAACAAATAAAATGTATTTTCAATGGACAAAAACATTTTACACAAATTGTCAGATATGTGGCTATCCGGTCCTTAAAAAATGTAGCCGGTCCTGCAACATTGAAAATTTGCAGGTCTGAATGTCCTGTTGGATGGAGTTTTCCAAAAGACTGAAACAAGCATAGCCAGCTACCGGTAGTACTAGCAAAGGGGAACACTTCAGGCATACCGTCCACATAATCCAGTTCTGTAAAATCAATGAATTAAGGCCAAAAAAAGGTTGTGTTCAGCTATCCCAAGCGACCCTATTCTTTTTAGCCCTACCCTAAATTATTTTTCTGTTTATATTTCTTTGGGCCATGTTACCTGAACAAGGACTCACTAACATCATGCCAATTAGTGTTGCCTTAAGTTCTAGGACTGTCATCGATACCCCCCAAATCGATACACCGAAATTTCTGAAATTCTGATTATCGCATCGACAAAAACATTATATCGATACAACCTTTGACCAATAGTTTCTCCAGGAATTTACCTTTCCAAAACTGAAAGAATTGTGTGAAAATTCTATCTAGAACTCACTTATTTATTAGCTTGAAAATACTGCCCTTAAACTGCCTAATATTTGGGGTATTATAACTTTCAAATATGGATCATATTTGTACAGAAGTTCTGAATATAGCCAATATGCCTCCAAACTTGATATCGCATGGGCTACCTTTTGTAATAAGCAAATAAAAACATTTAGTAATAAGCATTTTTTAACATTGACCTAAGAATCAAAATAAATCGATATAATTGAAAAATCGACATCAAAATAGTGATAATCGGAATCGAAATAAATTGGATACCAATGACAGTCCTAGCCTTAACCATTTAAGGACCGCATAGCATAATAACTTCCCAGTGCTGCATTACATATATATATATATATACTACCCCCATAGACTGGTCATGATGGCAGATCATTTACAAATGTAATGAATGTATTCATGGCTATGCTCAAATAAACAAACTTTTGAACTTGAACTTGAACGAGCAGTTGGAGGGGTTGTCATAAAGTCATACTGAATGCAGCCCCGGCGCGTTCCTCGGTGGTGCTGCATTGGTGCATCATGATGAAAAATGTCATCTTTTAGCTAATGAGGGCTATTATTACATGATTGAGTTACTAGGGAGTTATCTAACTTAACCATCAGTTATGTGAGGGTATACAATACACCCAAGGTACCAACTCCTTTGTCCTAGCTTTCCACCATGAGTTAAAGTGAGTATATCCGATGTGTGGGACAAAAAAATAAATTTCCCTAATAATGAGTCAGGATGTTCCCAAATATCATACTTAACATCCTAGTTACTCAATTCCCCTCATTGCCACCAATATTGGCCAAATTTGATTTTATTTCCTACAATATGGTCATTTTTTCATTAAAATCGTGCACGATTTTAATGCCCCTTGGTAAAAACACTAGGAAAGACCATAGCTGGACCCCATGGGACCCACTTTCTGAGCTTCTACTTCCCATGGATACCATTTCAACGTACTCGAAACCATAAATAATTTGAATTTGGAATTTAGAATTTGGTAAAAATCGGATATACCCACTTTAATGTCCGCTGACATACATCATGCACTGCTCGCGGTTCAAGTACTCTATTCTCGCTGTGTGTCCTAACAGGTGTAAGACGCGGAGGGTGCAGGGAGGTACGGGAGGCGTGCGGGGAGTGCGTCACCTGATACGCTGTGTCGATACACGGGTCTATTTTATGAGGCTCGGCAGCTGTTATGGCAGCAGGCGGGAAGTGAAGGCACCTTAAACAACATCCTCCACGCTCAAGGCACGCAGACCTCTGAGGACAGCATGGCGCTAAAAGATGACATTCGTAGACATGATGCACCAATGCAGCCCCGGCGAGTAACTCACCAGTGCTGCATTGCTGCGTCATGACGACCCATCGGGAGTGTCTCAATCCCATAGGGTTGGCATGACGCTTGAATGCAGCACTGGCGAGTTACTCGCCAGGGATGCATTAAGGCATCATACTGTCCTTAAAGGGTTAAAGGGTTCAACAACATCTAGGAAGTGCTGTTTGGTCTGACGCCTCGGAGGGAAATACGCAATGTTTGGCCCTTGCTGCATCTTTGAAGGCATACTTACTGTAAAGTATAGTAAGTCTGTGTTGTCGAAAACTTTTTCTCAACGCAGGCCAAGGTGGCCTGCATCTTGGCATCTTGTGCAGGCCCTTTCCTTCTCACACAGGCCAGATAAATATTGATATTTAAGGTGCCCATATAAACTTCATCATAACTGCGAAGAATTTGGAAAATATTTGAATATGAAGGAACTTTACTAAAATTACCCTATCTTCGCTTCTAATTGGCCGATTTCCAATTCTTTCAGCATTAGGAAGCTGAGATCATGGCAGGCCGCGGGGTGTATGCTGGGCCGACTCAGCTTTCTTTTCAGGCTTATACACAAGGTTTTACGGCAACCCTTTACAGACAGCATGATGCCTAAATAGTTTCATTGTCGTCTTGATGCACCAATGCAGTGCCGAGAGTAGTAACGCGTTGGATAGTACTGCCAACCCTGTGTGAGTCATATCAACCCTATCAAAATGGCGAATAACTCTATAGAGGGCTGAGAGGGTTGTATCAATGTATCATGATGAAACAGGGCATGGCTCATCAAAGCACTGTGCTGCCCTTAACCCTGTAAGGACTGCATAATGCATTAATGCATCATGTCGTCATGATGCATGAATGCAGCCCTGGCAAGTAACTCACCAGGGCTGCATTCAAGCATGATATTGACCCTACACGGTTGAGACACTCCCGAAGGGTCGGCATGATGCACCAATGCAGCACCGGCAAGTTACTAACTCAAGAGTCTGCAGTGGTGCATCATGACAACAAATGTCTTCTTTTAGCGACATCTGTCCTTAAAGGGTTTCAACAACACTCAAGAAGTTGATGCATGGTGTGACACCTGGTGGGGAAATACTTGAATGTTTACCCGTGTCGCATTGTGAAAAAAGTCTTGTTGTCAGCCGCACTGTTAAAAAGGTCCCAGTCAGTGTCTGAGCGCGTTCCTCACGTGATGCTTCCCGCCTTCCGGATCCTTCTTTGTAGTCATGTGTACCGTGCTGCTTCTGTGGCTCCTTCGGCCATCTCCTCACTGCCTCTGTCAGTTTGTCCGTCTGTTGTTGCCTCTGTCAGTTTGTCTGTCGGTTGTTGCCTCTGTCGGTTGTTGCCTCTGTCAGTTGTTGCCTCTGTCGGTTGTTGCCTCTGTCAGTTTGTCTGTCGGTTGTTGCCTCTGTCGGTTGTTGCCTCTGTCAGTTTGTCTGTCGGTTGTTGCCTCTGTCGGTTGTTGCCTCTGTCGGTTGTTGCCTCTGTCAGTTTGTCTGTCGGTTATTGCCTCTGTCAGTTGTTGCCTCTGTCGGTTGTTGCCTCTGTCAGTTGTTGCCTCTGTCAGTTTGTCTGTCGGTTGTTGCCTCTGTCAGTTGTTGCCTCTGTCAGTTGTTGCCTCTGTCGGTTGTTGCCTCTGTCGGTTTTTGCCTCTGTCAGTTTGTCTGTCTGTCAGTCTGTCGGTTGTTGCCTCTGTCAATTTGTCTCTCGGTTGTTGCCTCTGTCGGTTGTTGCCTCTGTCGGTTGTTGCCTCTGTCTGTTTGTCGGTTGTTGCCTCTGTCGGTTGTTGCCTCTGTCGGTTGTTGCCTCTGTCCGTTATTGGCTCTGTCCATTGTTGCCTCTGTCCGCCGTTGCCTCTGTCCGTTGTTGCCTCTGTCCGTTATTGGCTCTGTCCATTGTTGCCTCTGTCCGCCGTTGCCTCTGTCCGCCGTTGCCTCTGTCGGTTGTTGCCTCTGTCTGTTGTTGCCTCTGTCTATTGTTGCCTCTGTCCGCCGTCCCTCGTTGCCGCCGTCCCTCGTTGCCGCCGTCCCCCGTTTCCTCCCTCCATCATTGGAGGGAGCTGTCTTAGAGTTAGACAGAAGGGTCAGTTTTCTACTGGTTGTCCTATGTTAACCAATCATGAAGATGTCTATACCCAATCAAGACAGGCCATGATTGACCATTTATACAACCATAGGGGCTCACTTGGGAAATGGACCAGTAGGTGATTAAATTCATGTCTAGACCAATCAATGGTGGGGTTCAAGGGTCTGAAGATCCTCTGCCTCTATATAGACTACCCCCATCAAAGTTACCCAATGAGTAGAATTGAGACTTGATTTGCTAATTCTAAAAATATGCAAAGATGTCTGATGGAGGTTAGTGATGCGATGCTCCCTGTATAATAGCAGCCCAGAAACCGGATGTCAAGCGAAGGAAAAGGTTCTTGCAGCACCAAAGATTTTCCTGCACTAGTATCCTACACCTACAATGCTAGTGGCCATGGGTATGTAGCCTATATTAGGTTTACACACTCTCCAAGCAGATTCTCTCATCCATTACTATCGACACTACTTAATATCTGCCAAAAGACGGCGGTCACCCTGAACTTACCTACACCATGTGTTTAAAACTAGGAGAGTTAGTTATATGTAGACTGTGCTGGGAGAGTGAGTTATACATAGACTGTGCTAGGAGAGTGAGTTACACATAGATGGTGGTGGGAGAGTGAGTTATACATAGACTGTGCTGGGAGAGTGAGTTATACATAGACTGTGCTGGGAGAGTGAGTTATACATAGCCTGTGCTGTGAGAGTGAGTTATATATAGACTGAGTTAAACATAGACTGTGCTGGGAGAGTGAGTTATACGTAGACTGTGTTGGGAGAGTGAGTTATACGTAGACTGTGCTGGGAGAGTGAGTTATATGTAGACTGTCCTGGGAGAGTGAGTTACACATAGATGGTGCTGGGAGAGTTATACGTAGACTGTGCTGCGAGAGTGAGTTACACATAGACTCAGCTGGGAGAGTGAGTAATACATAGATTGTGCTGGGAGAGTGAGTTATACATAGACAGTGCTGGGAGAGTGAGTTACACATAGATGGTGCTGGGAGATTTATACGTAGACTGTGCTGCGAGAGTGGGTTATACGTAGACTCAGCTGGGAGAGTGAGGTATACGTAGACTGTGCTGGGAGAGTGAGTTATACGTAGACTGTGCTGGGAGAGTGAGTTATAAGTAGACTGTGCTGGGAGAGTGAGTTATACATAGACTGAGCGGTACACACCCAGTACCAGCGGGCTGCAGGAGGCCCGGGGAGGGGACGCGCCCAGTTGGAACCAGGCCGTATATCTTCCACCTGATTTACTGCACCAGTTCTGCACGGGGTGACGATGATAATAATCCCATCCCATAATTGGTACTAATCGTGCCATCAACACCAGCGGGAAGAGAGCAACCGGTATATACAGGCAGCTTGTCAGCTATACAGATTAAACCAGTACATATATAACCGGTATATAACCGGTATATGTAGGCAGCCTGTCAGCTTTATATAACCGGTATATAACCAGTATATACCGGTACATGTAGGCAGCTTGTCAGCTTTATATAACCGGTATATGTAGGCAGCTTGTCAGCTTTATATAACCGGTATATACCGGTATATGTAGGCAGCCTGTCAGCTTTATATAACCGGTATATAACCGGTATATGTAGACAGCCTGTCAGCTTTATATAACTGGTATATGTGGACAGCCTGTCAGCTTTATATAACCGGTATATGTAGACAGCTTGTCAGCTTTATATAACCGGTATATACCGGTACATGTAGACAGCTTGTCAGCTTTATATAACCAGTATATAACCGGTATATGTAGACAGCCTGTCAGCTTTATATAACCGGTATATAACCGGTATATAACCGGTATATGTAGACAGCTTGTCAGCTTTATATAACCGGTATATGTAGGCAGCTTGTCAGCTTTATATAACCGGTATATAACCGGTATATGTAGACAGCTTGTCAGCTTTATATAACCGGTATATGTAGGCAGCTTGTCAGCTTTATATAACCGGTATATAACCGGTATATGTAGACAGCTTGTCAGCTTTATATAACCGGTATATGTAGGCAGTTTGTCAGCTTTATATAACCAGTATATAACCGGTATATGTAGACAGCTTGTCAGCTTTATATAACCAGTATATGTAGGCAGCTTGTCAGCTTTATATAACCAGTATATAACCGGTATATGTAGACAGCTTGTCAGCTTTATATAACCGGTATATGTAGGCAGCTTGTCAGCTTTATATAACCGGTATATACCGGTATATGTAGGCAGCCTGTCAGCTTTATATAACCGGTATATGTAGACAGCTTGTCAGCTTTATATAACCGGTATATGTAGGCAGCCTGTCAGCTTTATATAACCAGTATATGTAGGCAGCCTGTCAGCTTTATATAACTGGTATTTGTAGGCAGCCTGTCAGCTTTATATGACCGGTATATGTAGACAGCTTGTCAGCTTTATATAACCGGTATATACCGGTTTATGTAGGCAGCTTGTCAGCTTTATATAACCAGTATATACCGGTATATGTAGGCAGCCTGTCAGCTTTATATAACCGGTATATGTAGACAGCTTGTCAGCTTTATATAACCGGTATATGTAGGCAGCCTGTCAGCTTTATATAACCAGTATATGTAGGCAGCCTGTCAGCATTATATAACTGGTATATGTAGGCAGCCTGTCAGCTTTATATAACCGGTATATGTAGACAGCTTGTCAGCTTTATATAACCAGTATATAACCGGTATATGTAGGCAGCCTGTCAGCTTTATATAACCAGTATATAACCGGTATATGTAGGCAGCCTGTCAGCTTTATATAACCAGTATATAACCGGTATATGTAGGCAGCTTGTCAGCTTTATATAACCAGTATATAACCGGTATATGTAGGCAGCTTGTCAGCTTTATATAACCAGTATATACCAGTATATGTAGGCAGCTTGTCAGCTTTATATAACCGGTATATACCGGTATATGTAGGCAGCTTGTCAGCTTTATATAACCAGTATATAACCGGTATATGTAGGCAGCTTGTCAGCTTTATATAACCAGTATATAACTGGTATATGTAGGCAGCTTGTCAGCTTTATATAACCGGTATATGTAGGCAGCTTGTCAGCTTTATATAACCAGTATATAACCGGTATATGTAGACAGCTTGTCAGCTTTATATAACCGGTATATGTAGGCAGCTTGTCAGCTTTATATAACCGGTATATGTAGGCAGCTTGTCAGCTTTATATAACCGGTATATACCGGTATATGTAGGCAGCTTGTCAGCTTTATATAACCAGTATATAACTGGTATATGTAGGCAGCTTGTCAGCTTTATATAACCGGTATATGTAGGCAGCTTGTCAGCTTTATATAACCGGTATATAACCAGTATATGTAGGCAGCTTGTCAGTTTTATATAACCAGTATGTTGCATGACGGGAAAAATATTATATCAGATCCTATTCCCCCAGTCTAATCAGAAATAGGATATCACCTGTATGTTACCTGTATGTTACCTTTTATAGTGGTCTCACATTCCAACCTTACGAATCGTTCATCTCACGAGTATTTCATAGTATTGTGAAGCATATTTAACGCTAAATATTCTAGGGATCTATATCCCCTGTTCCCTCAATGAAACCTACCTGTGGACGTTGCCTGTACCCCACCCTTCCTGCTCCCCACCTGTAAACTTACCCACTTTCCGGATGACGTGTGTTTTTAGCTAAAACTATACTTTTCAAACAGACTAATGTAAGGGGCGCACAAGGTATTATCATGTATAAAAATGTCACTGTGCAGCCTCGGCTTTTAATGAAGGGTCAGAACCTTGTGTGCAAAATGAAAATACCCTCCTAGACGTGTTAGGACGGAAGATCAACGGAAACGCTGAGTGTACTCCAGTCTAGGCCAAATAAAAACTTATGAACTTGAACTTGAACTTGAACTTGGAGAGTGAGTTACACATAGACTGTGCTGGGAGAGTGAGTTATACGTAGACTGAGCTGGGAGAGTGAGTTAAACATAGACTGTGCTGGGAGAGTTAGTTATATGTAGACTGTGCTGGGAGAGTGAGTTATACATAGACTGTGCTGGGAGAGTTAGTTATATGTAGAATGTGCTGGGCAAGTGAGTTATACATAGACTGTGCTGGGAGAGTTAGTTATATGTAGACTGTGCTGGGAGAGTGAGTTATACGTAGACTGTGCTGGGAGAGTGAGTTATACGTAGACTGTGCTGAGAGAGTCAGTTAAACATAGACTGTGCTGGGAGAGTGAGTTATACGTAGACTGTTCTGGGAGAGTGAGTTATACGTAGACTGTGCTGGGAAAGTGAGTTATATGTAGACTGCTGGGAGAGTGAGTTATACGTAGACTGTGCTGGGAGAGTGAGTTATACGTGGACTGTGCTGGGAGAGTGAGTTATATGTAGACTGTCCTGGGAGAGTGAGTTACACATAGATGGTGCTGGGAGAGTTATACGTAGACTGTGCTGCGAGAGTGAGTTAAACGTAGACTCAGCTGGGAGAGTGAGTAATACATAGACTGTGCTGGGAGAGTGAGTAATACATAGACTGTGCTGGGAGAGTGAGTTATACATAGACTGTGCTAGGAGAGTGAGTTATACGTAGACTGTGCTGGGAGAGTGAGTTATACATAGACTGTGCTAGGAGAGTGAGTTATACGTAGACTGTGCTGGGAGAGTGAGTTATACATAGACTGTGCTAGGAGAGTGAGTTATCCTTAGACTGTGCTGGGAGAGTGAGTTATACATAGACTGAGCGGTACACACCCAGTACCAGCGGGCTGCAGGAGGCCCGGGGAGGGGACGCGCCCAGTTGGAACCCGGCCGTATATCTTCCACCTGATTTACCGCACCAGTTCTGCACGGGGTGACGATGATAATAATCCCATCCCATAATTGGTACTAATCGTGCCATCAACACCAGCGGGAAGAGAGCAACCGGTATATACAGGCAGCTTGTCAGCTATACAGATTAAACCAGTATATATATAACCAGTATATACCGGTATATGAAGACAGCCTGTCAGCTTTATATAACCAGTATATGTGGACAGCTTTATATAACCGGTATATAACCGGTATATGTAGGCAGCATGTCAGCTTTATATAACCGGTATATACCGGTATATGTAGACAGCTTGTCAGCTTTATATAACCGGTATATACCGGTTTATGTAGACAGCTTGTCAGCTTTATATAACCAGTATATACCGGTATATGTAGACAGCTTGTCAGCTTTATATAACCGGTATATGTAGACAGCTTGTCAGCTTTATATAACCGGTATATGTAGACAGCTTGTCAGCTTTATATAACCAGTATATAACCGGTATATGTAGACAGCTTGTCAGCTTTATATAACCAGTATATAACGGGTATATGTAGACAGTTTGTCAGCTTTATATAACCGGTAAATGTGGGCAGTTTGTCAGCTTTATATAACCGGTATATGTAGGCAGTTTGTCAGCTTTATATAACCAGTATATACCGGTATATGTAGACAGTCTGTCAGCTTTATATAACCGGTATATGTAGGCAGTTTGTCAGCTTTATATAACCAGTATATGTAGGCTGCTTGTCAGCTTTATATAACCGTTATATAACCGGTATATGTAGACAGCCTGTCAGCTTTATATAACCTGTATATAACCGGTATATGTAGACAGCTTGTCAGCTTTATATAACCGGTATATACCGGTATATGTAGACAGCTTGTCAGCTTTATATAACCAGTATATAACCAGTATATGTAGGCAGCTTGTCAGCTTTATATAACCGGTATATACAGGTATATGTAGACAGCCTGTCAGCTTTATATAACCGGTATATGTAGGCAGCTTGTCAGCTTTATATAACCGGTATATGTAGACAGCTTGTCAGCTTTATAAAACCGGTATATACCGGTATATGTAGACAGCTTGTCAGCTTTATATAACCGGTATATAACCGGTATATGTAGACAGCTTGTCAGCTTTATAAAACCGGTATATGTAGACAGCTTGTCAGCTTTATATAACCGGTATATACCGGTATATGTAGACAGCTTGTCAGCTTTATATAACTGGTATATAACCGGTATATGTAGACAGCTTGTCAGCTTTATATAACCGGTATATAACCGGTATATGTAGACAGCTTGTCAGCTTTATAAAACCGGTATATGTAGGCAGCTTGTCAGCTTTATATAACCGGTATATGTAGACAGCTTGTCAGCTTTATAAAACCGGTATATGTAGACAGCTTGTCAGCTTTATATAACCGGTATATGTAGACAGCTTGTCAGCTTTATAAAACCGGTATATGTAGGCAGCTTGTCAGCTTTATATAACCGGTATATAACCGGTATATGTAGGCAGCTTGTCAGCTTTATATAACCGGTATATAACCGTTATATGTAGGCAGCTTGTCAGCTTTATATAACCAGTATATAACCGGTATATGTAGACAGCTTGTCAGCTTTATATAACCGGTATATGTAGACAGCTTGTCAGCTTTATATAACCAGTATATAACCAGTATATGTAGGCAGCTTGTCAGCTTTATATAACCGGTATATGTAGGCAGCTTGTCAGCTTTATATAACCGGTATATAACCAGTATATGTAGGCAGCTTGTCAGCTTTATATAACCGGTATATGTAGACAGCTTGTCAGCTTTATATAACCAGTATATAACCGGTATATGTAGGCAGCCTGTCAGCTTTATATAACCAGTATATAACCGGTATATGTAGACAGCTTGTCAGCTTTATATAACCGGTATATGTAGACAGCTTGTCAGCTTTATATAACCAGTATATAACCAGTATATGTAGGCAGCTTGTCAGCTTTATATAACCGGTATATGTAGGCAGCTTGTCAGCTTTATATAACCAGTATATGTAGGCAGCTTGTCAGCTTTATATAACCGGTATATAACCGGTATATGTGGACAGCTTGTCAGCTTTATATAACCAGTGTATGTAGGCAGCTTGTCAGCTTTATATAACCGGTATATACTGGTATATGTAGACAGCTTGTCAGCTTTATATAACCAGTATATGTAGGCAGCTTGTCAGCTTTATATAACCAGTATATACCGGTATATGTAGACAGCTTGTCAGCTTTATATAACCGGTATATGTAGGCAGCTTGTCAGCTTTATATAACCGGTATATACTGGTATATGTAGACAGCTTGTCAGCTCTATGTAACCGGTATATGTAGGCAGCCTATCAGCTTTATATAACCAGTATATAACCGGTATATGAAGACAGCTTGTCAGCTTTATATAACCGGTATATGTAGGCAGCCTGTCAGCTTTATATAACCAGTATATAACCAGTATATGTAGACAGCCTGTCAGCTTTATATAACCGGTATATGTAGGCAGCCTGTCAGCTTTATATAACCAGTATATAACCGGTATATGAAGACAGCTTGTCAGCTTTATATAACCGGTATATGTAGGCAGCCTGTCAGCTTTATATAACCAGTATATAACCGGTATATGTAGGCAGCCTGTCAGCTTTATATAACCGGTATATAACCGGTATATGTAGACAGCTTGTCAGCTTTATATAACCGGTATATGTAGGCAGCTTGTCAGCTTTATATAACCGGTATATAACCGGTATATGTAGACAGCTTGTCAGCTTTATATAACCGGTATATGTAGGCAGCCTGTCAGCTTTATATAACCAGTATATAACCGGTATATGTAGACAGCTTGTCAGCTTTATATAACCGGTATATACCGGTATATGTAGGCGGCTTGTCAGCTTTATATAACCAGTAAATGTAGACAGCCTGTCAGCTTTATATAACCGGTATATACCGGTATATGTAGGCAGCTTGTCAGCTTTATATAACCAGTATATGTAGGCAGCTTGTCAGCTTTATATAACCGGTATATGTAGGCAGCTTGTCAGCTTTATATAACCGGTATATGTAGACAGCTTGTCAGCTTTATATAACCGGTATATACTGGTGTATGTAGACAGCTTGTCAGCTCTATGTAACCGGTATATGTAGGCAGCCTATCAGCTTTATATAACCAGTATATAACCGGTATATGAAGACAGCTTGTCAGCTTTATATAACCGGTATATGTAGGCAGCCTGTCAGCTTTATATAACCAGTATATAACCAGTATATGTAGACAGCCTGTCAGCTTTATATAACCGGTATATGTAGGCAGCCTGTCAGCTTTATATAACCAGTATATAACCGGTATATGAAGACAGCTTGTCAGCTTTATATAACCGGTATATGTAGGCAGCCTGTCAGCTTTATATAACCAGTATATAACCGGTATATGTAGGCAGCCTGTCAGCTTTATATAACCGGTATATGTAGGCAGCCTGTCAGCTTTATATAACCGGTATATAACCAGTATATGTAGGCAGCCTGTCAGCTTTATATAACCGGTATATAACCAGTATATGTAGGCAGCTTGTCAGCTTTATATAACCAGTATATGTAGGCTGCTTGTCAGCTTTATATAACCGGTATATAACCGGTATATGTAGACAGCCTGTCAGCTTTAAATAACCAGTATATAACCGGTATATGTAGACAGCTTGTCAGCTTTATATAACCGGTATATGTAGACAGCTTGTCAGCTTTATATAACCGGTATATGTAGACAGCTTGTCAGCTTTATATAACCGGTATATAACCGGTATATGTAGACAGCTTGTCAGCTTTATATAACCGGTATATAACCGGTATATGTAGACAGCTTGTCAGCTTTATATAACCGGTATATAACCGGTATATGTAGACAGCCTGTCAGCTTTATATAACCAGTATATAACCGGTATATGTAGACAGCTTGTCAGCTTTATATAACCGGTATATGTAGGCAGCTTGTCAGCTTTATATAACCGGTATATGTAGGCAGCCTGTCAGCTTTATATAACCAGTATATAACCGGTATATGTAGACAGCCTGTCATCTTTATATAACCGGTATATGTAGGCAGCTTGTCAGCTTTATATAACCGGTATATGTAGGCAGCCTGTCAGCTTTATATAACCAGTATATAACCGGTATATGTAGACAGCTTGTCAGCTTTATATAACCGGTATATGTAGGCAGCTTGTCAGCTTTATATAACCGGTATATACCGGTATATGTAGGCAGCTTGTCAGCTTTATATAACCGGTATATAACCGGTATAAGTAGACAGCCTGTCAGCTTTATATAACCGGTATATAACCGGTATATGTAGACAGCCTGTCATCTTTATATAACCGGTATATGTAGGCAGCCTGTCATCTTTATATAACCGGTATATGTAGACAGCTTGTCAGCTTTATATAACCGGTATATGTAGACAGCTTGTCAGCTTTATATAACCGGTATATACCGTTATATGTAGGCAGCCTGTCATCTTTATATAACCGGTATATGTAGACAGCTTGTCAGCTTTATATAACCAGTATATACCGGTATATGTAGACAGCTTGTCAGCTTTATATAACCGGTATATAACCGGTATATGTAGACAGCCTGTCAGCTTTATATAACCGGTATATACCGGTATATGTAGACAGCTTGTCAGCTTTATATAACCGGTATATAACCGGTATATGTAGACAGCCTGTCAGCTTTATATAACCGGTATATACCGGTATATGCAGACAGCTTGTCAGCTTTATATAACCGGTATATGTAGACAGCTTGTCAGCTTTGTATAACCGGTATATAACCGGTATATGTAGGCAGTTTGTCAGCTTTATATAACCAGTATATACCGGTATATGTAGACAGCTTGTCAGCTTTGTATAACCGGTATATGTAGACAGCTTGTCAGCTTTATATAACGGTATATAACCGGTATATGTAGGCAGCTTGTCAGCTTTATATAACCGGTATATGTAGACAGCTTGTCAGCTTTATATAACCAGTATATACCAGTATATGTAGACAGCTTGTCAGCTTTATATAACCAGTATATACCGGTATATGTAGACAGCTTGTCAGCTTTATATAACCAGTATATACCAGTATATGTAGGCAGCTTGTCAGCTTTATATAACCGGTATATAACCAGTATATGTAGACAGCTTGTCAGCTTTATATAACCGGTATATAACCGGTGTAATAAACGATACTTTGTCTCTTTATGATATTGGTAGAGTATCAATTAAAGAACAAAGTCGACACAGTTCGGATCAAGTGTTACAGGTTGCAAATCGGGTTTATTCAGAAAACCTAGACAAGCAGTATCTATGTGTGCGAACTCCCTATAGAGTTCGGAACGGGTCAGTAGGCTAATCAGCCGTATTGATCACAGGGTCTCCTTGCCAGCGTGGCTCAGAGTAACCGACGAGTACCGTCAGATGCTGGGTATATATAGGCAGCCAGCCTGCGCGCGCACACGCAGACCGGAAGCCTATAGCGACCTCTGTCCATACCCCAAGCCCGGGGTAGGTGCTGCCACCTACCGTCGGACTGAAGGGTTCGGACTGAGCTCGCAACACAACATCCAACAGCACTCGTCATATAACATACCCGTATAACCCTAGCCCCTACACTACCCCCTACCAGATAATAACCGGGAGGTAAAAAATTAATTAAGGTTAAAGTCCGAAAACACTTTGGACTGGCATTATCTTATAAATACCACCTTAGGGGTTTATTAAAGTTATACCTTACAAACAATATGACGTATACTGTTGAACACAAAAAGGTATTAATTACACACATTTCTACACATATAGACCGTAATGACAATTACGCCCCATTCCCTAGGATAGATGGAGTTAATCTATACATATAGTATACAAACACTTGAAAAAGTACAATATCACAGTAAAAAAAAATTTCGTCCCTTCAGGACCCCGAGCTAATTAAACTCGTAACGAATAATACTTATAAGTGATAAACAATATCACTTCTTTAAAAGTTTTAAAGACATATTAAAGTATTATTACAAAAAGACATCATACGTGTAGCGAAGATCCGGATCCTCTGTTGATGGTGTTGCATTCCGCCCGGCTTTCAGAACCTACTTCGTTCAGCTCTTACTCACCGGAACGAGAAAGTTCATAGCTCATGCTCGGGAGCTTTTTAGGTGATAAATAGAGAGAAAAAAAATAGTCCTGCCTCCAGGCGATCTTCGGACTCATAATTAGGAGCACTCGGTCCTGATATCCATAGTTTATATAAAAAAAACATCCTGTATCGGATCCATGTTGGTAAAGTGCTCCAGTCCCGAGTTCAGCGTCCCTTCCGGATCTCCTTGTCCTCCTCCGTCAGTACCACCTGGCAGACTGGATCCTTGCGTAGCCAGCCTGCCGCGTTCCTCTGTCCGGACACTCCTAAACCCTTCCTAAGGGTTTTGCTTGTAGGGTTGGTATATTTAGGATACCCCCCCTTTTCTCCTAATCGGCTCCTAGAATAGGATGATCTAGCCCGACTCGTCTCCGGAACCGGGTTGAGCCGGCTCCTCTTCCTCCTCGGAGTCCGACGCCGCTTCCGCCAGAGTCAGCTCCTGGAGCCAGAGCTCGATTTGAGCCCGAGTTCCATCCCACTCGTGCATTTCATGCGCGAAGCAGTCCCGGAACCGACGACGTTCGTGGTCCAGCTTTTCCTCGGCGTTCTTAACTGCCAGCTTCTGCTTCTTCCTTTCGGTTTTAGCAGCACATCGTTCAGTCCGAGCGTTTTCACGCTCTTCCTGTACGGACCCCGCAGCCGCTGCCTTCTGGGTAGCGACCTCCCTCTGATGGAGATGATGCACCGTGTTTAACGACAACATCGCCACCTCCTGACTCAGGCCAGCAAGCAACCGATGAAAATTGTCTTGCCATTGACCGAAGGCCTCCTGTCCGGCTTCATAGGAAGTGAAGTCAGCGGGAGGGAACGAAGGAGGGCTCTTCAGTCGCAAGACTAGACGCCCCTCCTCTGCGGTCTCGGGTGGGAGATCCGGGGTCTGAACTGGCTTCGGCGTTTTCTTTGCTGGAGCCTTCGTCTTACCGGTCTGGGTTAGAGTCTGCGACTCATCACCCGGAACCATGTTATTTTCGGGGAACTCCTCCGCGAAGGACCCCATCGTGCTGGAGTTCGGATCCTCTGGATCAGACCGAGGTGGCCTGCCCTGTGGACCCTTTTTCCAGTCAGTCGTGTGAGAGGTGAATGCCGGTCCTTTATAGCCCGGATCTGCCTTCTCCATAACGGATTTCCTTTCATCCGTTTTGGCCTTCTTAGAGTCGGCCTGCTCGGAAGACCCACTAGGTCTCTTCTGAGCGCGCCGCACCTTTCGCGTGCTGGTACGCTTCTGGTACTCCTCGAATTCATCGAAGAGCTCACCTTCCGGAACCCGGTTGTAGTTGCCGTCCGGGTTTACCTTGTAAAAGACCCGGACCTTTCCTCTCTCGTTGGTGCCAAAATCCACCTCGAGATTCTCGTTTCGGCCCACTACCGGAGGGAAATGGGCGTAGACTTCCTGATGGGCTGTCTGGATGCGTTCCGCCGCAACGTCCAGAGCCAAACCGTGCTGCTTAGCAAGATGCCTGATGATGTCGGCTCTAGTGTAGAACCAGCCACCATTCGGACAACCCTTGCTCTGCTTTGGACCCACACTCAAGCAGTCATACCGCATGTAGTGACGCAAATGAAAGCGGGTAACATGTCTTGCGTACCGAACCTTGCTAGGCCAAGTTCGGGGCGTTTCCAGTGTCTCGTCGATGTTCAGACAAGGCTCAAAGGGGCACTTGCTAAATGGATGCCATCTAGACATAGCCCATGCCAACTTAGCTTTCTGGAAGATTGAATGGTATTTGGCTCACTCTCACCAGATCGATGCAACTATTATTTGGACGTACATGATCGGCGGACGTACATGATCGGCGGACGTACATGATCGGTGACGTACATGATCGGTGACGTACATGATCGGTGACGTACATGATCGGTGACGTACATGATCGGGAGTTATTGACTGCCCTACCCTTTCTGACCATGTTAAAACATAAATATATCTTACCAAGGTGTGCATATGGTGTGTGTCTTGACATGTTCTATGTTAGACATGTGTATATTCGACTAGGAAGAGAATTTTACTTGACATTTCAATACCGATCATGTACGTCATGTGACGTACATGATCGGTGACGTACATGATCGGTGATTATTGACTGCCCTACCCTTTCTGAACAAGGAAAAACATTAATAAACCTTACCTAGGTGTACATATGATGTGTGTCTTGACATGTAAGATGTTAGACATGTGTAGATGCGACTAGTAAGAGTATTTTACATGACATTTGAAATACCGATCATGTACGTCATGTGATGTACATGATTGGCCATTATTTATTGACTGTCTTAATTACCCTTTCTGACCATATATAAAACATAAATCAATCATAGCAAGGTGTACATATGATGTAGGTCTAAATATGTATAATCATAGACATGTGAAGCAGTGGGTAATGAGGACATGTTACATGACATTCCAAGCCGATCATGTACGTCATGTGACGTACATGATCGGTTACACATTGAGCCCCCCCCCTCCGGCCCCTATACATATTTTGGGAGTTGTTTTTTTCTAATAAACTCCCCAAAGATACATTACAGCCTGTAGGTATGATTGGGAGAGTTAAACATCGTAGTGCAGGGGGTAAAAGATGGGTTTTGTACTCTGCCGATCATGTACGTCTGCCGATCATGTACGTCCGCCGATCATGTACGTCACTTTTTTAGTTGCACTGATTTGGTGAGAGTGAGCCATTTGGTACTACCATTGCGAACCTTGTCCAGGAGCTCAAAGTGGTACAACTGTACCGACTTCTCGAGTGGATCGGTCTTAATCCACTCCTCGTCATCGGAGAGACCGTCAGGACCCACCTCTTCCGGAATGTGTGAGGCCCGCTTGTCCTTGACACAGTCATTCACACACATGGGTTTAAAATATTTAAACCCACTTGCAGCATTGGCTCGGAGTGCATTCCGGACCAGAACCTGAAGTTCGTCGTCCGGGAGAGAATTTTCATCCAATCCCTTCAGAACCGCTCCTACCTCCTCGTCGGATCGACCCCCCTTCCGAGAGGTTACCTTGATGGTCTCTCGTAGGTATTGGTCCCTCCGATTGGCCTTTTCCATTTGACTAGTGTCTACAGACCTAGCCGCGGCAGTGTTCTGTTGGAGCATTTCCTCCTCCAGAGTGGCATCCAGAAGGGACTCTTTGGTCTTCTGTTCCATACTCCGAGCCAGCTTCATTGCTGGCGTCAGGAGTCTCCTCTTCTCCCGCCGGCTATGCACGGTCTTGAATTCCGCTGCAGTTTGCAGGTCGTACTCCAAGGCCGCGATAAGTTCGGGACGTCCCTCGGTCTCAGCAACTAAGCGAGCTGTCTCTGACTGTTTGCTAAGATCATTCATGGCCGCCGTTAGGCGATCTGGGAACCAAGCCGGGAACCTGGCAGACAACTCGTCCAGCCCCCGGAAGGTCCGCATTTGGATCAGATCGAAGGATCTGACTTCTGTGGCGCTCATCTGATCGATGATAGCACCTCGGAGCAGGGATGGGACGTCGGCGTCCTCCTTCTCCCATCGGTCATGCTGATGTGGAGCGAGGATTTGCACCCCCGATCCAGTTGGACCACCACCGGCAGCCTGGTCCAGTTTCCCGGCTTCCTCCGAAATATCCATGGTATTGGATGGTTCCAGAGCAGGCTCGGTAGACTGTGGAGGAGTATCCACTCGGACGGGTACCTCTTTTGGAGGAGGTAACTCCACCCGAACGGGTATCTCCTTCCTTGGCTCCAGGGGAGTCGGGAGGTTAAATGTGATGCCAGACAGCACATCCTACACTACCTGAACCGTATGGGCTGCGGATGCTGTATCCATAGCTTCCTCGGTTCGAGGTGCCTCGGGAGGAACTACCGTTTTCGGACGGGCTCCCCCATGTCCCTTCGTACTAGCCATCGCAGCGGCTGTAGCAGCTACTGCTGAGCTGTTGTCCAACCCTCGCGAGAAGGACAACACGTCAACGGCTGAGGTCGGAGCGGCTGTGGTTACAGCTGCCTTCCCACTACCTTTCCCCTTGGACGGGATCGGTAGGTTGGACTTACTGGGACCCGGAGTCTTGACAGTTTTAGTGCTGTCGGACGTCGGCCCCTTCCCTGACTGGTCCTTAGCACCAGGCTTCGGATCAGCTTTCTTTTGACCCTTAGGCGCCTTCGTAGCAGGAGCCTTGGGGTCCACCGTATTCGGGTCCTTGGAGGCCGCTGCAGTAGCAGCCTTGGAACCCGGCTTCTTTGTACTCGCAGTACTTTCCTTCTTCGGAGCGGGCTTTTTAGGCTCGTCCTTTCCCGGAGGCTTCTTTCCCACACCAGTGTGTTTGATAGCCTTAGTGCTAGCCTTAGTATCGGCCGACTTGGACCGATCTCGGGTAGCACCCTTCCCACCGCGCGTCCTCGGACGTGAAGTGTCGGAATCACTCCCACTCCCCATAGACAGTTTGCGAGCAACCGTCTTCTGGAGGTTTGGTGATATGCTGAGACTGCATATCCGGGAGGGACGTGCAGTCGTCTCGGAAGGATCCGCCGCTACCTGGGTGTAGGCGAGTCCTCGCAGCACTCCGGAGTCCTCGCTGCCGTCCGGCGACGGGGACTTTCGGATCGGGGACACGGCCGGATCTACACGGAGTTCCGCCAGTGTCTGGCTCAACTCATCACCACTAGGGCTCTGAGCATCCATTGCCTCCTCGGTGGCGGATGCCACCTCGGAGTGTCCGGTGAGTTCGGATTGACGGAGCTGTTGCTCGGCCATCCTCACTTCGGCAGAGTGTCTTTCGACGGGAGTTTTGACGGGGAAAACACTAGTTCCCCGTCTCCCTCTTTGTCTCAGACGCACCAGGAAAGAGTACTCACTGCTTACAACTCTTTTACTGACTTTTCTCCTCTTCTAGCCGCCCAAAACACCAACTTCCACGCTGCCGACCAACACCGCTATTGACCGGGGCGAGCCCAAAATCAATATGGCGTTCCCTCGCTTTTGTTTTTAAAACAAAGCGCATGCGCAGCGTCTCGCGTGATTGGACGCGATCCCGTTACCCGGTGTGACCCAATTACTGTTTAATCAGGTCACGACCTTTCCCGCCCGCAGCTCGGGCTCGGGGGATCACACTGCTACGTAGGCGGCTCACAAAAGTCAAAATATACTTCGAATAAAGAGCTCATCAGGAGTATTAGTGGATATTTATGGGAAATCGAAGATTACCCCACCGGATTATCCGTCCACCACCCTCGGGGAGCACTCTTACATTCTTTTCATATTGACTCTGAGCGCCCCTGTTGGTAACATACATATAACATATAGGACAACACAGGACACCACACTCGTTGTGTAAACAAGCTAGGTTACGGCCCCTCTAGCCACCAGCCTTGGGCTTCGCCGAACGGGTTTCCCGTCCACCTCTCGTAACCTGGCCGAAGGACACTCGTTCTTAACTAAAACTCCAGCCTTGATTTTAGTTTTCCGTGCCCTTCTTCCTTCGCCTGCCGAGACTTTCTTTTTCACGGTCTTCCGGAGCTTCTTCTGTACCACTCTCTTAGGGGTATCCACTGACACCCCTTCCAAAGGTACAAATTTAGCCTCCGAAGTTCCCTTCTCCACCTCCGTTTCCGGGGTGAGCTCCCTTCCAGCCCAAGTACGCAACCGAGCCACATGGCTCGTCCGGATGCGTCCTGCTTCGGACTGAATCAACACAGTCGTTTGACTGATACATTTAACCACGGTGTGTGGTCCATCCCAGTTATTCGCCAGCTTGACGTTGCAGAGCGGTTCGTGTAGGCGGATCACTCTATCCCCCACTACGAATCGTCGCAACTTCAATCCGGTGTCGTAACCCACCTTCTGCCAATTCGCAGCTTTGAGCAAATGAGCCCTAACTGTTTCGTAGGCAAATTTGAACCTCTCTCGTAGAGATTCCACAAATAGCACCGTACATGGTGCTTCCGGACTGATCCCTACCACCCCGAATACCAAATCCGCCGGCATGATCAAGTCCTCTCCGAACACCAAGAGGTTCGGTGTGCAATTTGTCGAAGTGTGGACCGTATTGTTATACGCATGCACCACAAATTCGCATTGATCATCCCAATCATCCATATGGGAGTTCACTAATGGCTTCAAAACCTGGATCAAGGTCCGATTGAACCGCTCCACCTGCCCGTCGGACTGTGGTCGGTACGGATTGGTCCGAGTTTTGCATATAGCCAACTGATGGCACATAGCTGTCCATAGTTTGGACTCAAATTCTCTCCCTTGATCGCTATGTAACATCAAAGGAGCCCCCAAATGGAGGATCCACCCCTTCACCAATGCTTCCGCACAAGTAGCAGCGGTATGATCCTCGAGTGGATACACTCGGGTGTATTTCGTATAGTAGTCCGAGACCACCATCATACACGTATTACCTTTTGGAGTTGGTTTAACTCCACTGATAATGTCCACAGCTATTCGAGCAAATCTCACTCCGAATAGCTCTTGTTGCAGTGGCAATTTTCCTAATCCAGGACCAGGTTTGCCTAAACAACAGGCCGGACAGGTCTCGATCCACCTTAAAAGGTCGCCTGACATGCCGGGCCAGTAGTATCTCCGACTCAGCCTTTCCAACGAGCGTTTCTTTCCGAAATGCCCACTAGTGGAATGGCCGTGGCAGTAGTACAGGATGTCTTTCCTCATAGCAGCAGGGATTACCATTTGTAACACCCTCCGCTTTCCGGGACAAGTCTTCCACCTGCACAACAACGAGTCTCGGACCTCCAGTTCGTGGAACTGAGCCAAGAAACGTCGCATTTCACGGTTTTCCAGTGATATTTCGGGTCTCACTGGACAGACCCCAGTAGGGACAAGTTCCCTCAGTCGTGCTATGGTAGGATCGGCCATCTGGTACGTCCTTATAGTGTCGGTGGACCAATCCAACAGGTTTTGCAACAACCCATCATAAGGCAAACGCACACTCGCTACCACAGCATTGTGAGCACCACAATCCCCACACTCCGGACGCACACAACGGCGTACCGGACGTCTACTCAGACAGTCAGCATTAATATGCTTCGTGCCCGCTCGGTGCTGGATATGAGAGTTTTCCAGTCCGAACTCGCTGAGGTGATTCAACCACCGACCAATCATTCCCTCGGCGTCCTTAAAATTAAGGAGCCATCTCAAGGCCGAATGATCGGTACGGAGTGTGAAATTTCCTCCATATAAGAAGTGCCGAAACTTCTTCGTGTACACCACTACTGCGAGCAGCTCTCGCTTGGTAGTACAATAATTTCTCTGTGCCTTGTTCATACTGTTACTAGCGAACGCCAGCGGGACCTCTACTCCGTCCTGGATTTGGGACAATGCGGCCCCGATGCTCTCATTGCTCGCATCAGTGTCAAGGATGAAATGCCCCTTCTCCGTAGGGTATCTCAGCACCGGGGTGGTTCGGAACAACGCCTTAATCTCTTTGAAGGCTTCATTCTGTTCCATCCCCCATGGGAAGGGTTCTTTTTTCTCCCCGGAGTCCAATGGCTCAACCGTTGTAATGGCTGAGACACCCTAGAGAATCCGGGGATGAAGTCCCTGTAATAGGAACAGAACCCTAAAAAGGATCTGATATCCTTTGGTCCTTTTGGAACTTCCCAAGTCTCCACAGTCTCCAACTTAGCCGGATCAGCCTGCACACCTTCGGTGGAGATGATCCGGCCCAAATAGACCATGGACTTCCGAAAAAGTTCACATTTCTTCGGCTTTAATGTCAAGCCATTGGACCGAATTCGTTCCAAAACCTCTCCGAGGTTCAACGCACACTCTTCAAAAGTCTTGCCAAAGACAATGACATCATCCAAGTATACCAAACATTTGCGCCACAACAGATCACTCAGAAGAGTTTCCATCATAGCCTCAAAAGTGGCCGGGGCGTTGCACAACCCGAAGGGCATCAGCTCAAACTGATACAGTCCAATGTGACTTGTAAAAGCCGTTTTCTCCTTATCCTCCTCCTTCATCCCGATCTGCCAATATCCGGACTGCAAATCAAGGGTGCAGAACCATTGGTTCCCACCCAAGGAGTCCAGAGTCTCATCAATCCGGGGGAGAGGATATGCATTTTTCTTGGTTACCCCATTCAGGTGCCTATAGTCGATACAAAATCGGATAGACCCGTCCTTTTTAGTAACCATCTGGACCGGGCTGGACCAGGGGCTAGTGCTAGGCACGATCACCTTCTGTTCCAACATGGTCTTCACTTGTTCCTCTACCACCGCTTTCTTACCCAAAGGCAAGCGTCGGTAAGGCATCTTGAAAGGCTGTGCATCACCCATATTGATAGAATGCAACACTTTGTCGGTTCGGCCCAAAGGCTCCCCCTCCACCTGCCATGCATCCTGATACTTCACTACCAGCCTCCTTAGGGAATCGAGATCCCTCCGATCCGTCAAATCCGTTTCGGAGATCATTTTCTCAAGTCCCTCACTCAGAACGGTCGGAGAAGGGTCACCCTTCATGCTCACCTGTCCAGCAGGCATCACTGCCTCACTGGTGAACACCTTCCCCAGTATTGTATCTTTCCTTAGATACTTCGGTTCCAACCCGGGGTTAGAAACCGGCACTACGGTCCAAGCACCATCACCCACTAGGGTGTCCATGCCCGTCAAACCGATACTACCCAACATGGCCACATCCGGCTCCACAACTGCCTCTTCCTCTCTCCTAAGCCCCTTGCTTCGGACCAGCACGTCACACGTCTGTCCGGGAGGAATCTTCACAGTTTGGACCACCGTTGCCACTGTCGACACTTGTCGGAGCACACATTGCTCTACCGCACGGTAAGGGTGCTCTATCAGGAGTACCCCTGTACCCGGATTCAGGACCGCGTCATACAACGCCGAAAAATCCAATCCCAGTATACCGTCGTCTGCAATATCCGCAATGGTGGGAGAAGCCACATACTCCTTCCCTCCAATTCGGAGCGGTATGAACGCGCGCCCATACGTCTGCATACTTGACCCATCGGCCGAACAGGCGTTTACCCTCGTTTTGAAGTTATCACGCGATCCGGCATAAAAGCATAGAAGTTAGAGGAGATAAAGGAGTGGCTAGCTCCCGTATCTACTAAAAATTCGCCCGCTCTACCGGCCACAGTAACAGACACATACCACCGCCTCCCCCCCAGCGGAGACGGGTTTACAGTAAAGCGTTTAAAATCCTTCGGAGCAGCCAAATCAAGGCCATGTTTCTTCAAATGGTCGAAACATGGATGATCCGGGGAAAGCTGGGTACTCCCTACCCACACGGTGTCTGTGACAGCCGCAACTTCCTCGTTCCGATCCGTAATGGGCCTCCCTGCCTCATTGCCGGGCAACTGGTGGACTGGAATGTTAACCAGGCCGGCATCCGAGCCCCTCAAGCTCGAAGCCACCCCTGATTCCCTTCCTGCCTTCGGAATTTCACTAGGCTCTACCTCTCTGGTATGTTGGCGTACATCATATGCAGGGGTCGTCCGCTCGCCTTCTCGGACCACCCCCTCTAGTTTCCCTCCTTCCCGGGAACTTTCGGAGTCGGAGCCGTACACTCCGCAGCAAAGTGACCGATCTCCAGGCACCTATAGCACTTGGCGGTCCGCCGATTGATCTTCCTCCGGTTAGGCTGTGTAGCCCCCTGAATGGAAGTCGTCATCTTCTCAAACAGCGATGTGAAAAACGCTGCGTCCATTATCGGAGCTTTTGGGTCCGATGATTCCTTCTTCGGAGGAGGGTTTCCACCCCCTTCCGGCTTCCTATTTTTCCACGGCGTTTTAGAGGAATTCCCATTCCTCTTAAACTGCGCTGCAGAAGCTATCGCCCCCTCTTCCTCACTGCCCGAACCATCAGACTGCTCCGGAGAACACTCTATAATGGCCGAGGCCCGGGTGGGCACCCGGTCCCCTAACAGTGACTTCTTGAGAGCATGTATGTCGATGGCCTTAAAAAGGTCATCTAATGACGTATCAGCTCTCCAGGTATCATACACCACATGTTGTATTTCTGGGTCCCTCAGTCCAGCAACAAACTGAGAGAACAATTCCTTAGAGAATAAGGCATCATGGATTCCTGAAGCTGGATGTACCTTCTTCAGGAGTCTCATCAGTGCAAGTCCGAAAACCCTCGGGGCCTCGTGCTTGCCTTGCACTCGCTTCTTAAAAGCGACCATCGGGTCAATCCGAGCGGAGTCTCCGTATAGGATAGTTCCGATCTCTACCAGCTGTTTGAAAGTGCCGCGGGGTCCGCATTCATCTTTCCACTGCTCCACGGCCATCAGGCCATCTCCCAAGCGCAATCCCTTACAGACATACGGAATTGCATCCTGTTGATCCCACCCACTGAGGTTGATGTCCTCAACGGTGGCTCCCAACCACTCTTCCAGTAGGGAAAAGGCTCGCTAGCAATGCGTCTAGCAGCGTTGGATGAACCCCTAATTTTAGAGGTTATCGCCAGGCATTTAGAAATGGAAGCCGAGGCGTCCTTTTCTGTACCCACGTTGTGCAATCCGATCCCAGCTATTGCCGGGTTTGTATCGTACAACTCTTGCAATTCTGTACTCAGAATTGTTCTCCTTGGAGCCCTCCTCGGACTCTTTGTACCCGGAGTCGTCCCCGGAGTAGCGCCTCTGGTAGGCACGTTATTCTGCCTCTCCAGATAGGTCTGGTAGGTACCATACGACACCAAATCCTTAGTGGGGTCCACACCTTGACTGAACCACCAATTCTTCTCCTGGTCAGTCATATACTGACACTGCTGGGCCAGAGCAAGCAATCGCTGATGCGCCGCTTTCTCTTTCTCCAGTTCCTTGGCCTGTCTATCAGCCTCCTCCTCTTGCTGTGCCTCCGCCAATTTAGCTTTTGCAGCTTCCCCGGCCGCTCGGAGCCCTTCTTGTCGAGCTCTCAGAACCGCCGCCTCCTGCTCTGCTAATTCCTCAGCGAGGGCTGCATTTTCCTTCATGCGTTCCTGTTGCTGCTCAAGAGCAGCCTGCTGCTTGCGATACACATCTCGCCTCTCCAATTCCAAGTTTTTCTGTTCATTGAACAGTATATTTGCTTGGCATTCTCGCCATTGCGACAAACTCGAGGGAGTTAAGTCGGTCTTGGCCGCCCTATCTTGTTCGGATGCTTTCTTCAAGCGTTCCGAATCGAGTTGCTGCTCATCCAGTTTCAACTGAGAACGTGGACTCCGCACCAACTCCGATAATGACCTTCCCCTGCCCGCCGTATTTACACCCGTCGGAGCCGAAAAGACCTGCTTCGGAATTGGACGGATACCACTGATACCCACCCTAGGTGAGTAATCACTCGCCCTACCTCTACCCCTTGCTCGGCCAACCTTTAGTGGTCGTCCTGGCGTTGAAGTAGACAAGGCACCTTCTACAGTCATCCCACGTCCCATAGGAAGATTTGGGGTGTCTGTAAAACTCCTGTAATGAGGACCTTTCGGACTGTCATTATCAGCGGAAGCATACGAGGTACTGCTATCCTGTATACTCTCCCTGGTCTCTGACAAAAATTTCTCCAAAGAAGTTCTTTTTGCCTTCAGAATGTCACATTCTGACAGTAGACTTCGGCGAGCCTCCCGTAAGTCCTCAGTGTCCCGAACAAGTTCTGATCGGGTCTCCTCTGCTTCATGGATGACGGCATCTCGGGCCGCACAAATCTGATTCAGATCAGTGTTTGCCTGAACAAAGTCGGAACGGAGTCCTTGTAGATCAGCCTGTTTCTGATCGAACTCCACTCGAACCCTGCTAAGTGATTGCACCAGCTTCTCGTTCTCCTCCAACAGAGTTGAAAGCCTTGCGTCTTTCTCCTTGATTTTGGAAGCTCTATGTGTGACTGCACCTTCCAATGCAATCAGACTGCTTTTCCATTCATTCGACTGTTTCTGAATGGTCAACAACTCCATTTGGGCCATTTGCACACGCTCCTGTATTCTGGCCTCTCTCATGTCGTCGAAACGACGTTCCTCCAAGATGGTAGCCCTCCGTGGATTCGGAGCGGCTGATCTTGACCCACCAACGTTGAACATTGACAGGCTCATTTCATCTAATGAGTAATTCATTATTTCGGGACCTTTGTATCCCAACAATGCGCTTGTTCTGGATGGAACCTTCGCACTCCTACGGGTATCTGCCTCCTCGACGGCATCTACCCCCTCCGGTGATAAGGCTGGCGCCTCATCAGGAGACCTCGCTGCTCCGTCCAGAGCAGGAGGTCCGCGCTACTGCACAGGCTAACCTGCGTTTCACTCAGAACTGGTCACGGCACCAGTGTAATAAACGATACTTTGTCTCTTTATGATATTGGTAGAGTATCAATTAAAGAACAAAGTCGACACAGTTCGGATCAAGTGTTACAGGTTGCAAATCGGGTTTATTCAGAAAACCTAGACAAGCAGTATCTATGTGTGCGAACTCCCTATAGAGTTCGGAACGGGTCAGTAGGCTAATCAGCCGTATTGATCACAGGGTCTCCTTGCCAGCGTGGCTCAGAGTAACCAACGAGTACCGTCAGATGCTGGGTATATATAGGCAGCCAGCCTGCGCGCGCACACGCAGACCGGAAGCCTATAGCGACCTCTGTCCATACCCCAAGCCCGGGGTAGGTGCTGCCACCTACCGTCGGACTGAAGGGTTCGGACTGAGCTCGCAACACAACATCCAACAGCACTCGTCATATAACATACCCGTATAACCCTAGCCCCTACACCGGTATATGTAGACAGCTTGTCAGCTTTATATAACCGGTATATACCGGTATATGTAGACAGCTTGTCAGCTTTATATAACCAGTATATAACCGGTATATGTAGACAGCTTGTCAGCTTTATATAACCAGTATATAACCAGTATATGTAGACAGCTTGTCAGCTTTATATACCGGTATATACCGGTATATGTAGACAGCTTGTCAGCTTTATATAACCAGTATATAACCGGTATATGTAGCCTGTAGGCAGTGTGTCAGCTTTATATAACCGGTATATACCGGTATATGTAGACAGCTTGTCAGCTTTGTATAACCAGTATATGTAGACAGCTTGTCAGCTTTGTATAACCGGTATATGTAGACAGCTTGTCAGCTTTATATAACCGGTATATGTAGGCAGCTTGTCAGCTTTATATAACCAGTATATACCTGTATATGTAGGCAGCCTGTCAGCTTTATATAACCAGTATATAACCGGTATATGTAGACAGCTTGTCAGCTTTATATAACCGGTATATACCGGTATATGTAGACAGCCTGTCAGCTTTATATAACCGGTATATAACCGGTATATGTAGTCAGCCTGTCAGCTTTATATAACCGGTATATACCGGTATGTGTAGACAGCTTGTCAGCTTTATATAACCGGTATATACCGGTATATGTAGGCAGCTTGTCAGCTTTATATAACCAGTATATACCGGTATGTGTAGCCAGCGTGTCAGCTTTATATAACCGGTATATAACCGGTATATGTAGGCAGCCTTTCAGCTTTATATAACCAGTATATGTAGACAGCTTGTCAGCTTTATAAAACCGGTATATACCGGTTTATGTAGGCAGCTTGTCAGCTTTATATAACCAGTATATAACCGGTATATGTAGACAGCTTGTCAGCTTTATATAACCGGTATATGTAGACAGCTTGTCAGCTTTATATAACCGGTATATACCGGTATATGTAGACAGCTTGTCAGCTTTATATAACCAGTATATACCGGTATATGTAGGCAGCCTGTCAGCTTTATATAACCGGTATATAACCAGTATATAACCGGTATATGTAGACAGCTTGTCAGCTTTATGTAACTGGTATATGTAGACAGCTTGTCAGCTTTATATAACCGGTATATGTAGGCAGCTTGTCAGCTTTATATAACCGGTATATGTAGGTAGCTTGTCAGCTTTATATAACCGGTATATAACCGGTATATGTAGGCAGCCTGTCAGCTTTATATAACCAGTATATGTAGACAGCTTGTCAGCTTTATATAACCGGTATATAACCGGTATATGTAGGTAGCTTGTCAGCTTTATATAACCGGTATATGTAGACAGCCTGTCAGCTTTATATAACCGGTATATAACCGGTATATGTAGGCAGCCTGTCAGCTTTATATAACCAGTATATGTAGACAGCCTGTCAGCTTTATATAACCGGTATATAACCGGTATATGTAGGCAGCCTGTCAGCTTTATATAACCAGTATATGTAGACAGCCTGTCAGCTTTATATAACCGGTATATAACCGGTATATGTAGGTAGCTTGTCAGCTTTATATAACCGGTATATGTAGACAGCTTGTCAGCTTTATATAACCGGTATATACCGGTATATGTAGACAGCTTGTCAGCTTTATATAACCGGTATATACCGGTATATGTAGGCAGCTTGTCAGCTTTATATAACCGGTATATAACCGGTATATGTAGGTAGCTTGTCAGCTTTATATAACCGGTATATGTAGACAGCCTGTCAGCTTTATATAACCGGTATATAACCGGTATATGTAGGCAGCCTGTCAGCTTTATATAACCAGTATATAACCGGTATATGTAGGCAGCCTGTCAGCTTTATATAACCAGTATATAACCGGTATATGTAGGCAGCCTATGTAGGTTTAACCAGTACTGTAAAACCCCGGCTCTAAGACGGATTTTATTTGGTTTTTTTTTTCTCTACATGACAGACTTTTTTCCTAGAATTAGGGGGTCGTTTTAAAGGTGGGGTTTTATATAATAGGTAATAGTGAAATAGATTTGCAAACGTTTTTTGTACAAAACAGATTTTTTTTCCAAAGTTGGGGGGTCATCTTAAAGCCGGGGACGTCTTATAGCCGGGGTTTTACGGTATATACCGTACCGTCGCATTTAAGCACCAGGTTTTGAATAAGGGCTGGTCTTGTATAAGCGCCAGGGGTAGCCAGAGTTATAAGGGTTTAATTCTCAATGTTTGAAAATGTACTCGTATATTAGATATCCAATTGTTGCAATAGCTTTTTCATAAAGATGTGTTTAAAACATTGACCACTATTTAGCATTGCTATTTAGTTCATGTGGAGTGACGAAGTTACTAAGCTAAGCATTCGAATGGCCTTTTTTTTGAACGCCCGTGAAGAAACTAATGCTCTAATGTTTCTCCATGATGATGTAACTAAAATAGCTACCGGTATGAAACCAATCTTTAAATGTTGTTTTTAAATATAATTTATCAATATTACATGAAATAAACACAGATCTAGAGATCCCCTCTACTCAGTCTGAAGTCCTGGTTTCCCCACTTGTGGTACCTTGGATCATTTACCCACATTCACTCACCATGCCATGTTTCTGCTGTTTTCCAGGTGAGCACGTTTGTACTTTACGGTCATCAACATCTGCACAGGTAAAGGCCGCATTACGGACATCTACCTTCATGATCTGTATACTGTAAATGTAGATATTTCCGCGTGTATAATTTTTCTTCGTGAATTTGGTAAACAGAACATTTTCGCTTGTACCTGTATTTGAATTCACAAATTTCCGAGATTTGGCTCTTTAATTCAATAATACTCTATAGAAGAAGAATTGGTGCACACACTTTGTCCGCCAGTCCGCCTGGATTGGCCCGGGCGCAATGTGTGGATGAATTAAAGTGTGGGCGGACCGCTACACCCCCGGCCCGCTGCACCCCCAGATAAGGGAGGTGTTTGGAGATTATGTGCGGGGGCGAATCTCCCTCATGTAGTTAGGGAGTGGTCATCTTTTAACAACAGGGGGGTGTCGGTGGACATTATTTTGTTCCCCTCCCCCAGGGTGAAATTGAGCGCGGCCGACCCCCTTGAGCTCTAGAAACACTCAGGCTTTTTCACTAAAAAGGGATGCTATTTTTTTGATCCCCCCCTCAAGAGGGATCCACATTTTTTGGGTCCCCCATATCCACCAACCCCCCGGTGTTGTTAGAATATGACCACTCCCTTAACCCAGTACGGTGCACAGTGACAATATGCCCCTTATCTTGGCCCCCTTCCTCTATGGAATACCTAGAGCTGCCTTCTCAAGTTAAGCCTTTAAGGACTGCATGACCAGGGTTCCCATGTGTCATGGCTCGTCATGCATTTTGAAATCTGTCTTGAATGTCATAAAATTTTGTAACAATTTGCCATGTGTCGTGGAAAATGAAATTAGTGGAATTGATATTACAAAATCTCCTAGAATCAGAGAATGTACCATTTGCTTTCTAGATCCCTACACAAATGTCATGGAAAAAACCCCTGCATAGCACCCCAAGACTGCCTATTGACCTGCATTGATGCATCATGCGACCCTCCAGGGCTGCATTTATGCATCATGCTGATAAAAGGGCATCAATGGGTGACACAGCCAACACCTGCTCTGTATGATGCATTGATGCATCAGGGCCCCGCTCTGTATGATGCATTCATGCATCAGGGCTCTGTATGATGCATTCATGCATCAGGGCCCCGCTCTGTATGATGCATTCATGCATCAGGTGCCTGCTCTGTATGATGCATTCATGCATCAGGGCCCTGCTCTGTATGATGCATTCATGCATCAGGGCCCTGCTCTGTCTGATGCATTCATGCATCAGGACCCTGCTCTGTATGATGCATTCATGCATTAGGTGCCCTGCTCTGTATGATGCATTCATGCATCAGGTCCCTGCTCTGTATGATGCATTCATGCATCAGGGCTCTGTATGATGCATTCATGCATCAGCTGCCTGCTCTGTATGATGCATTCATGCATCAGATGCCTGCTCTGTATGATGCATTCATGCATCAGGTCCCTGCTCTGTATGATGCATTCATGCATCAGCTGTCTGCTCTGTATGATGCATTCATGCAGCCCTGGCTAGTAACTTATCATCCTGCATCCACTATGAGATGACCACCCTACGGCCACACGGCATGATGATGAATGTCAGCTGTAAGCGACATGCGGCCCCTACAGGGTAGCAGGGTTACGGGACTGGATGACAGAGACAGCCATATAGGGCCTCTTCCTGCCCGCCTTCCTGCTCCCCCCTGCTCCCCCCTTCCCCCTCTTCCTGCCCTCCTCCCTGCTTCCCTCCTGCTCCCCCTCCCCCTCCCTGCCCCCCTGCTCCCCCTCCCCCCTCCCTGCCCCCCCTGCTCCCCCCTTCCCCCCTCCCTGCCCCCCCTCCTCCCTGCTTCCCCCCCTGATCCCCCTTCCCCCCCTCCCTGCTCCCCCTCCCTGTCCCCCCTGCTCCCCCCTCCCTGCCCCCCTGCTCCCCCTTCCCCCCCTCCCTGCCCCCCCTCCTCCCTGCTTCCCCCCCTGCTCCCCCTTCCCCCTCTTCCTGCCCCCTGCTCCCCCCTTCCCCCCTCCTGGCTCCCCCAGCCTCCCTGCCCCCCCTCCCCCCCCCCCCGTTGCTGTTTACTTATCTGCCTGTACTGGAACAGCCCCATGTGACCTAATGCCGCGTCCTGATTGGCTGAGGGTGCGGCCCCAGCACGTGATGTGGTAGGAGGTTGCTGATTGGTCAGTCTGGTCACGTGTGTGTGATGTGTGTCGTGGGGCGGAGGCTGAACGCCCACTTACCACGCGGTGTACCCGGCTCTCACCAGGGGGGGGTAGTGGGCAGCCCCAGATGGACCATGTGGGATCGATAGCCGAGTCCACCTGGACCATTCCCTGCTAGTCTTACAACAGGAGCATATAGCACAGACAGGGTCCTAGTAGTAGCACTAATACTACTTAGTAATAGACTGCTACCTTGTCCCTGGGTAACCATCACTTCCAGGGACAAGCTTGTACCCAGCCTATCGCCTCTAATCAGTGCAGGCTGCTGCAACAAGCTCCAGGCCCAACTATACTGCAGCAGTATGGAAGGGCCACTGCACTCAGGCCTCTGATCTCTGATTGGTTGGCTGAGAGTTTTCTGAAATGTAAATGCTAGAATAGGTCCTGACCTACATAGCTGGTACCGGCCTGTTTTTGATACATGCCACCAAGCACCAGGGACCAGGGAGTGGTTATTTTTTGAGGAGGGTTTTTCATGCATTTTCATGCGAGCTGGGGTCTAAATCCTGTTGGTCCCCCCCCCATTGAGAAGTGTTGAAATTGAGCATGGCTGACCCCTTTGAGCCATAGTAAGGTGCATGGTTTTCGCTCAAAAGGGGTGAAATACTTTTGGTCCTCCACTCAAGAGGAGTCCATTTTTTTGGCTTCCCCCCCAATTCACCGCCCCCCCCCCCCCGCCATTGATAAAACATTCCCACTCCCTTACCAACTGTAGATTCCTGTTAGCAGGTTAGAGGTGTTGTCATTCAGTGGCAGATGGCCACGCGGGTCACTAGACTGCCATAACGGGTAGCTATACCCATGCCCCCAGCTCTAGCTGTGGCACCCAGACCAGCCCAGTGCCACACTCACACACTAACACACTCACAAATACAAGAAAGGCGATAAACAGCAGAAAAAAAGAGAAGAATATAATCCATAAACAAACTGAAAACACTTGTATGCACAAGTAACTGCACTAGCCCCCCCCCCCCATACACACCTCTTGTACCAGAAGGGGGGAGGATGGGGCAGGATGACCACCATTTGTTGGTCTGACATACTGTAGGAGTGGCTGGGTTGGTCAGGGTGTGGGTGCAGGCAGGCTGGCAGCACCCTGGGTGGTAGCTACACACTCCAGCAGCAGTTGCTATAAGCCAAATTTTACCCCCCCCCCCCAACTCCCATTTGGCTCTTAGGCAGGTTTTTAATAGATACTGTAAATTCTCACATATAAACCTAACTTGCATATAAGCTGCACCCAGAGTTTGGGCCGACCTGACTCTCGTATGAGCCGCAGCTTCTACACGAGAACTTACGGTAGGGACATACTGAAAATAATTCATCATTGCTGAGTATTTAGAAATCTTGGCTCGGTCACTGGTTAACTGTATCCCATTTTTACTAGCCCCCATTATTGACCGTTACGCTAATTACTCCATACAAACTGCTAGTCGGGATGTCATTGGCATCATAGGTATCAATATATCGACAACTTGTATCATATCCAATATTGGGTGTCAAAACAATGTGTATAGATACCCTCTAAATCTCAGCTTTTTGACAGTGAGAGAATTTTTCAGATATTCCCATTAAAAGTGGATTTATGCTTGAAATGGATTTTTTTTAAATGGCTACCAATTGTGATAAGGTGGGATTCGAACCCACACACCTCATTGGAAAATGATCCAGGATTCCGAATGATTTTCTATAGATATGAATTTGTCGAGGGCCAGTAATGGGTGTGGAGTGTTGGAGGCTGCACGGCATGCCACACCGGCAGTCAGCCATGTTGTCATGTTTGTCACTGCACGCTTAACGCTGCAAATATTCACACGCAGCAGAAAAAGGGGAATCAGGCACTTTAACAATCATGGCAGGAAACCCGGTAGGAAACAGGCCACTGCCCTGACTACCTGGTAGGAAACAGGCCACTACCCCGACTACCTGGTAGGCAACAGGCCACTACCATAAAACCTGGTAGGAAACAGGCCACTACCCCGACTACCTGGTAGGCAACAGGCCACTACCATAAAACCTGGTAGGAAACAGGCCACTACCCCGACTACCTGGTAGGAAACAGGCCACTACCATAAAACCTGGTAGGCAACAGGCCACTACCCCGACTACCCGGTAGGAAACAGGCCACTACCATAAAACCTGGTAGGAAACAGGCCACTACCCCGACTACCTGGTAGGCAACAGGCCACTACCATAAAACCTGGTAGGCAACAGGCCACTACCCCGACTACCCGGTAGGAAACAGGCCACTACCATAAAACCTGGTAGGAAACAGGCCACTACCCCGACTACCCGGTAGGAAACAGGCCACTACCATAAAACCTGGTAGGCAACAGGCCACTACCCCGACTACCGTTACACCTGGTAGCAAACAGGCCACTACCATAAAACCTGGTAGGAAACAGGCCACTACCCCGACTACCCGGTAGGAACAGGCCACTACCCCGACTACCCGGTAGGAAACAGGCCACTACCATAAAACCTGGTAGGAAACAGGCCACTACCCCGACTACCTGGTGGGAAACAGGCCACTACCCCGACTACCTGGTAGGAAACAGGCCACTACCCCGACTACCTGGTAGGAAACAGGCCACTACTCCGACTACCTGGTAGGAAACAGGCCACTACTCCGACTACCTGGTAGGAAACAGGCCACTGCCCCGACTACCTGGTAGGAAACAGGCCACTACCCCGACTACCTGGTTGGAAACAGGCCACTACCCCGACTACCTGGTAGGAAACAGGCCACTACCCCGACTACCTGGTTGGAAACAGGCCACTACCCCGACTACCTGGTAGGAAACAGGCCACTGCCCCGACTACCTGGTAGGAAACAGGCCACTACCCTGAGTATGGTCACACCTTGCGTGTACGCCGCGACTAGTAGGCGAGTCAGATTGCCAGTGCGGCTTATAAGATCGGTACAAAGTCAGGGTGCGGCTCATACACGAGCTTTTAGATGTAGACTACAGTACTAAAGTAACCTCTGTGTGGCTTATATGATTTATTAAAGTTACGGGTGCAGCTTATATGCGAGCTAGGTTTATAAACAAGGTTTTACCCTACTCTCAACCCTGGAAGGGCCGCATTGTGTTTTAATGCATCATGCCTTGTTGTCATGATGCATGGATGCAGCCCTGCCGAGTGACTCGCCAGTGCTGCATCCATGCATTGTGCTGATACTTTGGGAGTGCATCAACCCAGTAATATCGGCATGATACGTTAATGCAGCTCTGGTGAGTTACTCACCAGGACTTCATTCATGCATCATGACGACAAAGGACCCAGCACATTAAAGCATGATACATCCCTTAAATTGTTAACCCTTAGAGATTATTGGGGAGATCATTTATGCTGTCCATTTAGCAAATGAGTTACATGAAAAGCTGTTTTCAGAATCCCACTGTTCTGTGAGTTTGTATGCAGGCTGTGATATTACAGTTATCTGTTCCTGCTTTTATCTACTGTAAACGTATTTTATTTCGCGCTGTACTTATTTTCGCGGAAATAAAAATCCGCGAAAATATGTACAGCGTGAATATTTATAAAGTGTATTTCTATAACTACTGTATTCCAAAAATCATGAATTTAAATCTACGTGAAATTGTACTTTATAGCCAAATCGCGAAAATATATATGCGCGAAAATAAGTACGTTTACAGTATCTTTGGTAGGCCTATATGCGTGACAAACAGTGATAACTCAGTAGATATTACCCGCCTTAACCCTTTAAGGCCAGACTAGTGCTTTAATGTATATTGCCACAATTAGATTAGCCCTGTGGAGGTCATGATGCATGACTGCAGCTGCAGCGAGTAACTCAGCATGGCTTCCTGGTGAAATTAGCTCCCCAGGTTGACTCAAACCTGTGTAAAAAGCCTCCGTTATGAATTGTTTCGTGAACCGTTGTCCGTGTATGGCATGCAGCGTGCTTGGATGTCGCTTTATCAAATTGGTTGTAAAGGACTCGGGGGGGGGGGGGACTAAAGACTCTCAACATGAAGGGGGAGTACTTGAGACAGGAGCCATCTTCTGGTGCACCCCCCCCATACACCCCCCCCATACACCCCCCCCCCTATACACCCCGCCCCACACTTACCCTCTCAGGTCAGCATAGTGTTGGTCATGCACTCTAACATTTCGCAGGAATTCCTGCTTTTTTGCTGGAATTTCTATATTGAAAATGTTTAATCTCCTACAGAAAATTGACCAAAATTGTAAGATTTCCTACCTTTTGTTGATAATTTAGTGGCATCTTTGATTTCGAGTACCACACCAGTGGACTATAGTCAGTCACAATACACTCCCAAATGCTCGGCATGATGCGATGATGCAGTTCGGGCGCCACAAGAGTGCATCATGACAACGACTAAACATGAAACATAAAGCCACCATGTGGTCTTTAAATGGTTATCCTCCCTCCCCACGACTTCACCTCAATAGCAACTTTATTAAGACCCCCCCCCCCCCCAACACCACCCAACACACCCCACATCAATAGCATCATAAAAAGCCACATCCCCTTAATATGGGGTCTGTCTGAGGCGCCAGGATGCTGCTATTGATTTAATTTTGTTTAGCAACATGGCAGGCCTTCTGCTGCCGAACAAAGCCTGTCTTCCTGCTAACCCGTTAACCCTTTAAGGACGACATGTCGCTAAAAGATGGTATTTGTTGTCATGATGCAGCAATACAGCCCGGTGAGTAACTCGCTGATGCTGGGTTGGTGCTTCATGACGCCCCTTTGGGAGTGTCTCAACCATGTAGGGTCGACATGATGCTTGAATGCAGCACTGGCGAGTTACCCGCCATTGAAGAGGCATGGGGGATCAACAAGATGGGGGCAGCTGAGGGTTTGCTTATTTTTCATTGATTTTAATCTTAAATTTGGTCTTTGACTACCACATTATACCCTGCACCCTAAACCTAGCGGGGAAATGAGTACGGAGGTAGCGCGGTGCTAATCTTGTTGGTGTCAGTTATTAATTAATTCTTTAACCCTTTAAGGACGCATGTCGCTTAAAGATGACATTCGTAGTCATGATGCACTAATGCAGAGCAGTGTACATTGGTGCATCATGACGCCGTTTGAGAGTGCATCAACCCCATAGGTTGGCATGATACTTGCTAGGCCTGCATTCATGCATCATGACGACCAAGGCATCATGCTATCCTTAGCCCTCTTCTAAGATTGGTATGATGCTAATTGTTACATGCGCATCGTCATGATGCACCAGCGCAGAACTGGTGTATAACTCGCCGGTGATGCATTACCTGCCAGAGCTGCATTCATGCATCGTAACGACAGCGGGTGTAGTATATTAAAGTGCTAGGCTGCCTTCATGTTCCCAACTCCTTCCGAGTCGAAGAAAGTCTCTGGTTCGCTGGATTGTGCTGGGTTTGGGGAGTCCCTGCTGGTAGGTTGGAACCAGTGGACAGGAGCCAGAATGTAGGATGGGAGTTTTACCATTGTATATATTTTTAGTTAAATTTCCCTTCCTGTATGCTGGTTCCAAGCTAACCACAGGGACTGCAGCAAAATTCCAAGTTCAAGGTCATGTGGCTGTTACCAGAGCCCTCCTTCGGGAAGGATTTGGGAACGCGAGTACCCTTAGAGGAGCTACAACCCGACCCCCTGAACATGAATCAGGCTGTGTGAGGTTGGTGTACAACAATATGTTATAAAGCTGATGTGGACTTCAGTCACCCTGCACTCTAAAAGTAAACTTGTCACCAGACTTCCAAGTGACTCATAAACGAGTCAAAAACTTGAAAAAGTGACAAGGAAGCCGGTCTTCTAGCTGGAGATAGAAGACCCTCTTGGCATGTGCCAGCCCAAAACCCGACATTTGCCAGCTCCAGATTCTATTTGTGGGATGGTTACCTGATAGGTTAGACAACTTTCGACTCGTTATTTCATGACACTCACTTAGACGAGTCTGGAGACAAGTTTACTTGTTCAGTGTGTGTGGTACAGTAGAGTCTCAGGCGTGGTGTGCTGCGTATGATCTATGAGGGGAGAATTTACCCGTAGTCTGTTGTTGGGTTAATGAGTTTACATACTATACTAGGTCTTAATTGAAGTCTTTAAAACTCGCTGTGGTTTAAATCAGGGCAACCAAGGGCCAAAATATATAACCCCAGGGTTTAGGCCACTCAAGAAAGAAAAATTGGTTTCTCATCACCAAAGACTGAAAAATATGACTAGGGAGGCTTTTTGAATTTTATTCTTTATTCATTCGCGGGCTAAAATGTATAGGATATTTTTTACAAGCAAAATTCTAGTAGATAAGAATATATCGGTCCTTAAAAGTGGGGAAAATGTAAGTTGTTTTTATCCTACTATTCTATACTGCATTGTTGGCAATATTGAATTTGATACCAATATGCAAATATTTGTCAATTTTATCATGTTTTTCATGGAAAAATTGCAAAGAAAGAAAGGTTTCCCTCAAAAGCTGATTTTTATGATGTGCACAGTGATGAGAAACCATTTTATTTTTCTAAGTGGCCTTACTAATGCAGCTAACGCAGCAGGCAGTAGACATTCCAGGGTCCCCTCTTTGTAATAGGGACCGATCCCCTGACCGATTCTGACTTGCCTATATTTTATGGATTTTCAGTATCAGAATTATTTAAAATGCTACACAGATATTTATATGCACATTATTAAACCAAATTATGTTGTGTAACTGAAAAATAAAGACCTACCCTAAATTAGCTCCTGGTTTCACAGGCTATATAGGACCTGTGTAATGTCTAAGAAAAAGTCTAGCAAAATACATTTTCTGCTAGCTAGCTAAACAGGGCCGACCCTAGTTCATAAAGAAGTTGTAATGATAGTGAATTAGAGAGAGCCAACCACAGGAAACTACACAAAGAAGCCAAGTAGGGGTCTGGGCACCCGACTAGTCCGCCGGGTCCACCAAGGCCATAACCAGGCCCTTCCCTCATGTACGCTGCCTCAACCCTTTAAGGACGGATGTCACAAAAAGATGACATTGGTCGTCATGATGCACCAATGCAGCCCCAGACTCGCCGGTGCATCATGCTGAGCCATCAAGAGTGTCTCGAGCCCAAAGGGTCGACATGATGCATGAATGGGAGTTACTCGCCAGGGCTGCATTCATGCATCATAAGTCCCTAGGGCATGATGCATTAATTTATCATGCAATCCTTAAAGGATTGATACATTCCAGAAGGATCGGTATGATGCATGCATGCTACGTATTCTTCAGCTTCTGAAAATCGCAGTGAGAGCCGTGAATTAGTTTGAATAAAAATCTTGAATCTTGAATCTTGAATCTTGAATCTACCCTGGCCATTTACTCAGCGGGACTGCATTCATGCATCATGCAGACCATACAGAGTTGATACACTCCAGAAAAGTCAGCATGATGCATGAATGCAGCCCTGGCCAGTTACTCACCAGAACTGCATGGATGATTCATTCTGATAAAGGGAATAATGCATCAAAAAGTGCAGCCCCTGACCCTAGTGCCATGTGTTTGCCATGAATGCAGGCCTCAAAGAGTTCTCTCCAGGGCTGCCTTCATACGTGTACCATACCAACCCATTATATATCAAACGTATTGAGTCGTCATGATACACAAATGCAGCCCTGGCGAGTCGCCACCCGGGATTCATTCACCCATTCCTGACGACAAAGAGCATATATCCGATTAACCCTTAAGGACAGCATAATGCATTCATGCATCATGCCTTTGGTCACCATGATGCATGAATGCAGCCCTGGCAAGTAACTCACCAGTGCTGCATTCATGCATCATGCCTTTGGTCACCATGATGCATGAATGCAGCCCTGGTGAGTAACTCACCAGTGCTGCATTCATGCATCATGCCTGTACAGGGTTGACATACACAAGAAGGGTCGGCATGATGCACCAATGCAGCACCGGCGAGTAACTCTCTCGGGCCACATTGGTGCATTATGCGGACAATTGTCGCCTTTTAGTGACATGCCGTCCTGGAAGGGTTAAAGCACCCTTCGGCCCATAAAGGGTTGCGTTTTCCTCGTCTGTAGAAAGGTCACTTCCCCCTGCTGCAGTGGGGGGGGGGGGGGGGGGGGGGGGGGGGCGGGGTCATGACGTCGTTAAGGCCGGCCGGGGTTCCTACCTACACACCAATACAGCAACAAAGGGCCACTTTCAGAAAAAATATTGGTAAAGAATTTTGAAGCATGACTGGTAAGAACATGAATGTAACCTCAAAACCTGCATTCTGATATATCTATAATTTGAAAGATAATTGCCCTGTGAATTTCTCGATATGAGATGCTAGCAAACATAGCCATTACGGACAGTGAGGATTCAGCTAAAACAGACCTAAACACAACTTTACTAGGCAAAAAGAAAGAAAGAAGGTGGGTTTTGATATCCCAACCAACCCTAGGTTTTTGGGCCTAATTTCTTTTTGAGAAAAAATTGGACACATACTTTGATTTTTTATATTTTAACTACTAAAACTACCGTATATATCTTTATCCTACTTATTTTGGGAAATGTTACCGGAACACAGCTTTTTTTTCTCAGGCCTCATGGCGTCAAGTCGCCCTATGTTGCGGTCTGGGTGTGTGAGGGTGCAGGAAGGTCGCTGCCCACCCCCCCCCCCCCCCCCCCACACACACACCCAGGGGGGGGGGGGGGGTACAAGATGGCGCCCATTGTCAGGGCTGCTGTACCGCGGTACTAACTGACGGACGTACAGACCCGGCTGCTGCTGGACCAGCTCTACCAACCTGCTAACACTTTAAACATAGCACTAACGGCCGCTACACACTGCACTGCTCCACTCGAGTCCTATTGAAATACTCTCTCGCACTCCCCCCACCTCCACCTCTGAACGATAGGTTTCTCCACGAGTGGTACATTGGATCATATCACATGAGGCATAGCCGAGTGTGATGCGATCCAATGCAGGATCAAAGTATGAAAATTTCTTGAAAATTTGCAATTGAACAAAAACTGTTTGGTCGGCCCTGTTTGGATAGGGTCGGTTGGGTGACCTGAAACAAACCTTTTTTTTTTGCCTAACCGGCGCTTTAACTTTGTACAGAATCAGGGGGCGGTCCTCTACATTCCTGAGGGGCAGTGGTTTGGGGCTCATGTTCTATAGGGGAGCGGTAGTTTGGCAGTCGGCTCCGAGGTTCCAACATGACATCTATAGGCGTCTGGAGGGAGGTGCGCTGGTTATGGCGACAAGCACTGATAAGAGCTGATAAGACAGTAACAAGCATGTCCCCTGCTTGTCCCCTATTTGTACCCATAGCGGTACGTCTTAACAGTGGGTTTAACCTCAACCAGCGAAATTTAAAATGGCGGACCCACTGGGTATAGGTCCAGATTCCTATACCGAGGTTACAGGTTGGGGGTACCATGGCTTGATCTGGTAACTGGCGAGATAAGCACTCAAAAAGCAATCGCAATGGGTACAAGCTGTTACATAATGTCCCCTGAGAATTCCGCAGTGAAGGCCAGGGAGTTATCTGATTGGTTGATGATTCAACCAGCTACACGCTACTGTGAGTAGTATAGTACGGTGTGGTAGCTGGAGGTAGTAGTACATGGAGATGGGGGTGTGTAGCAGGGCTGTATAGCAGTACATCATATAGCCAGTATAGGGAGTTTTAGCAGGCTCTACGTAGACGTAAACATAGACGTACGTAGCGTGTCGCCTAGCAACCCTTCTAGTGACGTCAGTAGTTTGTGTGTACTATGCTACGTCCTTTTGTGCGTACTATGCTACGTCCTGTCACAGCTACGCACGTCATATACGTAGCAAAGCTGTTTACTACGTTTAGCACTACGTATCTATATAACTCAAATTTGAGCCACCAGATTGTAATGAAAATACATACCAGCTATCTACAGATATATATGCACATCCTCCGTGAGAATTGCATAAATTGACCGATAAGAACATGACTTAAATCAGTTTCAAAGATGACACATATATGTACGGCGACACTTCCATCCACTGCAGGGCCTGTGTGCTAAACTCCTTGTGCTGCCCTACGTAGCAGTGCACGTAGCTCTCCCTAGGTGTACGTCTACGTCTACGTTCAGCTCGCTAAAACTCCCTACTAGGGAGTTTTAGCGAGCTGAACGTAGACGTGGTGAGAACCAGGTCCCGTCCACTTCCGGCAGTACAAGGAATTGTAGCATGCAGACCCTGAGGTGGACGACTATTCGTTGGGCCGGAAACTATGTTTCTAGGGTTACGTCTTGACGTTACCAGGCACGGCATCCATCTTGAACGGGGTACAGAGACGCCGCCTGTGATTTGCGCTCTGCGTTATGAAGGGTTAACACTGGCGCCCTGCGATACTTAAACGGCTGATTATGGCCATGATCTTGCTTTGAATGCTTAATGGCTCGTACACCATGGCCGGGGTTGTCATAGCCTTCAACTGTGTTAAAATAAATCCCCTACTTAGCAGATTTCTGAAGAAATTGGAGATTGAACGGCGCCCCCCGTACTGAACCATCCAAAAGTGTACCCGGGACAGTATGGCGGCCGTGCATCGTTACGTCAAAACGTAACCCTAGAAACGTAGTTACCGTCTCAACGAATTGCGTCAATCTCTGCCATTTTCACACAGCAAATGCGTATATATATCTGTAGATAACTGATATGAATTTTCATTATGATCTGAAGGCTCAAAATTATGCTAGATAAATACGTGGTGATGAACGTAGCAAACAGGTTCTCTACTTCCATGACGTACGTAGCCCTCACTGGACGTAGCAGGGAGCACGCATATTGATGACGTCACTAGAATGGTTGCTATGTTACACGTCCTATACAGCTACGTCTACGTTTGGCTAAAACTCCATAACGTTGTATGATGGGCCACCTCCAGTGTTGCCGAAATGACATCGGCACATCAGTTTTTGCAGATGTAGAATCGTAATGGCCGATGTGAGCTCATCAGATATCGGCCACAATGGCTGGCCATGACTATAGCTTTCCAACAGAAAGCTTGATGTTATGATTATTCAAGCATCTGAAGCTCTTTGTTTTTGAATAGGCCTAGGCCCTAATGGTAAAGTTTTGGTTATATTATATCCCAAAAACTAACACTAGACGTTGTATCGTACATGAATAACCTCAAATCCCACTGTCCGTCTCAGGGTCTGTGTCCGACTCGTGGTGAATCTGCCCTCAGTAGTGAACCCAGGTGTAGAAAAAGGAAGGCGTAGATAATAGCTATCGTGGCCACTGCAGATAAGTGGACTAAAAAATGGTTGTGTTCAGGTAACATGGCCAAAATAAAATAGGGTCGGTAGGTCAATTTCTTACCCAATTTGTTTTACCCTTTTTTTCAAGGATTTTTCTCTTCCTCATAATTTCAGTTAAAAAATAATTTTGTAAATTTATTTTTTTTGTAGCAAAAAAACAAAATGTCTTCCAACTCTTTTAAAAAGTAGGGTGTATCGGTTTACCTGAACATAAGTTCGTTTTTTTTGGCCTTGAAGACAATTTTTTTTTGGCCTTGCTGTTGTACTCTAGTGGCTGAGTTAGCCTGATACACCATTAGCGGGCTGACCACCCGGCAACTAGCGCCGCCACCTCCCCCCGCCCCGGGGCAGGCTGCCCTCCATCTGCCACACCCTGACCAGCCGTCTACTAAGTGCCACCCACCCCACCTTGCTTGCACCCATTCAAAAAGAAGTAAAAAAGATGGTATCGTAGGGGGGAAGGACTTTTTTTTCACCGCCTCTTCCCCCCCCCCCAAAAAAAAACAGAAACAAAGGAAAAAAAGAAAAAGAAAAAATGGTCAAATTTCTAAACTATATCTAGAAACCATAGGAGCCATGCCTGCTGCTATAAGGGTAAGAAATAACCACTACTACCCCCACTACTATCCCCATTACTACCCCCCCTCTTAGAATAGATTAAAATAAAAGGTAGAAATCCTGATATAATATAGAGACACTGACTAGGCTTTTAACCCTTAAAGGACGAGTGTCGCTAAAAGATGATATTTGTTGTAATGATGCAGCAATGCAGCACTGGCGAGTAACTCGCCAGTGCTGCATTGCTGCATCCTGCTGACCCTTCGGGAGTGTTTCAACCCTGTAGAGTGGTTGGATGCAGCTGGCGAGTTACTCACCAGGATTGCATTCATGCATCATGACGACCAAGGGCATGATTAGGATGGGTAGTGCCTTACTGTCCTATGTCATTGAGAGTATTAAAGGAGAAGCAGGAAATATTGGCCGCCTCTTGAGAGCTGAAGGGAGTGACATGAGGACAAATGACATTAAGCATTAAACGCACGGTGTGGCACGTACAGGGGTGGGCGCTACTGTCGCTCTAAAACCCTTCCGAAGGAAAGCTCTGGTAACAGCCACATGACCTTGATTTTGGGATTTTGCTGTGTTTGGTATTAGCTTGGAACCAACCAACACCAGAAATGGAAGCAGAAAGTATGATGGTAAAACTCCCATCATACATTCCGGTTCCTGTCCACCGGTTCTAACCTATCAGCAGGGGTTGCCAAAACCCAACAAAATCCTAAGTTCAAGGTCATGTAGCTGTTACCAGAGTCTTCCTGCAGAAGTTTTTGGGAACGAGAGTAGGGTGGTGGGCTGCCAACCAAGCTGCCAAGTGGTACCTGTGCTCCAGTCCCGACCAGGCTGCCAACTGCCAAGTGACTGCCAAGTGCTCGTGGGAAGAGTCCATGCCAAGTTGTACTGGTGAGGTGCTAACACGCTGCGAAGTGGCCTCCTAAACGGTTAGAGTACAGTAAAGTTGGTTCCCACCCAGAGTCGTTGACAAATAGAGTCTGAATCTATTCCCAGGGGTGTACTTGTAACTCGCTGGTTCTTAGTGAGTGCACCACCCCCATAGGATGGACGTGATGCATGAATGTAGCACTGGTACAGTCAAAATAATATCTTATTTAAAAAAAATAGGATAAATCATGGACAAATGGCTAGTTTTAAGAAAATTTTAGATTTTATCTCTTAAAACTAGTCATTTGACTACCAGACAAGTTTATTTATCTTATTTTCTTAAAATGAGACAATTATGTTTGGCCAGGGTTGTATTCACGCATCATACCCACACATCCAAGCACTATGTAGCCCCTACAGGGTTGATGTGCTTGTCTACTCCCTGGGTATTGTTGAGTTTGTTGCGCTAATTACAAGCATGCCACCCTGCTTTATATTGTGCGGCTGATAATGACATCAGCGCTGAACTTGATTATGGCACATCCTAAACAGACTCCAGCCTGACAGGAAAATCAATATTTTCCTAATTATATCTAATCTTGATAAAGACCAAGTGGTCATCACCCACGCTATATTAATGTACAGTGTACACAGATAGTCTGAATACCCCGGCCCTTAGTCTGTAGTGGCTATCCCAGTTTGGTCATAGGGACATTGGTCAGGCATGACCAAGTGCTATTCAAAAATGACTGAGGCAAAACAACATAATTGCTAATGCCTTACTCAAAAGGGCTCAACCTAAAATGGAAAAACTAAAGTAATTTGGTCATCACTGACCAAACTGACAATATGAACCAACCTATGTTGCGCAGTCTTTGCGAAAACTGTGTCATCCCACAGGACATTTGGACCTGCAAAGTGTCAATGTTGCAGGACCAGCTACATTTTTCAAGGACCGGATAGCCACATATCTCACAATTTATGTTCTTTAAGTATAAAATATTTTTGTCCATTGATTCACACAGTATACTGACAAACATATTTCAGGTTTAGAGACCATTCAATTATTTTAGTTCAGAAAAGCATGTGACTGGACATTCGGTCCTGCTACTATGTCAATCTGCTGGACCGGTGGCATTTTAGGAGGACATTGCCACTGTCCTGCATGTTTTCACAAAGACTGGCTTGCTCTTATAGGGAGCCAAAAAGTGACTAACTTGGTTAGGCACTATAGTGGCCGAGAGATTGGTCGTATAGGGAGCCAAAGGATATCAGTGTAGGCCCTATGGGGGAGTGCTGTTAGGTGAGGTATGATGTCCAGAGGCAGATACCTATAAGGGCTAAAGGGGAGGTGTACGGGGGTTGATGACAGGCTAAAGGGGAGGTGTACGGGGGTTGATGACAGGCTAAAGGGGAGGTGTACAGGGGTTGATGACAGGCTTAAGGGGAGGTGTACGGGGGTTGATGACAGGCTAAAGGGGAGGTGTACGGGGGTCGATGACAGACTAAAGGGGAGGTGTACGGGGGTTGATGACAGGCTAAAGAGGAGGTGTACGGGGGTCGATGACAGACTAAAGGGGAGGTGTACGGGGGTTGATGACAGGCTAAAGGGGAGGTGTAGGGGGGTTGATGACAGGCTAAAGAGGAGGTGTACGGGGGTTGATGACAGGCTAAAGGGGAGGTGTACAGGGGTTGATGACAGGATAAAGGGGAGGTGTACGGGGGTTGATGACAGGCTAAAGGGGAGGTGTACGGGGGTTGATGACAGGCTAAAGGGGAGGTGTATGGGGGTTGATGACAGGCTAAAGGGGAGGTGTACGGGGGTTGATGACAGGCTAAAGGGGAGGTGTACGGGGGTTGATGACAGGCTAAAGGGGAGGTGTACGGGGTTGATGACAAACTAAAGGGGAGGTGTACAGGGGTTGATGACAGGCTAAAGGGGAGGTGTACGGGGGTTGATGACAGGCTAAAGGGGAGGTGTACAGGGGTTGGTGACAGACTAAAGGGGAGGTGTACGGGGGTCGATGACAGACTAAAGGGGAGGTGTACGGGGGTTGATGACAGGCTAAAGGGGAGGTGTACGGGGGTCGATGACAGACTAAAGGGGAGGTGTAAGGGGTTGATGACAGACTAAAGGGGAGGTGTACGGGGGTTGATGACAGACTAAAGGGGAGGTGTACGGGGGTTGATGACAGGCTAAAGAGGAGGTGTATGGGGGTTGATGACAGGCTAAAGGGGAGGTGTACAGGGGTTGATGACAGACTAAAGGGGAGGTGTATGGGGGTTGATGACAGGCTAAAGGGGAGGTGTATGGGGGTTGATGACAGACTAAAGGGGAGGTGTACGGGGGTTGATGACAGGCTAAAGGGGAGGTGTACGGGGGTTGATGACAGACTAAAGGGGAGGTGTACGGGGGTTGATGACAGGCTAAAGGGGAGGTGTACGGGGGTTGATGACAGACTAAAGGGGAGGTGTACGGGGGTTGATGACAGGCTAAAGGGGAGGTGTACGAGGGTTGATGACAGGCTAAAGGGGAGGTGTACAGGGGTTGGTGACAGACTAAAGGGGAGGTGTACGGGGGTTGATGACAGGCTAAAGGGGAGGTGTACAGGGGTTGATGACAGACTAAAGGGGAGGTGTACGGGGGTTGATGACAGGCTAAAGGGGAGGTGTACGGGGGTTGATGACAGGCTAAAGGGGAGGTGTACGGGGGTTGATGACAGGCTAAAGGGGAGGTGTACGGGGGTTGATGACAGACTAAAGGGGAGGTGTACAGGGGTTGATGACAGGCTAAAGGGGAGGTGTACGGGGGTTGATGACAGGCTAAAGGGGAGGTGTACGGGGGTTGATGACAGACTAAAGGGGAGGTGTACAGGGGTTGATGACAGGCTGTCAACAACTACATAGGACTCTACACGCAGCCCTTTGTCGTCATGCACACACAGAAAAGTGAGAGTCATTGTCGCTAAAACTACCCTCACCTGAGGGTCAGGCACTCCCTGACTCTCAGGTGAGGGTAGTTTTAGCGACAATGACTCACTTTTCTAAGGGTGTGCAGTCCTGGTGATTTGCTGTTTTCCAACGCTGCATTCCTGCATCAGTGTATCACGTACGCGGGAGTGCATCATGTAGGCTTGGTGTGGTGCGTGAATGTAGGGCTGCATTCCTGCATCATGCTGACTCTGCGGGAGTGCATCATGTAGGCTTGGTGTGGTGCGTGAATGTAGGGCTGCATTCCTGCATCATGCTGACTCTGCGGGAGTGCATCACGTAATTACAGTCAAACACACTTACATGAGGGTCACGTGACCTCACCGTTACAGAAATCCTTGCTTTCATCATCTTCTACGGTAATCGTGTAACACATGGACATTAACCACCACTGAAAAAGTAAACTTGTCTCCAAGTCTTCTAAGTGACTGTCATAAAATAAACAAGTTAGAAACTTGTCTAAGTGAATTGGGTCTTCTAGCTGGAGATTGAAGACCCACTTGGCATGTACCAGCCCAAAACCCGCCACTTGCCAGCTCCAGATTCTATCTGTTGGATGGTAACCTGATATGTTAGACAACCTTTAACTCGTTTTATTTTATGACAGTCACTTAGACAAGTTTGGATACAAGTTTACTTTTTTGAGTGTAATAGCTAACTTGTCCATGCTATTGTCAGTGACTCTATAAGTATTACATGCAGCACCAGATAGCGGAGTCTACATCATGCACCTGTCCTTTCAGTTAGCGCTCTAAGGGCAGCATACTGCTTTAATGCATTATGACCTTGGTCGCCATGATGCATGAATGCAGCCCTGGTGAGGAACTCGCAAGAGCTGCATACAAGCATCATAGCGACCCTACGGGGTTGATACACTCCCGAAAGGTCGGTATGATGCACAGATGCAGTTGTGGCGAGCACCCTGTGCAGGGCTGCATCCCTACATCCTAACGACCATTTAGATGGCGCATTAAAGCACTCTGCTACCCCTACAGGGTTAAAGTCTCCATACAAGCAGTGAGGATGGAGGGGGTTCTATTCAGGGTTTACTACCTCCTCATAGTGTGGGTGTGGATAACTCTTTAAGGACGCATGGCGCTAAAAGTCAACATTTGTTGTTATGATGTACCAATGCAGACCTGGCAAGAAACTCGCTGGTGCTGCATTGGTGTATCATGCTGACCCTTCGGGAGTGTCTCAACCCCATAGGGTCAGCATTCCGCATGAATGCAGCACTGATGAGTTACTCACCAGGGCTGCATTCATGCATCATGACGACTAAGGGCATGATACATTAAAGGATGATGCGGTCCTTAAGGTGTAAGTGTGATCTATACGTGGTGTAATTCAGCCGGCCGGTCCCTATCTGCCTCGGCAGGCCCTGCACGCACCCACAGATAACAACACACATTGTTTTCTGCCTAATTTCTCCCCCCGCGGGGACTCGCTATTGCGCCTTGTGACACAAACCTAGGTGGGTAATCATTTGATGTGAGCAACATGACGCCTCGAGGCTTCTGGTTCCTTTGACGGCATGATGCACAAATGCAGCGCTGGAGGCTAATTATCACCATTGCTGCATCAGTACATAATGACGACTGCTCAGGTGTGTATCAACCCCACAGGGCTGACATGATGCTTGAATGCAGCCCTGGTGAGTTACTTACCAGGGCTGCATTCATGCGTTGTGATGACTAAAGGAACCAGTGCATTAAATCACTATGCTGCCTTTACATGGTTTAAGGGTGTGAGACATGCATCTACTTCAATACCTGCAGACAACTCCCACCTCATAGACACTGTAAGGGCAGCATGATGCTTTAATGCACTGTACCCTTTTGCCAGCATGATGCATGAATGAAGCAGCCGGAAGTAACTTGCCAGTTGAGACGCCAGTGCTGCATTCATGCATCATGCTAACCCTATTGGGTCGATGATGCATCAGTGCATCAATGGTAAATCGCCAGTGCATCATGAATCATGATGACAATGCACATGAAGCCATGAAGGGTTGACCCTTTAAGGATGGCATAGTGTATTAATGCATCATGCCCTTGGTCGTCATGATGCATGAATGCAGTCCTGGCATGTAAATCATCAGTGCTATATTAGTGCACCATGCTGACCCTACAAGATTGAGAAACTCCCAGAGGGTAGATATGATGCATCAGTGCAGCACTCGTCGGGGCTGCATTCATATATATCATGACAACAAATGTCATCTTTAAGCGACATGTCGTCCTTAAAGTGTTAAGGACACTCTCCTTAAATACAACACTGAGGCTGTGAAAAGAAATCATGGAGAATGGCATAAAGCGCCAACAACATGGCCTGTTATTGAGAAGAGAATCATGAATGTATTGCCAATGTACTGTGAAATGAGACACTTCCTCTGTCATTGCTTTTTGTCAAATACTTTGTCACCAAGGCCTGGTAACTACCAAGACACGCCATGGGTCTAGAATGAGAATTTATATGTATTTTGCCTTTCACAGGGATGCCTAGTGCTACGATTTTTTTACCCCTATGACGCTCATTACAATTTTAGATATCAAATTACGATTTTCAAGCATCTCTGGAACTTTTAAGTAATTGTATCATTCTGAGGTATGGGATAAATAGCCTAATATTATGAACAAATACATGGAACTATTTTATTAGTGATAGAGCAGACAAATCTAGAAATATAGCATTACACATTCAGGAGAAAAAAAAAGATAAATCATGTATTATTGGGAATTAAAATCCATTCATATATCATGCTGACCATTCGGTAATGTTATTTTATTGTTACAATTTCTGTTACGGTTTTAGCCAAATATTTTTACGATTTGGGGGTCCAAAATTGCTTGAAGTAACCAAGGGCATGAAGTACAACCATTTTATACTCTGATTCTTGCCATTTACCCATTATCCTAGGCATTAAATATAGGATTTAGGCCACTTTAGCTGTTAGCTTTGAATACTATTTTTAGCTAATAAGGCTACAAAATAATGAAAATGTATTCCTATTCTCTTCAGAAACATCATATTTTTACGCAGAATGCCATTGCATACAACTGTAAAATTATTTTTGCAATAAAGTGGAACATATAAGCGTTTCATATGTTAAATTTTACATTTCTGTGCATAATTGTTGATGTGAAAAGAAATCATGGAAGTTTTCATATTTTTTTCTCTATTAAAAAAATTAGGTGAGGGAGGCATCAGAAGGCCTCTCTGTGTGGGATAATAATGGCTTATTTTGTATCAAATTAAGCAGATGAGGTGATGAGAAATTTTATTTTTTTGTTTTTTGGCCTTTTTAGTGGTAAATTTAATACCTTACAAACGCACCCACAACAGTGCTACAGAACTGAACCTTTACAGAGAGATGCTTCCTCGGTCTCCCTCTGTCTCAGAGTGGCCCCCAGCCCCACTACAGGGTGAGGGATGGGTGGGGGAGGGGGGGGGGAGAGGTTGGGGGGGGGGGGTCAGGCACAGACAGAGGACGGGGTAAGTGTGACGGCAGAAAAAGGGTCAGATAACAGGAGAAGGAGACGCTGGGGCGCAGAGGGGACAAGGGGAGGGTTATTTAATTGATTAAATGTGATTGTAAACGATTTCTGTACACGGCCTTTGCCAAGATAATGCTTGTTGGAGCTGGAATCTTACATTGATCATCCCGGGGGCTTTTGTGCAGCCCTCTCAAAGCAAAGTGCTTTGATAACCCTTTACGGATGGCTCGTCGCAAAAGATAACATTTGCATGCTTAAATGCAGCACTAGTGAGCTGCATTCATGCATCATGACGACCAATGGCATGATGCATTAAGGCATCATACAGTCCTTAAAGGGTTAATGCCAGTTGTTCGGCATGATGCATGACAGCCCTGTAGGGTAACTTGCTAGTGATGCATGTGTGCATCATACTGATCTGAAATGGGTTTGATAACTCCCTAAGGGTCGGCATGATGCACCAATGCGGGCGAGTTACGCATTGGTGCTGCATGAGTGCATCATGACGACAAATGAGCATCATGTGGTCCTGAACTCTTAAAGGACGGCATGATGCATTAATGCATCATGCCCTTGATCATGAATGCAAGTTGGCGAGTAACTCGCCAGGGCTGCATTCAAGCATCATGATGACCCTACAGGGTTGAGACACTCCTGAAGGGTCAGCATGATGCATCAGCACCAATGCAGCTCCGGCTGCATTGGTGCATCATGACGACAAATGTTACCTTTTAGCGACATCGGTCCTTAAAGGGTTAACGAGCTGAATGTTTAATTGAGCAGGGTTTGACTTTGGAACAAGTGGTCCTTGATAAGTGGTCTGGCTTGGGGCCGGGGTAGCACCTAGTTATACTTTTTTGATTGCAATAATTAGAGACAATCTGCCTATTTCTGATGCTTTACCCTGCATATGTGCTTAGATATCCAAAGAATGAATGACATTACTTCTGATGCTAAGACTTAAACACAACAGAGAACATAAATATCTTGTATGGAAGTTAAATTGTCGAGGCGAGTGGCACACATATATATATATTTATACGCTATAAAGAAGACGATGTCTGGAGGGGAGGGGTAAGGGAGCATTTTAACCATTCTGATTCAAATACCATATATGGCTGCAGGCTCAATCATCATGTTTCATCCATGATGCATTAAGGTCGTACCGCCGTCACGCTCAGGACAGTGGCCAGCGAGTAACTCGCCTGCACTGCCTTAATGCATCATGCTGTCCCTTACGGAGTGTATCAACCCCAAAGGGTCGGCATGATGCGTGAATGCAGCCTTGGCGAGTAACTCGCCAGGGCTGCATTCATGCATCATGCTGACAGAGGGACGTTGTGGCATGACACGGTGGTTGCCGGGTTGCAGGATGAGCTGGGTCCCTCCTCCCTCATGTAAACGCGGCCGTGCCCGGGGCTGCACAGAGCATGGTGCTGTATTATTCATACTTGTACAGTATCTAGTATCTCAGTACCAGACTCATGTACCCACACACCGTAAACCCCAGTCTATGAGACAGGTCCTTTAAAGGGACTTGCTACTTGTCGCACGACTACTGATGTTCTATTGACTTTTGCATATAACTCAGTTAGTTTGATTTATTATCTAATAGAAAATCAAAAGAAATTGCCCTGTCACGGTATTAACTTTCATGATACGGCCATTTGAGCAAAGGAGTACCTTAACTAAAAAAATGAATAGGAAAACCGCATTTTCACATTATCTGTCATGGATAATCCCCTTCTTCTATTGATATTGCAACCAAAACTTGGAAATGTATAATGGACATCTATACAAACATTTTAGGACCAATAAGGCATGAATTTTGGAAAAATATTTCTTTTGCCTTAACTATAGGATCCTATGGGTGTCCTAGCAGTGAATATATGTGAACAATGGATTTATACTGTCAAAATAGCAAATACAATTGATTTAGGGAAAGTGGTCTATGTAGGAATATGAAAACAGCTTAAAGAATACTTATCAAGAGCTTCGATTTTTGCCGCCAGGTGGCTTCTGTGTAGTAACTAGCAATTCCCCTCAAGACATATAGAGGATCAGAAAATTGCTAACTAAGCACTGTAGTATACTAATTGTGTATGGCGTTACTCACTTCACTACTGCGTGAAAGAAGATGCCTGAGATTTAAAAATATGTTGCCTATCGACCCCTCATATTACCCAGAATGCAATGTTCAATACCAGAATGCATTGGGGTGGGTTGCTAGGCACAGCTTGCCGCCCTCTGCTGTGATTGGCTGGCCTTCTTACAGAGCTTGGGTGTGATTGGTTGCTTGGTCCCTTGTGCCATAGAGCAGTGTTGTGGCTTGTCCAATAGGAGGCCTCCTACCTTCTAGGCTGTTATACTTCTTGTATACTTACAACAACTCGTGTATAAGCCGCACCTTAACTCTGGTCCAATCTTATAAGCCGCACTGGCAATCTGACTCGCGCAATAGCCGTGGTTTCTACACAATAATTTACGTTAGAAGAGGCACATAGCGTGACAGCATGTTAAAGGCTGTGGGACAAATGACACAGCTCAGGCCAAACACAAAGGTGTGTTTCAGGTTACCCGACCCTACTTAGCAAAACAGGGCCGACCCGAGAAATTTTTATCCAATTTTAAAAAAGAATTTATATTACAGGTAATTTTTGGGCCATTTCAGAGTCGATTCGATAGTCCGTGAGTCAATCCTGTTGTCAGTGAGTCGGCGCTGAAGTTTGCGAGTCAATTTTTGGCTACTTTTCAAGCCACAGTATTAAAGAAAATATTTAATAAAAAAAAAATTATAAAAAAAAAAAAGAATCCGATCCGCCCTACCTAGATTTTCAGACTACCATAAAGCCCCGGCTTTAAGACGGATTTTATTTGGGATTTATTTTTCCTACAAGACAGAGTTTTTCTCAAAATTGAGGGGTCATCTTAAAGGTGGGATTTTTATACAATAGATTATAGTGAAAACCAGTATGAAAGGTTTTTTGTACAAGACAATTTTTTTCCCCAAACTGGGGGGTCGTCTTAAAGGTGGGGTTTTACGGTAAGTAACCTGAAACACCATTGTTTTTGCCTCATCCCTGCAGAGTTAGTGTAGCCTGCTTCCCCCACGGCCGCAGCTCACTGCTGTGGGTGTAGAAGTTTAGTGTCCAGAAATCACTGGAAATTCAGCCCAAATGCGAGGTTGGTTTGATTCGCACTCCCTTGGGCTTAATATGAGGTTATTTGGGCTGAAATTACACAGGGGCCTTCTTATATATACCCACTACCTTCCTATGTTTTTAGAATTTGCAATTTATTTCCCATCTCTACATATTTTAGTACTTTGTAGAGGGTAGTCTGTACAGGGATGAACTATTTACAGCAGTAATGCCACCTCTCAATTGGTCTAGACATGCCTATAATTACCAGGTTGTACATTTCAAACCATCCAATTAAGTCTCTAAACTGCATAAACAGCCACTCATGGCCTATCCTGATTGGGTATAGAAATGTACATGATAGGTAGGGATAGGTACGACCAGTAGAAAAATGACTCTTCTCTCCGTAACTCTCAGACAGCCCCCGGCGCCCTACTGAGAGTTACAACCCGTAACTATGCAGAGTAGACTGTCATCAAATATCTGACATAGACACACACCAGTACACCAGTGCAGCACGCTGTCCTGTTACAGCCTGTGACGGTGTGAGTCTGAGTACCCCCCCCCCCCCCCCCCGCCCCCCGTCCTGCCAGCTCCCCCGGGGGTGAGGCTGTACCGTTACATATCTTACATAGCCGGTCCCTGTAGACTGAGGGTTGTCAGTGTACTAGTGAAGTAGTATCACGTTATTGCTGTATACACACCTTAATGGACGTAGTAAGTTATATCAATGTCTATACTTTTTCCCTAGGGGAACTATAAATATTACTAGTTGTAGTTAGTTTTTTCATTTTTTCTCCTCTTCTTTTTTGAAGCACAAAATGAAATGCACACACAGCCCAAAATAATTATCTCATTTCAAGAAAATATGATTAGTAAACTCGACTGGTGGACAAACCATTTATTTAAGAAAACATATTTTCTTGAGCAAAACCTTCTTTTTTTGGTCGGGGGGGGGGGGAGTCGGGGGCAAATGTATGTTGAGAAACATGATAAGAATGGAAGAATATTGGCATATTTGGTATCAAATTAAAGCTCATACTGCCAGTAGTGCAGTAGGATAGAAATGACTTACATTTTCACCATTTTGTAAAGACCAACAAACTACTTAAATGGGAAGTTTGGTCATGAAAAACATATTATCCTATACATTTTAGCCAGGGAGTAACCAGTCGTGATAAGAACCACTCTTTTTGAGTGGCCTAAGCCAGTGGCGGATCAAGGTTTTTGAATGGGGAGGCGCGCTATTGGGAAAATTCTTCGTGCCAATTTCTACTTAATATTTTGCCCCAAATGGGGCAGGGGCACCCCGCGTCCCATCTAAGTCCGCCACTGTCATAATAGCAACTCTTGTATCACAAAAAAGACACAGGCTGTTAGGGCAACCTGCCATCAGATGTGGTGGGAGGGGAATGGAGGAGGGTAAGGAGGATATTATCATTAGACAAAAACAAGACATTGGTTGTATGTATAAACCTGCCATGTCCTGCCATAAAGGTGTCATAGGACGGACGTCCAGTAGCTGTGGTAAAACCTGATATATGGGAGCAGGACATTATAATAACACAACAGTAGGATGCTGGTTGTCCTACACATGTCATGTCCTGTCCAGTATCAGTGGTTAGGCTACTCCAAATAATATCCTTGTTTCTCATCACCGCGCACATCATAAAAATCAGTTTTTGAAGATTTTAAATTATTTTTTTGCAAATTTTTATGAAAAACGTTGATAATATTAATGGACAAATATCCGCAAATTTCATATCAAAGTGCTGCGAATACAAAATGATGGAGAAAACAACATAATCGCAACTTGCATAGATCATATGTCTTTTAATTACTTAAAGATGAATTTAGTTCAGTGATGACCTAAATTTCCCCACCTTTTTAGCCCTCAGCAAAAAAAAGAGGAAAATAAATCAAATTCAACCCCTCTTGGGGCGGGGGGGCAGAATTTTCACCCAGATTTCGAGAAATCTCATTGTGCCCCCACCCCCTTGGTGTAAGAAAATGAGCACTCCCGAATAAAGTGTTGACCAAAATGGTAAAATACTCTGCATCTTGTGGACCCGGCTTGTGGAGCATAGAGGCCACCCAGACATGTCCAACCTGTTCCAGGAAAAAACATTAACTCAATTCTACTCACTCTGTAGCAGGGACATTAACAGAGGACCTCTACAGACAGTTTCTGTAGAAACATGCTGAGGGCCCACCCTGAATGCTCCCAGAGAGGGTTCTCTAACTGTACAGAACTGGAGTTACTGTGTACTTGTGTAGAATCCCTAATCATGAAGTGACCGACTTCTGCAGACAGCCAGTGAGCGTCCAGTGCTGTCAATGTCAATATATATTTGTGTGAAATCCTTCATAAGGCAGTTTAATTTTGATAACTTGGATTACGGATCCGCCGCCCAAAGTTTTGGCAATTTGGAAAAAAAAAAATTTCCCTCCGAGATTTTTAGAAAATTATTACCAAAAAATTTTTTTACCAAAAAAAAAGCACCTGTTTATGGTAACATAGAAATATAAACGTTTTGATTTTTGCGAGTACATTTTTGCGCACGACAATATCCACCAAAGTATTTAAAACATCTGTAAAATGCTTGCCTGCCAAATTGACTAAAATTTTGACGCTTTCACTAAAATACTCAAAAATACCGGCTGCCTGGAAAATTGCCAAAGTAACGCCACTCCCTAAATCAGGAGACCTAACAAATGTTTCAAATTATAGACCTATTAGTCAACTACCTGTTCCAGGAAAAATTTTAGAAAGAATTATTCACACACAGATAACGAGTCACTTAAATTTAAACAATATTCTGACCGAAATTCAGGGGGGCTATAGAAAAAACTGTTCAACCATAGATACTATAAGTAAATTAACAAACGATATTCTAAAAAATAGAAATTTAGGCCTTTCTACAATAGCAGCTTTCATCGATACAAAAAAAGCTTTCGATTGTGTAAATCATTTAATATTAATAGAAAAATTAAAAAATTATGGTATCTCGGGTAGGAACATACTTTGGATAGAGGAGTACTTAAGAGGAAGAAAGCAGCAGGTGATAGCCAATAATACGGTATCTAACATGCAGAACCTTTCATGTGGTGTACCACAGGGTAGCATTTTAGGCCCTTTATTCTTCCTAGTTTACGTGAATGCAGGCCCGTAGCCAGGCTTGGCTGTGGGGGGGTGCTCATTTTGGGTAGGGTGGAACAGTTTTGGCACAGCTAAAAGCGCGCGCCGCGTAGTGGGCCTTTCGCAAGCGCAGTGCTGCGATAAGCTGGGGGGGGGGTCTGGGGGCTTGCCCCCCCAGGAAATTTTTGAAAAATGCCTATGAAATGGTGCAATCTGGGGCATTTTGAAGAGATAATCCCAAAGACAAAATAGATGTAAATATTATGACACTATATCAGGCACAAGCTGGGGGGGTCTGGGGGCATGCCCCCCCAGGAAATTTTTGAAAAATGCCTGTGAAATGGTGCAATCTGGGGCATTTTGAAGAGATAATCCCAAAGACAAAATAGATGTAAATATTATGACACACTATATCAGATCAGATGAGTAGGCCTCAAAAATGAATTTTGCTAAAAATTAACCAGAATGTTTAATATGGCCATACTTCATGTCCCACCTACTTTATTCCCCAGAATTCAGCTTAGATATCAGTTAATTATCCTTTTATGCTCAATTTAAGACTTTTGGAGTGCACGCTTTAAGTCCACCCATTTAAAATACTGGTACACTGTAAAAGGCTGTACCTGTGCTCATGTGACCCTCTTAATTGCCTCTTATAGCCCATCAATGGTATTTTATTGTGCCCATCATCCAAATGCCAACTGAATTTTGCCCACTGGGTTGGAGTTCCACTCCAAAAGTTCCGTCATCTATTCAGAGTTCCACCCAACCAAGTCCCGCCCCTTCGAGTTCCACCCACCCAAGTCACGCTATATTTGGAATTCCACCCACCGAGTCTCTCCCCTTGGCATTCCGACCACCTGTGTCCCACCACTTAAAGTTCCACTCAACCAAGTCCTGCCCCTTGGAGTTCCACCCACCCAAATATCGCCATTCGGAGTTCCACCCCCCCCCCAAGTCCCGCTATATTTGTAATTCCACCCAGCCGAGTCCTGCCCCTTGGAGTTCCACCAACAAAAGTCCCACCCCTTGGAGTTCCACCCACCGAAATACCGCCATTTGCAGTTCCACCCACCCAAGTAGCTATATTATTTGGAATTCCACCCAGCCGAGTCCCGACCCTTGGCATGCCACCCACCTATGTCCCCCCACTTAAAGTTCCACCCACAAAAGTCCCGCCCCTTTGAGTTCCACCCACCCCAATACCACCATTTGGAGTTCCACCCATCCAAGTCACGCCCCTTGGAGTTCAACCCACCCAAATACCGCCATTTAGAGTTCCACCCACCAAGTCCAACTATGCTTGGAATTGTACCCAGCCGAGTCCCGACCCTTGGTATTCCACCCACCTATGTCCCCCCACTTAAAGTTCCACCCACAAAAGTCCTGCCCCTTTGAGTTCCACCCACCCCAATACCACCATTTGGAGTTCCACCCATCCAAGTCCCGCCTCTTGGAGGTCAACCCACCCCAATACCACCATTTGGAGTTCCACCCATCCAAGTCCCGCCTCTTGGAGTTCCACCCACCCAATTTCTGCCATTAGTCCAACCCCAGAATTTAATCCACCATGGTTTCACCAGCTGACTCTACCAGCGACTTGTCCTAAAAAGATTGGCCCTAAAAAATCAAAAATCTTCAAGGGTGGAACTCCTCATCATTTTGCTCCTGTGGGGGGGTGCTTCAGCACCCCCAGCACCCCCCCTGGCTACGGCCCTGGAATGACATAAAAAATGATGATTTAAATGTAAAAACTTTGCTTTACGCAGACGATACCGTTTTATATGTACATGGAAATAATCCGACAGTGATGTGTAACCACTTACAAAGGGGTATGGACATTTACTGTACATGGTCCACAAATAATAAATTAACTATGAATGAGAAGAAAACTAAGCTCATGTTTTTTGCGTCAGCACCTATGTATAAAAAGGTAAAATTTCACGAATTAATCGTGAAAGTGAAAAACGAAAAATTACATTTTGTACCTACCTTTAAGTATTTAGGTGTTACCTTAGATTATGAGCTGACGTTCAATGCACATGTAAATCAATTGAGCAAAGCCCTAGCCTTTAAAACTTATTTATTAGGTCAACTAAAATCTTATGTACCCACAGACTTAATGTTACTAATTTATAGGACGTATGCACTACCGGTAATTGACTATTCGGATATTTTATATACAAAAGCATCTGAGGATTCACTCTCAAATTTACAGCATATTCAAAATAGATGTTTGAAACATTGTTTAAAATTTCCTCATTTAACCTCTACGGATTATGTTCATGAAAAGCTGCGCTTCCAATGCTAGCTGAGAGAAGAATTTTCCATGCCAGGATGAGAGGTCATAAATTGTCTAGGATTAATGAAAATTTAGTTAGAGTTGTCAGGACCACACGCAAGAATATTGCCCCTTTGTTAAAGTATGGCATAATACATACTGCCTCGTATGAGAGAAGTTTAGAGGTCATAGTTGCTAGAGCATGGAACGCACTTGATGTAAAATACAGAGAAATTGAGCCAATTGCATTGTTCAAAATGGAAATGAAAAAAATGCTGACGAAGACGATTCCAAAAGATACTAGAAATTTGTATTAAATACCGTATTTTAGGCGGAGTACCCAAGCATATATTTTTATTGATTGTACACAAATAAGATGACCCTGTTTTGTCCTGTAACAAGTAAAAGAATACAGTAATCCACATCACTGTAAAAGTTTCTGTAATAGTGACAACCTCTGAGTCTCATTAGAGTCAATTGTAAGCGTGAAACCCGTATAGGTGCATACAAGCATAATCTACTCTGTAGATGTATCACCTAAACTTTATGACCCGTACATGTCTAACCAATTGTTAATGTACTGTCTGTTCAAGCTGATCTGTGATAGGTATAGTTTTTAATTTATCCAACTTAATTATATATCGTAGAAACATATACGAAAATGTCAATATCTCATGTAAATAAATAATGGATACAGAAGAGACAACAGTACACATGTAAAGGATGAAGTTTATTATTTGGTCAATAAAGTTAAATTGTTCTTAAAATTGTTCTTAAAAACAGCAGTGGATCAGGAACTATATTATAGCACTTTAGGGTAAAGTGCCCATGAGTCGGCCATCTAGGCCGTTTTTTCCCCTATGGGCTATTCTGGGGGCTATTTTGTGGTGTCAAAGGCAGTTTGGACCCCTTAAAGATGGATGTGGATATTTTTCGGAAGTGCTAGGCATTCCAGGTAATACGGTCCCAACTTTCCAATCCAAGTCTTTGGAGCCAAATGGACTTCGAATGTCTGAGTTACTTAATTTTACTACATCAGTACCATGAGTCAACCACTTTGGTACCTTGAGTCAACCACCTTGGTACATTGACATAATATTTTGTGAAGGTCACTGGTCTGCCGGATCACACACACATCTTTATGTTTTTACTTGTTTCATTATGAGAACAAACCATTCTATAATATAAATGCTTTCTACAAATATGCATAGCAATGAACAACAAACTGGCTTCATGGACACAGATTTAAAGCAGAAGGCCTATATTTGGGGTTGTGGCATGAATTATACATTTCATAAGCTGCAAATTGTGGTGACAAGTGGCAATACACAGTAATGTACCCTTATGGTGGAGGGAGGACAACTAAGCTCCAAAAAAGATAACATAGTAAAAGAAATAGGGGGTATGTTGTTTCAACAGTTTCTCAAAGTCACAATTTTGTGTTGAAAACATGGTAAAGTGGTTGACTCAAGGTCATTTAACCCTAATCATGCCTCTACATGGGTACCCGCATAATTGACCGTGTCGCCGTCGCCGTGTCGATTTTTAGATAAAGGGCTGTGTCGCCGTGTCGATTTTTATCCATATAGAATATTCCAGGGCTTAATAAAAAGGTCTATGTCCGTTGATTTTTAAAGGGGCTGTGTCGCCCGTGTCGATTTTTAAAGGGGCCGTGTCGCCCGTGTCGATTTTTAAAGGGGCTGTGTCGCCTGTGTTGATTTTAAAGGTCGCCGTGTCGCCTCTGTCGCCCGTGTTGATTTTTACCCATGTAGAGGCACCTGATCCGCCATGCCCATTGTTATATCATAATACATGATGGCAGCCGTGGCTAGTAATCTCGGCATGCTAGTCACTTATTGCTTGTTATTGTTGTACAACTTTGTCACTCACCATGCCATGTTTCTGCTGTTTTCCAGGTGAGCACGTTTGTACTTTACGGTCATCACCTGCCTCATCAACGTCTGCACAGGTAAAGGCCGAAAACCTTTAAGGGCCGCATAGTGTTTTAATGTTATTTGTCTTTTAGGCGACTTAAAAAAAAAGATCAGTTTTCCGGATACTTTCCTGAAAAAAGAGGGGCGGGAGGGCAGCTTTTTATTTTTATTTTTATTTGCTTTATGGAAATTCATTTTTTTGGGAAATATTTTTCTCAGTGGGGGCGGACATATTTTTAAGGAATATTGAGTAAAAAGCGCTGACGCGGCCCCTTGTAACTGATGCGGGCGGTGTCTGTAAAGATGATAATTCTTTTAAAGTGGCCGTGTCCAGATGCATGAAGGCGTCCCTGTTTTAATGCATTATGATGAAAAAAAGGTACGGCGCATTGAATAAGCTACAGATCCGTGTGTCTCGTCTATATACATGTATTATGGACGTGTATACTCACAGGCTAACAATGCACTCATATGGCCAAGGCAGGAGACTAGCCTATATCAAATGGTGAATACGACCCTCTGTAGAAGGGATTCCCGTATGATGTGCATGTATGTTCATGGCGTGGAGTTTTGTCTATCTAGGCCTAAAGAATTGTCATGTTCCGGTAAGGGGTAGGTAGGTCGATATCTTTTTACCGCTTCTTTTCTTACTAAAACACCCAAAATGTCATAAATGTTTGCAAAATTAAAAAGAATGTCTAAAAAATAATTAGGGGTCGGCCCTCAACACGTTGGTGTGATGGGGATACTGGAACACAATTTGGGCCTTATCGTCATATACAGCATGTATCTATACAGCATGGAGACAGATATCTACATTAGTACGTCTACATGTAGCAGTTAACTGCTCGTTTCTCCACTCGCTGGGCCTCGGGCAGGCTTTCTTACCGCAAAACCTCGCGTATAAGCCGTGGCTAGTACGCGAGTCAGATAGGCGATGCGGCTTATAGGTTCGACCCATGGTCAGTGTGCGGCTTATACGCGAGTTTTTGCCACTATGGTACAGTACTCAAATTGTCACATTCAGATCGCCAGTGCAGCTTATAGGATCGTCCTAAAGTCGGGGTGCGGCTTATACGGGAGTTAGGCTTATACGCGAGGTTTTACGGTAGTAATATACAGGCCAAGCCTGCTCGTTATGAAAGAAGCAATTTAGACAGCTTGGAGTGTATCTATATTTATTTTACTGAATCATTATTCAATAATGATTGTCTATTTCAGATCAATATCATCTATAATAATATTATAGATAAAATTCATCCAATGATATTAATATTATAGATGAAATATATAAAAAATAGACGATATTAAGAAAGGTCTCAAAGCATAGAGGTAAGGCCCACTATATAGCAATAATTCAGGTAGCTCCATGTGCACGGTCATGTTAGTTCTGTCCACGGAATATCCCGCGAGATTTAGCATGGTACCACACTCCCACAGACCATAGTTGCCAGGAACAAGTTACGTTGCGAGAGCAGAACCAAGATGTTGAGATAACTGCTATGCCAGGGTGCGGGCACTAGTCACAGAAACAAGTCCGCTCCCATTGCTTTGTTACAGGACCGCACTAGGCCTGGTTTCTTTATGTGATAACGGCGGTAAGGAAACTGTGACGGTAGGCTGGGTGGGTGGAGATGGAGTGGGACGGATGGCTGGGGGGGGGGGGGGGGGGTAAGGCCTAAAAAAAAAAGTTAGTTGTGTTCCGGTATCCCGACCAACCCTAAAAATCTAAAAAAAAAAAATCCGACCTACCAACCCTCTTTTTTTTGGGCCATGTTACCGGAACTCAACTTTTTTTTTTAGGCCTAATAATACCAGCACACCTGTCTAGTCACGTGATGTAGCACTGCACTGGTCTTTTTCCACAACTGGAGGGGGAGGACCAAAAAAACGGGAGGGGCGGGGGGAGGGTGTGTGTGAAAAAGGACACCCCTTTTTAGCGAAAAAACCTGCGCTCAAATGGGTCGAAGTGGTAAGTTTGAACCTGTCTGTGTGTGTGTGGGGGGGGGGGGAGGGTCAGACTCACGCAAAAATCACGTTAAAAATTATTTATCCCTAATGGTATTGATACCGCCATCATGCTGCGGTATATTATAGGGCTCAGTATGGCTGCCTTACCGTTCACAAAGTCATATTTGTTAACCTTTTAGTTTAAATAGAATCCGCCACTGATCATATTCTTCTGAATAATTTTAACCCATTACCGTAAAACCTCGCCTATAAGCTTAACTTGTGTGTAAGCCACACCCAGACTAGGCTGATTCTATAAGCCACACTGGCGGTCTGATTATGGTGAGTTTAGTACTGTACCATAGTCTTAGTAGCAAACACTCGTTTATAAGCCACACTGGCTTTCTGATTATGGTGAGTTTAGTACTGTACCATAGCCTTAGTCATTTGTGGCCAAATCAGCATAGATATATAGGTTTACACAGTATATTGACACACATATTTCAGCTTTAGAAGCCCAACTGAAATCTTCTAGTTCAGAAAAGCCCAACATGTGACTGGACATTCGGTCCTATTACACTTGTCAATCTGCTGGACCGGTGGCATTTTAGCAGGACATTGCCACTGTCCTGCATGTTTTGGCAAAGACTGCATATTAGCTACATCTCGACTACGGGCCAATCTTATAAACGGCACTGGCAATCTGACTAGAGTACTAGCCATGGCTTATATGCGAGGTTTTATGGTATCAACTTTGTTAATTTGGCCCGTGAATTTCAGTACTTGGTATCCTTTAATGATGTACAATGCGATCAATGTTAACTCGGGTAGACATGAATGTATCCTTACGTTAGTCAATGAATCTTGGATCTTGAATCTGAATCTTTAAGGGGCTAGATGCCCCCACTACCCCCTGTTTAACCCATCAGGGACAGCATCATGCCTAAATGCATCATGCCCTTGGTCGTCATGATGCGAGAATACAGCCCTGGTGAGTAACTCGCCAGTGCTACATTCAAGCATCATGCGGACGCTTTGAGGTTGATACACTGCCGAAGGGTGGGCATGATGCACCAATGCGGCACCGGCGAGTCACTGTCCGGGGCTGCATTGGTGCATCATTATGACAAATGTCATCGTTTAGCGACTTCCATCATTAAAGGGTTAAGGGGCTACATGCATCCTCCCCTACCCCCTGTTTATAGCCCCTACAATACAGCTATAGACCAATGCAGCAAGAAAGGGTGACTTTTCAGAAAAGTTGTTGATAAAGTTTTTGTACATTTCTGAAGTGTGACCAACAAATACATAAATAAAACCTCAAAATTCCACATTCTTGTATATACTATAAAAAAGATAATCGTAAGCGAATCCTCTGAGATGTTTGCAAACATACTCATAAACATACCAACGTAAACACAACTTTATTCTGAAGAAGTCACCCTTTGTTGCTGCATTTGTCTATAATGCCTCCTTGTCTACTGTTGGTGTCGCCTCCTAACATGGTGAGGTAAAACCGGTGCAGCGGGGTGACAGTCCCTACACCCCTTTTACCATGGGCGACCACTGAATATAAGCAGTGGTCTCAGACATGTCAGACCTTCAGATTTCCGCATGTTTTCAGATCTTTTAATATATCCTAGAAGTTGACGATTTCCGAAATATTTCCGATCCCCCATCCCCTCCTGAAGCCCATATGACCAGCCCTAAATTCCAAACGACCAGTGCTAAAGCCCACAGGGCCGGCTCAGAACCCCACAGGGCCGGCAGCAGGCTCGGAGCACCCTGTTCCTTTCTTTCAATCAGAACTCGGACAGCTTTTGGCCGCGTTTTGGGCTGACCCAATGCGATGCCCGCGGAATTATGAGATGAATATTTACTGTCACCTCATTGGCTGAAAATGTTGACCTAAAAAATTCATTTGCTGCATGAATATTCGTGGTGCTGCCCCCTGGTGTGCAGTTAGCACACTGACCACTCATCACGTGTTGACATATACTGTCTGCATGTGATATATGTGAACGAAATGGGCTGAAAGAGGTAGGTTTATGCCGTATTTTTACTAGAAATTGGCTGAGAGAGGTCGGTAATGGTAGGTAATTGTGAGGCAGGAGGGCGCAATGTGCTGTGTACGGTCGTTCATTGATGAATATTGGGCTTACAGAGGTCCGTTTTGGGCGATAATTGGGGCACTTTAATATCAGCTTCGTCGTCAGGCTTGTTTTGCCTGGGCTGGGGAGAGCGGGGGGCTAGTAGTACTGGTAGACATACGTTTCTGTTGAGGGGGGGGGGGGGGTGGTTCACATCGTAAAGGACCTATACTACTCCTAAACAGACCAACAAAGCAAAGCATAGAGCGTACAACATCGCTAATAGGCCTACTTTATAAAGTATTAAACACTTTGTCTCTTCAATGCCAATTGCTTCGATAGATCTACTATCAAAATTGTGTGTTTTTTTCACCCTGGCATGTTTGATCCCCCCCCCTCGAAATGCTAGGCCTATTTGTGGGAGGGGGTGGGATGTCGGGGTGGGAGTAAAAATAATCAAGGCTAGATTATTTCTGCTCCCACCCCGACATTCAAGCCCTCTTGGGGATCGACATGGACATGGTGGGTCACATTGTGCATTCAATTTTATAGGCCATAATTATGTAGGCCCTATTATCGAATGCTCTTATGATAATCAAATAATAGATGAAGACTGATTCAACTATTGCTTTAGTTTGCACACCAAACGACCTTAAAAAGCTCCTCCCCCCCCCCATTAAAATCATGGGGATAAGTGTTGCCAAGAGTGCATCAGAAAGCATCATTTCAAGTCTAGATCTTCACTTCGCTTCGCTTGCGGTACCGCGGCGCTTCGCTTGCGGTACCCGTAGCCCAACAGATTTTCAGATGTTGGGCCAGTACCCAACTGACATGTCTGTGGTCTAAACATCAGGGGGGAGATCAAGTGTTCCAATTCATTGGACCAGGGTAAGCCACTGTGGTACACCACACTGAATACCTGTGCCTCCTGTGCATGGTCCCCTGTACTTTCCTTGCTCCCCACAGTGTTGTAGGTGTGCAGGCCATGTGCTTTAAAGACCGCAGCAATGTTGACACAAAGCAGAGGGGGGACTTTGCTAAATGTGGGTATATCTCCAGTTTAATGCAAAATTGCGCGTTCTGCATCCCAGTGATATTATATATCATGCAAATCCATGAGAGTATGGCCTTTTAATGCATGCAAATGCATGCATTTTACAAAGCAGAGGGGGAACAGAAAAACCTGACCTCCTCCCCGAGGTTTAGCTCAGTGGTGGCCCGTGCCCTCTACAGGCAGTAGGCAGCCATGCTGCACAATTAGTACTCTCTCATTCTGCCTGCCTGCCGCTTCTATAGGCCCATGCAGCAAGAAAAGTAGAAGTACTAAAGCTGTCTTTACATTGATTGTAGCAGAGTCCTCATAACACTGTAATGGCGATGCAGTATTGCTGAAATGATATCAGCGCTCTGCTTTTGCCGATGTAGAATCATAATGGCCGATGTGAGGCCATCAGACATCAGCCACAACGGCCGGCCATACCTCAGCTTTCCAACAGTGAAAGAATTTTTCAGATAGACCTAGTACGAGTGAAGATATGACCATGTGACCATAATTCAATGGGTTTACACATTTCTCAATACATTTTGGCAGGTCTTTTCCAAAGAACACCTGTAGGCCTATGTATCAATATTAATTAGCAGAAACATCTTTACAACATCAATGTACATATGCTCTAGTTCTATTTGGCCTGTGTAGAAGACAAATGGCCTGTGTAAGATCTCGCTACACAGGCCACATTGGCATGTGTGCTTAAAAAGTTTTCGGCAACACTGCTATAGTAGCGAACATCTCATATCAGGAAATTTACAGGACAATTATCTCTCAAAAAGTCTATATTACAATCCAGGATTTTGAGGTTATATTTATATCGGATCATGCTTCAGAAATGTTCAAAAAACGGTCTCAACACCTTTCTGTAACGTCCCCCTTGCTTGCTGCATTGGTCTATAGGGGGAGGGGGAGCCCTGATTATTGGACTGCTTCCGCTTCCAGCTAACCCGGTAACCCTTTACGGACAACATGGCGCTAAAAGATTTGTCATGATGACGCACCAATGCAGCCCTGGCGAGCAACCCTGCCAGGGCTGCATTCATGCATCATGCAATCATTTAGGAGTGTATCAATCTATTGGGTCAGCATGATGCATGAATGCAGCCCTGGTAAGCTACTCACCAAGGCTGCATTCATGTATCATGGAGATAAAGGGTATGATGCATTAAAGCACTCTGTGGTCCTTACAGGGTTAGTAGCTTTCTTTGTGGCTTGTTCTGTTTGTAACAAGAGACGACTCTGAAGGGGCTGGTATCGGTGTCTAATAAGCAGTTGTTAATTAAACCTTTAAGGACGGCATGATGCCTCAAGTGTGATGATTCATTTTAAAACCATTTTTAACGAGTACCGTAAAACCTCCCGTATAAGCAGCGGCTAGTACGCGAGTCAGATCTGCTGTGTGGCTTATAGGATCGGCCCAGGGTCAGGGTGCGGCTTATATGCGGGTTTTTGCTGCTATTGTGCAGTATTAAATGTCACCATAAACTCCTGGTCATAGATTGCACCCGGTTATAGATTGCACATGGTCATAGATTGCACCCGGTCATAGACGAAAACATTGGCCCATGTTCGTGAGACACAGCCTTGTGTGACGCAGAACAAGGACAAAAAAACACGACATGTCTTCACGAGACACCAATGCAGCGCAGGCGCGTTACTCACCAAAATTGCATGAGTGCATTATACTCTATCGGAAATGTATCAACCCTGTAGAGTCGGAAGGAGTTACTCACCAGGGCTGCCTTCATGCATCATCGACAAAAGGTCTGCAGGTTTAAAGCATTAATTAAGGTGGGTCGCTACCCTTTGATCAAAGTTAACAGAATGTTTCTATTTTTTTTCTAAAGACAGTCTGAATCATAAAGAAACAGAAAATGAAAAGAAAAATGGGGGGTCCCGACCTACTTTTTTAAATACGGAATTTTGAAACATTAAAGTATTTATATTTTTCTCTAAAAATGAGTAAAAAGTGTGAAAACTTCAATAATTTTTTAAAATATCAACCATTATGCACAGAAATGTAAAACTTCACATGTGAAATGGCTATATGTCCCACTTTACTGCAAAATTAATTTTACAGTTGTATGCCATGGAATTCTGGGTAAAAATATGATGTTTTGGGGAAGAAAATGAATAAATTGCTATCATTTTGTAGGGTTATTGGCTAAAAATGGTATTCAAAATTAACTGAATTTTAAAAGATTTTCTCAGAAAATAGTTCGGATCATTTGCTAACATATGAAAGTGATTTTGATTATATTTTTAGGTTTTCTGGCCTTTGAAGTTAAAAAATATAGCAAAATCGGTCTAAATCTTACATTTAAAGCTAAAGCTAAAGTGTAAAATGGCTAGAATTAGGGTAGAAAATGGCTACAATTGATAACCTTGGTTTTTCTAAGTAACTTACTGAGATCTATATCATTCTAGATAATGATTTATTGGTAAATAGTTTCAATGTTCTAACTTTTGATAAAAATAGCAAATATTATTAGCTTTAAATATATCAACTATGCAAAGTCCAATAAAACGCTCAATTCTGCTCGAAATCTCCCAATAATTTAACATGGCTTAATCAGCATATATATGTATCAGATACTGTAATATTAGCTCATTCTGATACATTTAAGCTATATGCGCAGATACCTGCGCAGTGTGTCCATATTCAAGAGGTAGCGACCCACCTTAAGAAGTATGCGGTCTCTAGCGGGTTAAGCCTTTATATATCACCAAATTATTAAGGAAATATTCCTCTGAATAGTGTATATATTAGAATACGAGATATCAATGGCATATTTGGATTCTTGTAACCTCCCCAGTGTATAGTCTGTTGCATATATTTATAGCGCATATTGATGAGATTGTCATGAGATTGATGATGATCACACGGATTACATGGGGAATCCATGTGATATTTAAGCCAGTTGACCTCTATTCATATACTGAATCTGGGAGCTGCTGGTCAGGCCGACTAAAAGCTTTCCTAATGAGTTCACAGCTGGACAGGGCATGCTGCATTAATGCACCATGCCGTCCTTAAGGGGTAAACCATGTAATGAAGTAATGTGTCAATGCTTAAAGCTTAATGCACATGTGTCGTCATGATGTATACACTGTAAGAAGTTACTGTATCTAAACAGCACAATGTGCTGTGCATTTACAGCTCTTTTTGCTGTAGTTGGTATTACAGCACTATTTGCTATATAATTACAGCATTATGTACTGTAAATTAGGTCTCCAGCAATGTTGCTGTACATTTACAGTACATTGTGCCGTAGATTTCTGCCACCAGGTGGATGAGAGAGACTGAATGCAGTTATCATAAACTGTATTGATATTTGCATAATTGTGTTGAATAATACAGTAAAACAGCAAAAGTATAGAATAGACACCACATTGATGGGAAAAATTAAATGCTTAAGTGCCTGGACTGGGAAAAAGCTGGTATCACATACAGTTCAGCTGTATTAAAGTTGGATTAAACCATTACACTGTGTTGTGTGTATTATCCTAGCTGAAATTGAACTATTATGCAGGAAGGTACTCTCCATGCATGCATATTAATTGCTATAAATTGATGAGAACAATAATATGAAACCTACAGTAGAAGTTGCTGTAACTGTACAGCACCCAGTTGCTGTACATGTACAGCAAAATCTACTGGAACAAAAGTTGCCAGCAACTTTTGCTGTAGATGTACGGTAGAAGCTGCTGTAAATTAACAGTAGAATTTGCTGTAAATTTACAGTAGAAGTTGCTGTAAATTTACAGTAGAAGTTGCTGTAAATTTACAGTAGAAGTTGCTGTAAATTCACAGCAAGTCAGTTGCTGTACACCTACAGCAGAATCTACTGGAACAAAAGTTGCCAGCAACCTTTGCTGTAGGTGTACAGTACTTACTTCTTACAGTGTGTACCAATGCAGCGCTGGCGTATTACCCACCAGCACTGCAGTATGCATCATGCCGACCCTTCAGGAGTGTACCAAACTAAAGGGTCGGCATGATGCATAAATGCTGGTGACCTGATGCATGAATGCAGCACTAGTGGGTTACTCTCTATGCCTGCATGTTTCATCTTGACGACAATAGGGCGTTAGAGTACAATAGCGGAATGGTGTTCTACAGGAAATATAAGACGGGAAATATAAGAATCCTTGTCTCTATCAATGTGTAGGGACGGGGATACTACCTTCACTTCACTGCATAGATCACCACCCATGTAAAACACCCAGCCAAAGGACTGGTAAATGACACACTAAAGCCACCATCCCATTAGCACGTAAGCCCATCTGGCTGAGAGTGACCACGACTGCCAAATTGAGGGTTTGGTCGCCACCATGATTTTTAGATAGCTATATGTATAGGGTATCAGAAAATATGAGGTGGCCCTGCCTCAGGAGTAGCTTAAGGTCAGGGCAGGGCTTCAAGGTCAGAGAAGTCTAGAAAAATATGAAAATTATTGAGTCACATATGTAAGTGAAAAGTCACTTTAAATTTGAATTTCCAATCAAATAAAATAGCTATGATGTACTACTCATTCAGGGCAACACAGAAAAGACAAAAAAGATAATTTTGCTCAAGGTCAAGATCATTCAATTCAAGGTCAATCTTAGAAAAGTTACTTTTCTATCAAAACAGTCACCTTTCAATTGCTATAGGTTCATGGATTATATCCAGAATTTCTCCATGATGCACGAGGGAATACCTATATAGTTGGGGATCAACTGGCAGTCCGAAATGGCTTGGCTTACGCGCTACATGTACTGAAGGGAGCAGCACAATGTATTTTAAAATATTTACGTTACTTTCAGATCCCAAGTTATACATTACGAATTAAGGAAAGCATTCAGAGATTTAGATGTAGCGTGCCCACTCAGGGGCGTTTCTAGGGGTGAGGTCTACACTGAAAAAGTAAACTTGTCTCCAGACTCGTCGAAGTGACTATCATAAAATAAACGAGTCAAACATTGTCTAACCTATCAGGTTACCACCCCACAAATGGAATCTGGAGCTGGCAAATGTTGGGTTTTGGGCTAGAACATGCCAAGTCGGTCTTCTATCTCCAGCCAGAAGACCCGCTTCCTTGTCACTTAGACGAGTTTTTGACTCGTTTATTATATGACCGTCACTTTGAAGAGTTTGGAGACAAGTTTACTCTTTGATTGTAAGTGGTTCACCCCACTTTGTGATTTTGTTTTAAAATTAGATTTCTCTAATAATATTTGTTCTGCCACAACTCACGAGTGAGGTTTTACTTTGGTGGCTCCCCCGTTTCAGATATCTGGGTCTGCCCCAGCCTCTCCAGATGAGATCCGGATTGCCTCCTTCCTTCCTCCTGCACATGAGAGGAAGAGACTGCACTGAAAAAGTAAACTTGTCTCCAGATTCTTCTAAGTGACTGTCATAAAATAAACAAGTTCAAGTTTGTCTGACCTATCAGGTTACTATCCCACAAACCTGTCTCCAGACCCGTCTAAGTCATAAGGAAGTGGGTCTTCTGCCTGGAGTGGTCAGATTGAAGACCCACTTGGCATGTACCAGCCCAAAACCCGACATTTGCCAGCTCCAGATTCTATTTGTGGGCTGGTAACCTGATAGGTTAGACAACTTTTGAGTCTTTTATTTCATGACAGTCACTTAGACGAGTCTAGAGACAAGTTAACCTTTTCGGTGTACACAAGAGAGGAAGGGACTGATACCAGTAGTAGTGGTGTATATGTGTGTGTGGGGGAGGGGAGGCATGAACGGGGTAAAGCCATGTCCACAGTGGTAATAAACCCTTTGACCCTTTCAGTACATATATGTCGCTAAAATATGACATTTGTCATCGTGATACACTAATGCAGCCCTGGTGAGAAACCTATAGTCATGGCTCGCCATCGGCCATTACGATTCTAAATCGGCAAAAGCTGATGTGACGGTGTCATTTCGGCAACACTATAAATGGCATACAGCACATATAAGCAGCATGCGGCCCTTACCGGGTTCCGGTCCGGTGCCTGTGCACGGCCTGTTATAGGCCCAGGTGGTGGGGATCAGGGCAGGATGTAGGCTAAGATGGCGGCTAATCCACCCCTGGGGACGCGTCCCCTACCCCTCCCACTCCTCTACATGCCCTACATGCTACATCCACCCACCCACACACACAAGTAAGGCCAAAAAAAGGTTTGTTTCAGATCACCCGACCGACCTTATTAAAAAAAGGGCCAGTTTTTTATGCAATTTAGAAGAAATGTTATTAGTTTTACCCTTCTTTGGTCAATTTTAGGGTCATCATGTTTTTTGACAACACACTTGGGGGTCACAGCGGGGGGGGGGGGATGTCGCGGTGGATCTTTGCAAGAGGGCACCCGGATTCTTTCCGTCTTTGCAGCGAGGCGGCTTAACTCCTTTTTAACCTACCGCGTCCCCCAAACATATTCAAATTGTTTAAAAATATTATTGTCCCTAGAGTAAACCAAATACCTTGAGAAGCCCACCTCAATTACATGTATATCACTGCATGATACTATCATCCCTCTCTTTGTGTATTACAATACAGTCTTGCTTGAGAATGAATATATCATGGACATGTAAAGGTAGTGGTTGCCTCTCGGTCAAGCCGCCCTACAGAAGCAGGGACTACACGTGTACAGCAGGGTACAGGGATATAACGGTGATATGTGGCTCAGAGGCTACACTGAAAAAACTAACTTGTCTCATCGAAGTGACTGTCATAAAATAAAGGACTCAAAAGTTGTCTAACCTATCAGGTTACCATCATACAAATAGAATCTAGAGCTGGCAAATGTCGGGTTTTGGGCTGGCACATGCCAAGTGGGTCTCCAGCTAGAAGACCCGCTTCCTTGTCACTTAGACGAGTTTTTGACTCGTTTATTTTATGACAGTCATTTTGAAGAGTCTGGAGACAAGTTTACTTTTTTACCCCCTGCCTACACACCACACCTGAGACCCTCATCTCCACCCAGTGAAGGACGCAGTGGTCTCAACACTACTGATGACAAAAATGTACTGACATTCTAAAAGGAAACCCAACTATGGAACAAAATATAAAATATAACAGAACAAAAACCAAAAAACACACCAAAAACACAACAGAGATGGGGGGGTGGTAGCTTGGTGAGTCGGGATGTATTAGTCCAGACTGGGTCGGCATGATGCACCACTCGACAGGGTTGCATTGGTGCATCATGATAACAAATACCATCTTTTAGCAACATGCCGTCCCTAAAGGGTTAAATAGAAGATTAAAGCTACCCATGTTCCACCATTTCAACCTGGGCAGTGTTGCCGAAATGACATCGGTACATCGGCTTTTGCCGATGTAGAATCGTAATGGCCGATGTGGACTCTCCAGACTTCGGCCATAATGGCCGGCCATCATCTCAGCTTTCCAACAGTGAATGAATTTTTCAGATATTCCTATTAGAAGCAAAGTTATAGTTCTGAAAGTATTATTCAATGAATTTACATTTCTTAATGGAATTTGTAGGTTTTCATTAAATTATGGTATACCTGGCCTGTGTAGAAAGCAAATGGCCTGTGTAAGACCTCGAGACACAGGCCACATTGGCCTGTGTGCATAAAAAAGTTTTCAGCAACACTGCTGGGTTGCCTGTAGTTGTCCTGGATTGGGGACATTACCCGCCGTGCACCGCCGTGCTGCATGTTTCCTGGTTATACACGAGTGTGGCGCGGGGTCACACGACCTGATAGACGGGTGTCATGCAACCCGCACCCAGCCAATGCACCACAGCGTGTACTTGGTATTAAAATGGTCTAAATTTGCTCAAAACTGCTTTAGTTTTATTGTGGAAATGGCTTTGTTTACACGGCCATCTTGGATTTTTGTGACGTCAGAGGGCGTGAAGGATGGGGTATTTGGCGGTTAAGTCTGTCCATAATCTGGCTACTAGTAAATGAATGTAAACTATTTACTGCAACAGTTTCTAGGAAAAAGGTTTAATCCATGATTGTATCCTTCAAGATCTATTATAACTACAAAAACAACAACCCTAAGGATACTGTCCCTAGCAGTATTACTATGAAAGGCAAAACAAGTTTTTTTAAATATTGTTTATATTTAATGATGTAAGCGGCCTCCATTTAGCCAGATTACGGATAGCATCTCCGTATAGGACCTGCATGGGGTACGGCTTTACGAGTGTTAACCCGCAGTATCATGCAATCTACACCATCATATCATGCAAGCTCTGTGCTCAAAGACAGCATCAATGTAGGCCTATACTTGGCATTCTTTTGATTCAAAGCCATTTAATGAAGGAAACAACTTTTTCTTAGTCACTTGAATACAGAACGCATTGAATACGGTGCTTCCACTCCTTAAGCATAGTAAATCTTGTATCTCAAAAAAATACATAGACAAATGCCAAGCTCATTGATACCACCTCTTAATATATATATGCATATATGTGGTAACAATAATATTAATCAACATTTGATAGGTCCTGAGGTTGATTATAATCATACCTATCCCACCCCCCCCCCCCCTAACATAGACATAAAGGGTTAAAGCTGCATACCACACTGTAAAAAATAGATGTACTTTTTACAGATTCCCTCTGTAAAATTTAACGGTGATTCACCATTATTTGGAATACAATGAAGCACTGTAAATATCAGCCATTTCACAGTGGATCCTTGTTAAATGCTAACCTGGTTTGGATTACAATGATTCAACGTAAATTCATCTTCTGATGTCAAATCCCAGAGGGAGCCACATATAGTGGATCTTGCCATAGATAGGTGGCCTGGTTTGTAAGAAGATTTTTCTGGAGAGTGTGAGCCCTTCAAGTGGAGTATATATGTTGAAATAATGGTAATTTTCAATTAATCTATATGTTTGACAATTTAACAATTCAATCTTGTGATAGGTTTGACAAAATACCATGATCACTTGATAATATCCAGAAGAAAGTAGCTGTCTGGATCTATACACCTATTTTGTGGTAATATACTATGCATATATCCTCACCTCTGGAAATTCTGCTGTATATCAATCCTATAGAGTAAAGCCTCTTGTATAGGCCAGGGCTAGTATGCAAGTCAGATCGTCAGTGGTGCGTATAGGATAAGGACAAAGTCAAAGTATGGCTTATCCGTAAGTTTTTAGATGTATGCTACAGTAACTAAAGTCACCATAATCAGACTCCCTGTGAGGCTTATCATATATTTGAATACTGTGAATCTATTAATGCTGATTTAACGTAAAATTAACGGTGATTCAACGTAAAATGAACAGTGATTCTGTGTAAAACGAACAGTGATTCTGCGTAAAATTAACGGTGACCATCACCGTTAAAAAAACGGTGAAAGTCATGTCCCAAAAGTTGCCGGTGATTCAACGTCATTTTGACGACATTTTTTTTACAGTGCAGGGTAGTGTGCACTCTTTGCCAAATCCTGCAGGACAGTGGCAATGTCCTCCTAAAATGGCTCTGGTGCGGCAGAATGACTGGTGTTGCAGGACCTGATGTCCTTCACATTCTGGGTTTGCCAAAACTGAGTAAAAAGAAGTACCTAAATATTCTGAGTAGAACTGAAGTTACAACTTCTAGAGTGTACTCTAATATTCTAGGCAAATTCGAGCAAGTTTTTGTTATTATTTTCTTTTCTAAATATCATGCAAAGCTTTGATTTTGGTATCCGGTCCTGCAGAAATCTGTCCGGTCCTGCAAAATTGGCTAGCTGCAGGACCGACTGTCCTGCATGCCGACAAAGTTTTCGCAAAGACTGAGTGTGTACTGATCCTGTCTACATAAGGCTCCTACGGCGGCCGCCAAGCTGCAAATATAGTCCCTGTAAGCAGGCGGTGTGTACACACCCTTGTGGTGTGTGACCCAGTGAGGTGAATTGAGCAGGTTAGGCCTAGATTAAAAAAAAGTTGTGTCCCTCATTTCTTGGACATTTTTTGTAATCAGGGACTACACATGTACAGCAGGGTACAGGGATAGAACAGTGATATGTGGCATAGAGGCTACACTGAAAAAACAAACTTGTCTCCAGACTCATCGAAGTGACTGTCATAAAATAAACAACTCAAAAGTTGTCTAACCTATCAGGTTACCATCCCACAAATAGAATCTAGAGCTGGCAAATGTTGGGTTTTGGGCTGGCACATGCCAAGTGGGTCTTCTATCTCCAGCTAGAAGACCCGCTTCCTTGTCACTTTGACAGTCAATTTGAAGAGTCTGGAGACAAGTTTACTTTTTGAGTGTAGCTGAACGATAACCCCCCCCCCCACCTACACACCACACACCACACCTGAGACCCTCATCTCCACCCAGGGAAGGACGCAGTGGTCTCAACACTACTGATGACAAACATGTACGGACATTCTAAAAGGAAACCCAACTATAGAACAAATATAAAATATAACGAAACAAAAAACCAAAAAAACACCAAAATCACCACAAAATGGGGGTGGTAGCTTGGTGAGTTTGGATGTATTACTCCAGACTGGGTCGGCATGATGCACCACTCGACAAGTTACTTGCCAGGGCTGCATCGGTGCATCATGATGACAAATACCATCTTTTAGCAACATGCTTTCCTTAAAGGGTTAAATGGAAGATTAAAGCTATCCGTAATCCACCATTTCAAACACTGTTATAGCGGGTTGCCTGTAGTCGTCCTGGATTCCGGACATTACCCGCCGTGCACCGCCGTGCTGCATGTTTCCTGGTTATACACGAGTGTGGCGCGGGGTCACACGAGCTGATAGACGGGTGTCATGCAACCCGCGCCCAGCCAATGCACCCCAGTGTTTACTTGGTATTAAAATGGTCTAAATTTACTCAAAACTGCTTTAGTTTTATTGTGGAAATGGCTTTGTTTACACGGCCATCTTGGATTTTGGTGACGTCATTGGGCGTGAAGGATGGGGTATTTGGCGGTTAAGTCTATCCATAATCTGGCTACTAGTAAATGGATGTAAACTATTTACTGTGACAGTTTCTATGAAAAAGGTTAAAACAATGATTTTATCCTTCAAGATCTATCACAACTACAAAAACAACAACCCTAAGGATACTGTCCCTAGCAGTATTACTATGAAAGGCAAATCAAGTTTTTAAAAATATTGTTTATTTTTAATGATGTAAGCGGCCTCCATTTAGCCAGATTACGGATAGCATCTCCGTACAGGACGTGCATGGGGTACGGCTTTCCGGGTGTTAACCCGGAGTATCATGCAATCTACACCAAACCCTGTGCTGAAAGACAGCATCAATGTAGGCCTATAGTTGGCATTCTTGTTTATCTTTGGACTCAAAGCCATTCAATGAAGGAAAGAACTTTTTCTCAGTCACAGAATACATAATGCATTGAATACGGTGCTTCCACTACTTAAGCATAGTAAATATTGTATCTAAAAAAAAACACATAGACAAATGCCAAGCTCATTGATACCACCTCTTAATATATATATATGCATATATGTGGTAACAATAATATTAATCAACATTTGATAGGTCCTGAGGTTGATTATAATCATACCTACCCCCCCCCCCTAACATGGACATAAAGGGTTAAAGCTGCATACCAGGGTAGTGTGCACTCGTTGCCAAATCCTGCAGGACAGTGGCAATGTCCTCCTAAAATGGTTCTGGTCCACCAGAATGACTGGTGTTGCAGGACCTGATGTCCTTCACATTCTGGGCTTGCCAAAACTGAGTGAAAAGAAGTACCCAAATATTCTGAGTAGAACTGAAGTTACGACTTCTAGAGTGTACTCTAATATTCTAGGCAAATTAGAGCAAGTTTTTGTTATTATTTTCTTTATAAATGCTATTATTTTCTAAATATCATGCAAAACTTTGATTTTGGTATCCGGTCCTGCAGAAATCTATCCGGTCCTGCAAAATTGGCTAGCTGCAGGACCGACTGTCCTGCATGCCGACAAAGTTTTCGCAAAGACTGAGTGTGTACTGATCCTGTCTACATAAGGCTCCTACGGCGGCCGCCAAGCTGCAAACATTGTCCCTGTAAGCAGGCGGTGTGTACACACCCTTGTGTGTGAGGGGCACAGGAGGTGTGTGACCCAGTGAGGCGAATCGAGCAGGTTAGGCCTAGATTAAAAAAAAGTTGTGTCCCTTATTTCTTGGACATTTTTTGTAATTTTCGAGGAAATTAATGACATTTTAGGTGTTTTTACTACTGAAATTGATTTTTTTTGACAAAAAAAGAAAAATTACTATTGTCCAAAAGATACTGCACATGTCCAGCATACTTTTACTGTGGCAAACATGTCAATGTTAGTGTATGTTACACGTTTTGATTTTATCATTAGGGAGGATTGGTGGGATGAGTACCCATGAGGAGTGTAGTTGACATCAAACAAAGCCAGGATTAGAGTTCTATTTATGTATTAGGAATGCCTTGTGGGTGGTGAACAGGTGGGAATACATTAAGGGACATGTGGCTGGAAGCATTAGACTGAAGGGTGAATACTTCCGTTAAAACAGCTACTCTGCCGGATGGGCAGAGTGACTTGGTTAGCCCAAAGGCCCATGCGTTCTACCGATATGATGATATAGTTTTAAAACCAACACAGCCGAAGGCTGGTCAGCAGGTCCACAGGGCCCATACGGACCGAACCTGGGGCGTTCTACCCCTGGTACAACATACATGGTGTCTAAATGATGACCCAAGTTGGGCAGTGTTGCCGAAAACATTTTTTGCCAATGTGGCCTGTGTAGCGAGATCGTACACAGACCAGTTATCTTCTACACAGGTCACATGAAACTACTGTGTAAACATTGATGCCATAAGGCCTTTTAAACAAGATTTTATTGATAGATACAGAAAAACTGTATTAAAAAATGTGTAAAATCGTTAAAGGACTATACTTTGCTTCTAATTGGACTATTTGGAAAATTCTTTGACTTTTGGAAAGCTGACACCATGGCCGGCCAAGAGCCTCATATCGGCCATCAAGATTCTACATCGGCAAAAGCCGATGTGCCGATGTCATTTCGGCAACACTGGCCCAAGGCAGCGCCAGTGGCCTGTACAAGATCTATACATGGTCGGCATGATGCATGGATGCAGCACTGGTGGGTTGCTCCTGCTGCATGCATTCATGCATCATGATGACAAAGGGCATGATGCATTAAGGACATACCACATTAAAGCACCATGCAGCACTGGGCCCTGAGAGTACAGGCAGCCCTCACTTCCTGGAATTTGGAAAATGCAAGGAAAATATCTGAGGAATGTCTTATTCTTTGAGGAAAGAAGTCCAAATATAATGGAGCCTATATAAAGCCAGTTGCAGGGCGTCTGTCTGAGGAAGCCCTGTAGTAGCACATGTTGGGGGGGGGGGGGGTGGGGGTCGACTGTAGGTCTAAGTACAGGGGCCGTGCTCATCCCTTAGGTCAACATGGTTGTAGCCCCGGCCTGGTAAACCTTATGTTAACATGCTAACCCTCAGAGGGCGGCATAGTGTTTTAATATGTCCTAATGTCGTCATGATGCATGAAACAAGCCCTGTTGAGTAACAAATAATTCAACGAGTTGCTTTCATGCATCGTGCCGACCATATACGATGTTGATATCCTCCATAAGGGTGGACATTACTTGGTGGCGAGGCGTCCGGATCCAGGTTTGTCTATTGGGGGGGGGGGGGCAACCCCGAGAAAATGTTGTTGATGTAGACTTGAAATGGCGCATTCTCACGTATTTTAGGACACAATACTCCCCCCCCCCATCCAGATCAGAGGCCCTCAGTCAGGCCCTATGAATCATACTCCACAATCTCTTTATCTCTTTCCCTCTCTTCTTCTCTTTTCTTTTCTCTTCTTCCTTTTTTTTTGGGGGGGGGGGGTGATGATTGAATGCAGCCCTGGCGAGTCACTCGCCAGGGCTGCATTCATGCATGATGGCGACCAAGGGCATGATGCATGAATGCATGATGCCGTCCTTGAAGGGTTAAGATACACTCCCGTACAAGTGTGAGCAGCTTATGTCGACACCTGGGACACCAACAGTTTGTGAACGGGAGTACACTAAAAAAATAAACTTGTCTCCAGACTCTTCAAAGTGACGGTCATAGAATAAACGAGTCAAAAACCTGTCTAAGTGACAAGGAAGCAGGTCCTCTAGCTGGAGATAGAAGACCCACTTGGTATGTGCCAGCCCAAAACCCGACATTTGCCAGCTCCAGATTCTATTTGTGGGATGGTAACCTGATACGTTAGACAATTTTTGACTCGTTTGTTTTATGACAGTCACTTCGACGAGTCTGGAGACGAGTTTACTTTTTCAGTGTACCTCACATCAAACTTCTGACGTTAAAGCATATAATTTGGAAAACTATGTGATGTATATAATCTCTAATTTCTGTAACTACGATCGAAAGGTCAACGGGAAATATTTGCCAAATTACTCAAATAAAAGAGTAACAATGATATTGGCACCAATGCAGCCCAGACGAGTATCTCACTGCTGCTGCATAGGTGCATCATGCCGACCCAATGGGAGTGTAGAGTGTACCCCGTAGAGTCGGCATGATGCTTGAATGCAGCACTGGCGAGTTACTTTTTAGGCCTGCATTCATGCATCATGACGACCAAGGGCATGATGCATTAATGCATCCTTAAAGAGTTAATGGGTTAAGACACACACACGGAGCAGGACCTGTGTGTAATATACACACACACAGCCCCCCCCCCACACACACACACAAGGGCATGTCAACATGAGCAGCATTGACACAAGATGGGTGACACAATATGTAGCTATAAGTGTGCCGGATCCTCCTGGTCTACACTATACACGACATCCCTGCCTAGAGAAATACCACAAACCTTTTTAATCTCTAAAAAAAATACTTAGGGACATATTGGTATGGCACATAAACGCCAGGGCTGTATTCCTGGATAAGGCCAAAAGAAAGGAGGTTTGTTTCAGGTCTCCCGGTGGGCCCTATCAAAACAGGGCCCACCCTACATTTTATTCGCAATTTTGAAGAAATTTCCGTATTTTTACACTTTTTGGTCAATTTTAGGGTCTTCAGAGAAGCTGGCTAGTACTTTCATGTTAAAAAAAAAAATGTTAGAAAAAGAAAATCCTACCTACCGACCCTACATTTTCTTTCAATGTTACCTGAAACATCCCTTTTTTTGGCCTCATGCCTAAAAAGAGCATACTGCATTACAGCATCCACGTACTCGGCAGCCCCCAAAGGGCCTCATAATGAGAACTAGACCCTTACAGAGGTGGAGAGAACCAGCAGACAGCACTCTCCCAGCACCACGGGCCACCACTGAGCTAAACCTCAGGGAGGAGGTCAGGTGTTTCTGTTCACAGAAACAGGGTAGCCAACTCTAAGTTCCCCCTCTGCTTTGAGCATCACATTCTGGTGAAAATGCATGCATTTGAATGCATTAAAATAGCAGAATCTTATGGATTTGCATAATAAATAATATTACTGGGATGCAGAACACACAATTTTGCATTAAACTGAAGATATACCCACATTTAGCAAAGTTCCCCCTCTGCTTTGTGTCAACATTGCTGCGGTCCTTAAAGCACATGGCCTGCATACCTACAACACTGTGGGGAGCAAGGAAAGGACAGGGGTCTATACAAAGGTAGCACAGGCAGCAAAGTGTAGCAGCCAGAGTGGCCCACACTGTCCTACCTTACGGCAGGACTAGGACTCTGCTTGGGGACAAAAGTAAGTTGGTGTGCGTGCCAAGCACAGTCTCAAATAAGACTCTGCCAAAAGGCTCGGACTTTAGGAAATCTTTTGTAGAAGAAGGAAGGAAAATGGTACAACTTGTCTGCTCTCCTATCCCCATCACACACTGCAGTATCCATACATCAACAATAATTCCCAAGAATATGTTCAATTATAGGCATCAAAACATGATTAATTCTTTTGTAATTCTATACGTTTGTTCTTCATACCTTCCTCTAAATATTGGAATCGATTCGTAGTTGTATAAATGAACATCTTGAAAGTATGGCGTAGGTAAGTTTTCAGGGAAATCCGCCATATTTTGGCAAAGAGGAAGTATAGGCGTGTAGCTGGTTGCATAATCAACCAATCAGATAACAACCTGTATTCACTGCAGAATTCTTAGGGGGCATTATGTAACAGCTTGTACCCATTGTGATTGCTGTGTCAGTGCTTATCTCGCCAATAACCAGATCAAGCAATGGTGCCCCCTACTAAGGAACCTGCAACCTGGAGCAGATGAGAGAATGTGCTGGGAGATGTTGCTAGCAGAGAGGTGGGTGCGCAGTAGTAGGTGCGCAGTGAGGCCGGTGGTGGGGAGGGGGAGATGATGTATGGATATCGATCTGGGACCAGCTGTCTACTCTATAAGAGGATGTCCACGGGGTCACCCACCATTCTGACACCGACATCCACCCACCAAGGCACTCTCTGAGCGGTCTGAACCTCACTAGAGGCACCACTCTCCGGACACATTCTTGGTGTAGACTTAACCCCAGTGGTTTAGATTAGCATACCTTGTTAGCGGCTGGGGGTGAAGATGTCTGTGTGCTTACAGAGAAGGGGTCCTCACTTGGCGCCATGTTGGTGCAGAATGGTCACGTGACTTGTGGATGCAGAACGTTGCATGCTGCGAAGCTGTTCTTGTTGGCTTTGGGACCTTGTCCCCAAAGCCATTTACACCACTGACCAGTGTGTCAGCTTTTCGACAAGAAAAGACTAGCATAGGCCCCCTTGTTCATTGTTAGATATAGCCCTAGCTGGCCCTTAAACCTTGCTTAGGACTGGTATCCCCATGTGTCCTTGTAGGCATGTGCAAGACTAATTTATCCAAGATCTTGTTTTCAGTTACTACATGTAGAACCAATGTACCTTGTGGTAAGGCCTAGACATCTTGTGAACAGCCATATTTTGAGTTCTCTAATGTGGCTGTCAATGGCAAGGATAGGTACCAGCCTAATAACTATTGACTCCTATATCAAGCCAAGCTGTCAATGTCAATGCCAATTCCCATACTATGCACATACAGGACCTATACTAGAAGTTGAGTGGGTCCAGGGTGGCTCTTGAAATCACTCAAGCCCGCCCAAAGACAAACTGTGAAGTCCAACATAATTACCCCTCCCCCACCCCACACACACATGCACCAACCCTGAAATAATATTTTACAGTCTTTAAAGTTAGGCCATCACAAGTCCTCCTTGTGCCCCCCTCCTCCTCCCTGTGCCTCCCTGTGCCCTCTCCTCCTCCTGCATCTGCCCTCTCCTCCTCCTGCCTCTGCCCTCTCCTCCTCCCTCCTTTCTCTGCCCTCTCCTCCTCCCTCTGCCCTCTCCTCCTTCCTATGCCCCCTCCTACTACCCCATCTACCCCTCCCCCCCCCCCCACTCTACCCCATTTTCCTCCTTCCTGTTACCTTCTCCTCCCTCTGCTTTCCCTCCTTCTGCCCCCTCCTCCTCCCTCTGACTGCCAAGATGGCTGCCGAAAACTCAAGATTGTCTGATTTCCTTGTGTGATACATGGATAGTAGGGGTTTCTAGGATGTAGAATCCATTTTCAGGCTCACAATTTCAATCCGGGAAATTTCCAAGATGGCTGCCAAGATGGCCACCAAAAACTCAAGGTTGTCTGATTTCCATGTGTGATACATGGATAGTAGGGTTTTCTGGGATATAGAATCCATTTTCAAGCTCAGATTTTCAAACCGAGAAATTTCCAAGATGGCTGCCAAGATGGCCACCAAAAACTCAAGATTGTCTGATTTCCTTGTGTGATGCATGGATAGTAGGGGTTTCTCGGATGTAGAATCCATTTTCAGGCTCACAATTTCAATCCGGGAAATTTCCAAGATGGCTGCCAAGATGGCCACCAAAAACTCAAGGTTGTCTGATTTCCATGTGTGATACATGGATAGTAGGGTTTTCTGGGATATAGAATCCATTTTCAGGCTCAGATTTTCAAACCGAGAAATTTCCAAGATGGCTGCCAAGATGGCCACCAAAAACTCAAGATTGTCTGATTTCCTTGTGTGATGCATGGATAGTAGGGGTTTCTCGGATGTAGAATCCATTTTCAGGCTCAGATTTTCAATCCGAGAAATTTCCAAGATGGCTGCCAAGATGGCCACCAAATACTCAAGGTTGTCTGATTTCCTTGTATGACACATGTATAATAGGGTTTTCTGGGGTGTAGAATCCATTTGTAGGCTCCGATTTTTGATCCAGGTAATTTTCAAGATGGCTGCCAAGATGGTATTTGCATAGGCATCAATGGAGGTGCATTGGTACCTATTTGATTCCATTGGCACATATTGGATTCTATTGTTATGCCATACATGAATTGCATAAGAACCCCAGAAACACCAAAAATTATTAATCTATGCCCCCTCGTTTTCTCACCTGTAGTTCATAACAATCCTATAAAACCCAAAGCCACTACGGCTTTGCCGTAAAATCCTTGAATTTGTCCCCTTGTCTAACAAGGCTGTGTTTGTACTGACACGTGTTTGTTACTGCACACTGACAGGGTAGTGTCTGTACTGACACGTGTTTGTAACTCTGTTACTGCACACTGACAGGGTAGTGTTTGTACTGACACGTGTTTGTTACCCTGTTACTGCACACTGACACTGTGTTTGTACTGACACGTGTTTGTACCTCTGTTACTGCACACTGACACGTGTTTGTAACTCTGTTACTGCACACTGACAGGGTAGTGTTTGTACTGACACGTGTTTGTAACTCTGTTACTGCACACTGACAGGGTAGTGTTTGTACTGACACGTGTTTGTAACTGTTACTGCACACTGACAGGGTAGTGTCTGTACTGACACGTGTTTGTAACTGTTACTGCACACTGACAGGTTAGTGTTTGTGCTGACACGTGTTTGTAACTGTTACTGCACACTGACAGGGTAGTGTTTGTACTGACACGTGTTTGTAACTCTGTTACTGCTCACTGACAGGGTAGTGTTTGTACTGACACGTGTTTGTAACTCTGTTACTGCACACTGACAAGGTAGTGTTTGTATTGACACGTGTTTGTAACTCTTTTACTGCACACTGACAGGGTAGTGTCTGTTCTGACACGTGTTTGTAACTGTTACTGCACACTGACAGGGTAGTGTTTGTACTGACACGTGTTTGTACTGACACGTGTTTGTACTGACACGTGTTTGTAACTCTGTTACTGCACACTGACAGGGTAGTGTTTGTACTGACACGTGTTTGTACTGACACGTGTTTGTAACTCTGTTACTGCACACTGACAGGGTAGTGTTTGTACTGACACGTGTTTGTAACTCTGTTACTGCACACTGACAGGGTAGTGTTTGTACTGACACGTGTTTGTAACTGTTACTGCACACTGACAGGGAAGTGCTTGTACTGACACGTGTTTGTAACTCTGTTACTGCTCACTGACAGGGTAGTGTTTGTACTGACACGTGTTTGTAACTCTGTTACTGCTCACTGACAGGGTAGTGTTTGTACTGACACGTGTTTATAACTCTGTTACTGCACACTGACATGTGTTTGTACTGACACGTGTTTGTAACTCTGTTACTGCACACTGACAGGGTAGTGTTTGTACTGACACGTGTTTGTAACTCTGTTACTGCACACTGACAGGGTAGTGTTTGTACTGACACGTGTTTGTAACTCTGTTACTGCACACTGACAGGGTAGTGTTTGTACTGACACGTGTTTGTAACTCTGTTACTGCACACTGACAGGGTAGTGTTTGTACTGACACGTGTTTGTAACTCTTACTGCACACTGACAGGGTAGTGTCTGTACTGACACGTGTTTGTAACTGTTACTGCACACTGACAGGGAAGTGCTTGTACTGACACGTGTTTGTAACCCTGTTACTGCACACTGACAGGGTAGTGTTTGTACTGACACGTGTTTGTAACTCTGTTACTGCTCACTGACAGGGTAGTGTTTGTACTGACACGTGTTTGTAACTCTGTTACTGCTCACTGACAGGGTAGTGTTTGTACTGACACGTGTTTATAACTCTGTTACTGCACACTGACAGGGTAGTGTTTGTACTGACACGTGTTTGTAACTCTGTTACTGCACACTGACAGGGTAGTGTTTGTACTGACACGTGTTTGTACTGACACGTGTTTGTAACCCTGTTACTGCTCACTGACAGGGTAGTGTTTGTACTGACATGTGTTTGTAACTGTTACTGCACACTGACAGGGAAGTGTCTGTACTGACACGTGTTTGTTACTCTGTTACTGCACACTGACAGGGTAGTGTTTGTACTGACACATGTTTGTAACTCTGTTACTGCACACTGACAGGGTAGCTCTGTGTTTGTACTTACACGTGTTTGTAACTCTGTTACTGCACACTGACAGGGTAGTGTTTGTACTGACATGTGTTTGTAACTCTGTTACTGCACACTGACAGGGTAGTGTTTGTACTGACACATGTTTGTAACTCTGTTACTGCACACTGACAGGGTAGCTCTGTGTTTGTACTTACACGTGTTTGTAACTCTGTTACTGCACACTGACAGGGTAGTGTTTGTACTGACACATGTTTGTAACTCTGTTACTGCACACTGACAGGGTAGCTCTGTGTTTGTACTGACACGTGTTTGTAACTCTGTTGCTGCACACTGACAGGGTAGTGTTTGTACTGACACGTGTTTGTAACTGTTACTGCACACTGACAGGGTAGTGTTTGTACTGACACGTGTTTGTACCTCTGTTACTGCACACTGACAGGGTAGTGTTTGTACTGACACGTGTTTGTACCTCTGTTACTGCACACTGACAGGGTAGTGTCTGTACTGACACATGTTTGTACCTCTGTTACTGCACACTGACAGGGTAGTGTTTGTACTGACACGTGTTTGTAACTGTTACTGCACACTGACAGGGTAGTGTTTGTACTGACACGTGTTTGTACCCCTGTTACTGCACACTGACAGGGTAGTGTTTGTACTGACACGTGTTTGTAACTCTGTTACTGCACACTGACAGGGTAGTGTTTGTACTGACACGTGTTTGTAACTCTGTTACTGCACACTGACAGGGTAGTGTAAGTACTGACACGTGTTTGTAACCCTGTTACTGCACACTGACAGGGTAGTGTTTGTACTGACACGTGTTTGTAACTCTGTTACTGCACACTGACAGGGTAGTGTTTGTACTGACACGTGTTTGTAACTCTGTTACTGCACACTGACAGGGTAGTGTTTGTACTGACACGTGTTTGTAACCCTGTTACTGCACACTGACAGGGTAGTGTCTGTACTGACACGTGTTTGTAACTCTGTTACTGCACACTGACAGGGTAGTGTTTGTACTGACACGTGTTTGTAACTGTTACTGCACACTGACAGGGTAGTGTTTGTACTGACACGTGTTTGTAACTGTTACTGCACACTGACAGGGTAGTGTTTGTACTGACACGTGTTTGTAACTCTGTTACTGCACACTGACAGGGTAGTGTTTGTACTGACACGTGTTTGTAACTCTGTTACTGCACACTGACAGGGTAGTGTTTGTACTGACACGTGTTTGTAACTCTGTTACTGCACACTGACAGGGTAGTGTTTGTACTGACACGTGTTTGTAACTCTGTTACTGCACACTGACAGGGTAGTGTTTGTACTGACACGTGTTTGTACCTCTGTTACTGCACACTGACAGGGTAGTGTTTGTGTTTGTACTGACACGTGTTTGTAACTCTGTTACTGCACACTGACAGGGTAGTGTTTGTACTGACACGTGTTTGTAACTCTGTTACTGCACACTGACAGGGTAGTGTTTGTACTGACATGTGTTTGTAACTGTTACTGCACACTGACAGGGTAGTGTTTGTACTGACACGTGTTTGTAACTCTGTTACTACACACTGACAGGGTAGTGTCTGTACTGACACGTGTTTGTAACTCTGTTACTGCACACTGACAGGGTAGTGTCTGTACTGACACGTGTTTGTAACTCTGTTACTGCACACTGACAGGGCTGTGTTTGTACTGACACGTGTTTGTAACTCTGTTACTGCACACTGACAGGGTAGTGTTTGTACTGACACGTGTTTGTAACTGTTACTGCACACTGACAGGGTAGTGTTTGTACTGACACGTGTTTGTAACTCTGTTACTGCACACTGACACGTGTTTGTAACTCTGTTACTGCACACTGACACGTGTTTGTAACTCTGTTACTGCTCACTGACAGGGTAGTGTTTGTACTGACACGTGTTTGTAACTGTTTCTGCACACTGACAGGGTAGTGTCTGTACTGACACGTGTTTGTAACTCTGTTACTGCACACTGACAGGGTAGTGTCTGTACTGACACGTGTTTGTAACTGTTACTGCACACTGACAGGGTAGTGTTTGTACTGACACGTGTTTGTAACCCTGTTACTGCTCACTGACAGGGTAGTGTTTGTACTGACACGTGTTTGTAACTGCACACTGACAGGGTAGTGTTTGTACTGACACGTGTTTGTTACTGCACACTGACAGGGTAGTGTTTGTACTGACACGTGTTTGTAACTGTTACTGCACACTGACAGGGTAGTGTTTGTACTGACACGTGTTTGTAACTCTGTTACTGCACACTGACAGAGTAGTGTTTGTACTGACACGTGTTTGTAACTCTGTTACTGTACACTGACAGGGTAGTGTTTGTACTGACACGTGTTTGTAACTCTGTTACTGCACACTGACAGGGTAGTGTCTGTACTGACACGTGTTTGTAACTCTGTTACTGTACACTGACAGGGTAGTGTTTGTACTGACACGTGTTTGTAACTCTGTTACTGCACACTGACAGGGTAGTGTTTGTACTGACACGTGTTTGTAACTCTGTTACTGCACACTGACAGGGTAGTGTTTGTACTGACACGTGTTTGTAACTCTGTTACTGCACACTGACAGGGTAGTGTTTGTACTGACACGTGTTTGTAACTGTTACTGCACACTGACAGGGTAGTGTTTGTACTGACACGTGTTTGTAACTCTGTTACTGCACACTGACAGGGTAGTGTTTGTACTGACACGTGTTTGTAACTGTTACTGCACACTGACAGGGTAGTGTCTGTACTGACACGTGTTTGTAACTGTTACTGCACACTGACAGGGTAGTGTCTGTACTGACACGTGTTTGTAACTCTGTTACTGCACACTGACAGGGTAGTGTCTGTACTGACACGTGTTTGTAACTCTGTTACTGCACACTGACACGTGTTTGTAACTCTGTTACTGCACACTGACAGGGTAGTGTCTGTACTGGCACGTGTTTGTAACTCTGTTACTGCACACTGACAGGGTAGTGTCTGTACTGGCACGTGTTTGTACCCCTGTTACTGCACACTGACAGGGTAGTGTCTGTACTGACACGTGTTTGTAACTCTGTTACTGCACACTGACAGGGTAGTGTTTGTACTGGCACGTGTTTGTAACTGTTACTGCTCACTGACAGGGTAGTGTTTGTACTGACACGTGTTTGTAACTCTGTTACTGCACACTGACAGGGTAGTGTTTGTACTGACACGTGTTTGTAACCCTGTTACTGCACACTGACAGGGTAGTGTCTGTACTGACACGTGTTTGTAACCCTGTTACTGCACACTGACAGGGTAGTGTTTGTACTGACACGTGTTTGTAAGTCTGTTACTGCACACTGACAGGGTAGTGTCTGTACTGACACGTGTTTGTACCTCTGTTACTGCACACTGACAGGGTAGTGTCTGTACTGACACGTGTTTGTAACTGTTACTACACACTGACAGGGTAGTGTCTGTACTGACACGTGTTTGTAACTGTTACTACACACTGACAGGGTAGTGTCTGTACTGACACGTGTTTGTAACTGTTACTACACACTGACAGGGTAGTGTCTGTACTGACACGTGTTTGTAACTCTGTTACTGCACACTGACACGTGTTTGTAACTCTGTTACTGCACACTGACAGGGTAGTGTCTGTACTGGCACGTGTTTGTAACTCTGTTACTGCACACTGACAGGGTAGTGTCTGTACTGACACGTGTTTGTAACTCTGTTACTGCACACTGACAGGGTAGTGTTTGTACTGACATGTGTTTGTAACTGTTACTGCACACTGACAGGGTAGTGTCTGTACTGACACGTGTTTGTAACTCTGTTACTGCACACTGACAGGGTAGTGTTTGTACTGACACGTGTTTGTAACCCTGTTACTGCACACTGACAGGGTAGTGTTTGTACTGACACGTGTTTGTAACTGTTACTGCACACTGACAGGGTAGTGTCTGTACTGACACGTGTTTGTAACTCTGTTACTGCACACTGACAGGGTAGTGTCTGTACTGACACGTGTTTGTAACTGTTACTGCTCACTGACAGGGAAGTGTTTGTACTGACACGTGTTTGTAACTCTGTTACTGCACACTGACAGAGTAGTGTTTGTACTGACACGTGTTTGTAACTGTTACTGCACACTGACAGGGTAGTGTTTGTACTGACACGTGTTTGTAACTCTGTTACTGCACACTGACAGGGTAGTGTCTGTACTGACACGTGTTTGTACCTCTGTTACTGCACACTGACAGGGTAGTGTCTGTACTGACACGTGTTTGTAACTGTTACTACACACTGACAGGGTAGTGTCTGTACTGACACGTGTTTGTAACCCTGTTACTGCACACTGACAGGGTAGTGTTTGTACTGACACGTGTTTGTAAGTCTGTTACTGCACACTGACAGGGTAGTGTCTGTACTGACACGTGTTTGTACCTCTGTTACTGCACACTGACAGGGTAGTGTTTGTACTGACACGTGTTTGTAACTCTGTTACTGCACACTGACAGGGTAGTGTTTGTACTGACACGTGTTTGTAACTGTTACTACACACTGACAGGGTAGTGTCTGTACTGACACGTGTTTGTACCTCTGTTACTGCACACTGACAGGGTAGTGTTTGTACTGACACGTGTTTGTAACTCTGTTACTGCACACTGACAGGGTAGTGTTTGTACTGACACGTGTTTGTAACCCTGTTACTGCATACTGACAGGATAGTGTTTGTACTGACAAGTGTTTGTAACTGTTACTGCACACTGACAGGGTAGTGTCTGTACTGACACGTGTTTGTAACTGTTACTGCACACTATCAGGGAAGTGTTTGTACTGACACTGTCATTAAGTAGTTGCCACTTAGAGCTGCTTATATGTCATTATGACCTCTCCGTGACCTCTAAATGGTACTTACAGGTTGACTCAAGGTCAGGCTACCCTACACCCAGTAGCAGGGACTATGTTAGGGACTCCAGGAAAAAGATGAGAATTATTAAATGATCAATTCTTTTTGTTCTATGCCATGGTGTAGGATGTGAGAAACAAAATCTAGTTCTTTTGGAATTTTCTTGCATCTTTTCTCTCAGGACTCAGATAATCATCAAATAAGTGTACATTTCCTATATAATTGGTATCTAGATTTGAAGTCCTATGGGGAAAGCGTTGGAGTGGTAAGTGGGAAGTAGTTATGTAAGCGGTTTTAAGAGCATTTGTAGTATTGGTCAGGCTGGGCCATGATTGGCAGGCCCTTTAAACATGATCACTCAATCACCTCAGTAAGTGGGAGTATAGAGCAAATTAACTAATTGTCTTAATGATCAAATCATGATTATTTTGTTGCTGTGGTCTAGAAACAGGTGAGAGCATTCTCTAATTACATCCATTTCTTACCATCATATAGCAACATATTGGATGATATCAAAACCTAAAAGAAGCCAACGGCATTCATAACTTCATAGGGTTTCCCCTTTTTTTGATCTATTTTGTCACCAATAAAATTGGTAACTTCTCTTAGCTGCAGTTACTTATGATAGTGATGGCTGAATAGCCCTTTCTCTTGACTGCATTTCTGGGTGATAACCTAACAGTAATAGTTAGGATGTCACTCCCTAATAGGGGAGTCTCATAACAGTGTCTGTGAGGCACATGGATCCACAGCTGCACCAAATACCCACCTGCTGTGTGCACTGTGCACAGGGGCGCACCTAGCGGGTTGATGGGTCCCTGACTGTGTCCGGTTAGGTATCAGGGTGCTGTAAAACCTTGCCTATCTATGCGGCTTTTGGCGACAAAACCAGCTTCAGGCGAATGCTCATATTTTCCTCAGTGTAAGGGATCTCAAAAAAGAAAGTGGTTTCTCATCACTAAGGACTGCAAAAATATGAATTTTTCTTCCTTTTTTTTACTTGAAGGCTAAATTTTTTATTCGCAGGCTAAAATATTTATAGGCTAATATATATTTTTCACAACCAAAATTTAGATTTTAGTAGTAAAGAATCTATTGATCTTTAAAAGTGGGGACAATGTAAGTTATTTCTATCTTACTGCATTACTGGCAGCATTAGCTTTGTCATCATAATTCACCAATGCGACCCCGACGAGTAACTCGCCAGTGCTGCATTGATGCATTATGCCAACCCTTCGGAAGTCAATCAACCCCATCAGGTCAACATGATGCATGAATGCAGACCTGGGAAGTAACTCGTCAGGGTTACATCCATGCATGATGATGACCAAGGGCATAATGCATTAAATGTTCACAGGGTCCTCACAGGTCAATTTGATTTCTCATCATGAAACAGCAATGCAGTCCTGGCGAGTGCCCCTTGTGGGAGTGTATCGACACTATGCTCACAGTGTTGCCGAAAACTTTTTAAGAACACAGGCCATTGTGTTTCAGGAGATATCACATAGGCCATTTGCCATCTACACAGGCCATCTATAAACTTACTGTGTATACATTGATGTCTTATCAGCTTTTTCATGCTAATCTATATTGATGAATTCAGATGCTTTCTAAACAAAACTCCCAAAATGTATTGAAAATATGCAAATTGATTGAATAATGTTTGCATGACCATAACTTTGCTTCTAATATGAATATCTGAAACATTCTTTCACTGTTGGAAAGCTGAGATCATGGCCCACCATTGTGGCCGATGTCCACGGCCTTTACATCGGCCATTGAGATTTTACATCGGCAAAATCCCAAGGACAAAGCACATACGGTCGGCGCTCACTTCCTTGAATTTGGAAAATGCAAGGAGAAATGTCGGAGGAAGCAAAGTATCTGAGGAATTAAGTCCAAATACAATGGAACCTACAAAGGCAGATAGCGGATAACTGTCCGAGGAAGTGAGGGAGTAAATGTCCGAGCTAGTGAGGGTCGACTGCACACATATTAAAGGCCAAGATCTCGGTACCCGTCCAGCGACAGTCGGAGTGAACCGGTACAGGTAATGGGTCCTATATATAAGGGCCCTGGGGGTTTTAGTCACTATGTTGCCCTAACAGGGTTGAGGCCCATTCCCCCGTACTGTTCTGTTGGTATGCCGTACACCGCCCCTACGTCACCTTGGTTACGTCAAGCTGCGTCACACCCTGACCGCAGTGCCACCTAGTGTCCTTAACACTCAGCTGTATCAACAGAAGGACTCTGTGTGGTTAGCATCCTTAGCAGAGGGGTCACAGGCCTATAGGTGTGTAGCTGGATGCATTATCAACCAATCAGATAACATCCTGTACTCACTGCAGACATGTTAGGGTGCATTATGTAACCGCTGGTACCCATGTGACCGCTGTTATCAGTGCTATCTGGCCAGTACCAGATCAAGCAATGGACGCCCGCATAAGGCCTCCTGCTACCTCAGTATAGGAGATGCTTGGACTAAACTCAAATGCTGAGTTGATGGTGGGGCCGCATTTCACTCGGCCAGCGGCCTCGTGAAATACGGTCCCACTTTCAACTCGTGAAATAAGCCAGCCAACAGACCAAAACTCTTTGTCTATATACTTAAAGAACATAAATTGTCCGATATGTGGCTATCCAGTCCCTGAAAAATATAGCCGGTCCTGCAACATAAAAAATTTGCAGGTCTGAATTTCCTGAAGGATGAAAAAGTTTTCACAAAGACTGGGCATGTCTATTATATGGTGCTGGCTGGTTGTCTGGCCGGGTTGACTCACTGCTCGGTGGCTGGTGTACCATTATATGGTGCTGGCTGGTTGTCTGGCCGGGTTGACTCACTGCTCGGTGGCTGGTGTACCATTATATGGTGCTGGCTGGTTGTCTGGCCGGGTTGACTCACTGCTCGGTGGCTGGTGTACCATTATATGGTGCTGGCTGGCCAGCTGGCTGGCTGGCTGGTTGGCTGGTGGGTTGACTCACTGCTCGGTGGCTGGTGTACCATTATATGGTGCTGGCTGGCCGGCTGGCTGGCTGGCTGGTTGGCTGGCCGGTTGACTCACTGCTCGGTGGCTGGTGTACTATTATATGGTGCTGGCTGGCCGGCTGGCTGGCTGGCTGGTCGGCTGGTGGGTTGACTCACTGCTCGGTGGCTGGTATACCATTATATGGTGCTGGCTGGTTGGCTGGCTGGGTTGACTCACTGCTCGGTGGCTGGTGTACCATTATATGGTGCTGGCTGGTGGGTTGACTCACTGCTCGGTGGCTGGTGTACCATTATATGGTGCTGGCTGGTTGGCTGGCCGGGTTGACTCACTGCTCGGTGGCTGGTGTACCATTATATGGTGCTGGCTGGCTGGCTGGCCGGGTTGACTCACTGCTCGGTGGCTGGTGTACCATTATATGGTGCTGGCTGGTGGGTTGACTCACTGCTCGGTGGCTGGTGTACCATTATATGGTGCTGGCTGGTCGGCTGGCTGGGTTGACTCACTGCTCGGTGGCTGGTGTACCATTATATGGTGCTGGCTGGTGGGTTGACTCACTGCTCGGTGGCTGGTGTACCATTATATGGTGCTGGCTGGTTGTCTGGCCGGGTTGACTCACTGCTCGGTGGCTGGTGTACCATTATATGGTGCTGGCTGGTCGGCTGGCCCGGTTGACTCACTGCTCGGTGGCTGATGTACCATTATATGGTGCTGGCTGGTTGGCTGGCCGGGTTGACTCACTGCTCGGTGGCTGGTGTACCATTATATGGTGCTGGCTGGTTGGCTGGCCGGGATGACTCACTGCCCGGTGGCTGGTGTACCATTATATGGTGCTGGCTGGTCCGCTGGCCGGGTTGACTCACTGCTCGGTGGCTGGTGTACCATTATATGGTGCTGGCTGGTTGGCTGGCCGGGATGACTCACTGCCCGGTGGCTGGTGTACCATTATATGGTGCTGGCTGGTTGGCTGGCCGGGTTGACTCACTGCTCGGTAGCTGGTGTACCATTATATGGTGCTGGTTGGCTGGTGGGTTGACTCACTGCTCGGTGGCTGGTGTACCATTATATGGGGCTGACTGGTCGGCTGGCCGGGTTGACTCACTGCTCAGTGGCTGGTGTACCATTATATGGTGCTGGTTGTCTGGCTGGCCGGGTTGACTCACTGCTCAGTGGCTGGTGTACCATTATATGGTGCTGGTTGTCTGGCTGGCCGGGTTGACTCACTGCTCGGTGGCTGGTGTACCATTATATGGTGCTGACTGGTCGGCTGGCCGGGTTGACTCACTGCTCAGTGGCTGGTGTACCATTATATGGTGCTGGCTGGCCAGCTGGCTGGCTGGCTGGTTGGCTGGTGGGTTGACTCACTGCTCGGTGGCTGGTGTACCATTATATGGTGCTGGCTGGTTGTCTGGCTGGGTTGACTCACTGCTCTGTGGCTGGTGTACCATTATATGGTGCTGGCTGGTTGGCTGGGTTGACTCACTGCTCGGTGGCTGGTGTACCATTATATGGTGCTGGCTGGTTGTCTGGTGGGTTGACTCACTGCTCGGTGGCTTGTGTACCATTATATGGTGCTGGCTGGTTGGCTGGCCGGGTTGACTCACTGCTCAGTGGCTGGTGTACCATTATATGGTGCTGGCTGGTTGTCTGGCTGGCTGGGTTGACTCACTGCTCAGTGGCTGGTGTACCATTACATGGTGCTGGCTGGCTGGCTGGTTGGCTGGGTTGACTCACTGCTCGGTGGCTGGTGTACCATTATATGGTGCTGGCTGGTCGGCTGGGTTGACTCACTGCTCGGTGGCTGGTGTACCATTATATGGTGCTGGCTGGTTGTCTGGTGGGTTGACTCACTGCTCGGTGGCTTGTGTACCATTATATGGTGCTGGCTGGTTGGCTGGCTGGCTGGGTTGACTCACTGCTCAGTGGCTGGTGTACCATTACATGGTGCTGGCTGGCTGGCTGGTTGGCCGGGTTGACTCACTGCTCAGTGGCTGGTGTACCATTATATGGTGCTGGCTGGTTGTCTGGCTGGCTGGGTTGACTCACTGCTCAGTGGCTGGTGTACCATTACATGGTGCTGGCTGGCTGGCTGGTTGGCCGGGTTGACTCACTGCTCGGTGGCTGGTATACCATTGTATGGTGCTGGCTGGTTGTCTGGTGGGTTGACTCACTGCTCAGTGGCTGGTGTACCATTATATGGTGCTGGTCCGCTGGCCGGGTTGACTCACTGCTCGGTGGCTGGTGTACCATTATATGGTGCTGGTTGTCTGGCTGGCTGGTGGGTTGACTCACTGCTCGGTGGCTGGTGTACCATTATATGGTGCTGGCTGGCTGGTTGGCTGGCCGGGTTGACTCACTGCTCAGTGGCTGGTGTACCATTACATGGTGCTGGCTGGCTGGCTGGTTGGCCGGGTTGACTCACTGCTCGGTGGCTGGTGTACCATTATATGGTGCTGGCTGGTCGGCTGGGTTGACTCACTGCTCGGTGGCTGGTATACCATTGTATGGTGCTGGCTGGTTGTCTGGTGGGTTGACTCACTGCTCAGTGGCTGGTGTACCATTATATGGTGCTGGTCCGCTGGCCGGGTTGACTCACTGCTCGGTGGCTGGTGTACCATTATATGGTGCTGGTTGTCTGGCTGGCTGGTGGGTTGACTCACTGCTCAGTGGCTGGTATACCATTACCGTAAAACCTCGCTTATAGGTCGACCTCAGTTATAGGCCGAATTGCAATTTTGAAGAAAAAAATCGACCTATAGTAAAATACAATGAACTTTTGGAAAACGCCACTTATAGGTCGAATTGGAGTTTGAGAATTTTTTGGGGAGCTAGACCCCACCCCAGACCCCCCTAAAGCACCCTTTGTCTGGCCAAATTGAGTATTATTTATGATATTATGCTCTTATTACGACGACCCCCTACTTGTAGAGAAACAAGCAGGTCTTATTGGGGGAGAGAATCCTCGAAAAAAGGTGTATTCTACAGTTTTTAGAATTAATATTTTTAGGCCCTTAAAAACTTTATATTTTTTCAAAACCTCACCTATAGGTCGAATTGGACTTTTGAGGTAAAAAAATCGACTCATAGCAAAAGGAAATCCCAAATAAAAATCGACCTATAAGCGAGGTTTTACGGTATATGGTGCTAGCTGGTCGGCTGGTGGGTGGACTCACTGCTTGGTGGCTGGTGTACCATTATATGGTGCTGCCTGGTCGGCTGGCCGGGTTGACTCACTGCTCGGTGGCTGGTGTACCATTATATGGTGCAGGCTGGTCGGCTGGCCGGGTTGACTTACTGCTCGGTGGCTGGTGTACCATTATATGGTGCAGGCTGGTCGGCTGGCTGGGTTGACTCACTGCTCAGTGGCTGGTGTACCATTATATGGTGCTGGCTGGCCGGCTGGCTGGCTGGCTGGTCGGCTGGTGGGTTGACTCACTGCTCGGTGGCTGGTATACCATTATATGGTGCTGGCTGGTTGGCTGGCTGGGTTGACTCACTGCTCGGTGGCTGGTGTACCATTATATGGTGCTGGCTGGTGGGTTGACTCACTGCTCGGTGGCTGGTGTACCATTATATGGTGCTGGCTGGTTGGCTGGCCGGGTTGACTCACTGCTCGGTGGCTGGTGTACCATTATATGGTGCTGGCTGGCTGGCTGGCCGGGTTGACTCACTGCTCGGTGGCTGGTGTACCATTATATGGTGCTGGCTGGTGGGTTGACTCACTGCTCGGTGGCTGGTATACCATTACCGTAAAACCTCGCTTATAGGTCGACCTCAGTTATAGGCCGAATTGCAATTTTGAAGAAAAAAATCGACCTATAGTAAAATACAATGAACTTTTGGAAAACGCCACTTATAGGTCGAATTGGAGTTTGAGAATTTTTTGGGGAGCTAGACCCCACCCCAGACCCCCCTAAAGCACCCTTTGTCTGGCCAAATTGAGTATTATTTATGATATTATGCTCTTATTACGACGACCCCCTACTTGTAGAGAAACAAGCAGGTCTTATTGGGGGAGAGAATCCTCGAAAAAAGGTGTATTCTACAGTTTTTAGAATTAATATTTTTAGGCCCTTAAAAACTTTATATTTTTTCAAAACCTCACCTATAGGTCGAATTGGACTTTTGAGGTAAAAAAATCGACTCATAGCAAAAGGAAATCCCAAATAAAAATCGACCTATAAGCGAGGTTTTACGGTATATGGTGCTAGCTGGTCGGCTGGTGGGTGGACTCACTGCTTAGTGGCTGGTGTACCATTATATGGTGCTGCCTGGTCGGCTGGCCGGGTTGACTCACTGCTCGGTGGCTGGTGTACCATTATATGGTGCAGGCTGGTCGGCTGGCCGGGTTGACTTACTGCTCGGTGGCTGGTGTACCATTATATGGTGCAGGCTGGTCGGCTGGCTGGGTTGACTCACTGCTCAGTGGCTGGTGTACCATTATATGGTGCTGGCTGGTTGGTTGGCTGGGTTGACTCACTGCTCGGTGGCTGGTATACCATTATATGGTGCTGGTTGGTCGGCTGGCCGGGTTGACTCACTGCTCGGTGGCTGGTGTACCATTATATGGTGCTGGCTGGCAGGTCGGCTGGCCGGGTTGACTCACTGCTCAGTGGCTGGTGTACCATTATATGGTGCTGGCTGGTTGTCTGGCCGGGTTGACTCACTGCTCGGTGGCTGGTATACCATTATATGGTGCTGGCCGGGTTGACTCACTGCTCGGTGGCTGGTATAGCATTATATGGTGCTGGCTGGTTGTCTGGTTGGTGGGTTGACTCACTGCTCGGTGGCTGGTATACCATTATATGGTGCTGGCTGGTTGTCTGGTTGGTGGGTTGACTCACTGCTCGGTGGCTGGTGTACCATTATATGGTGCTGGCTGGCAGGTCGGCTGGCCGGGTTGACTCACTGCTCAGTGGCTGGTGTACCATTATATGGTGCTGGCTGGTTGTCTGGCCGGGTTGACTCACTGCTCGGTAGCTGGTGTACCATTATATGGTGCTGGTTGGCTGGTGGGTTGACTCACTGCTCGGTGGCTGGTGTACCATTATATGGTGCTGGCCGGGTTGACTCACTGCTCGGTGGCTGGTATACCATTATATGGTGCTGGCCGGGTTGACTCACTGCTCGGTGGCTGGTATAGCATTATATGGTGCTGGCTGGTTGTCTGGTTGGTGGGTTGACTCACTGCTCGGTGGCTGGTATACCATTATATGGTGCTGGCTGGTTGTCTGGTTGGTGGGTTGACTCACTGCTCGGTGGCTGGTATACCATTATATGGTGCTGGCCGGGTTGACTCACTGCTCGGTGGCTGGTGTACCATTACCGCAGTAATCCCCGCGGGGATTGGAACTGGACACAGAGGAGCCCACTTACTTCTGCCAATCTCACCAAAAACTACCTACCACCATAGGCCAAAAAAAAGGTTTGTTTCAGGTACCCCGACCAACCCTATCAAAACAGGGCCAACCCTATGTCTTTTTATGCAATTTTGAAGAAATTCCTGTATTTTTACCCTTTTTTGGTCAATTTTCTGGTCTTCAGACTGGCCGGCTGGTATTTTCATGTTGAAAAAAAAGTTAAAAAAAAAAAATCCGTCCTTCCGACCCTACATTTTCTGGCCATAATACCTGAAACAAACCTTTTGTTTTTGGCCTTACCACCACAGCAATCAAAAGTTTGTTTCTGGTTACCTGACCGACTGCAGCACCTTGGGCCAAACTCACATTTTAAGCAGCTTTAAGCGCTTTTCTCCAAATTTGAAGAGAATTCTTCAGCATTTTGGTTAGAATTTTCAGTAAGAGGGTAAAAAAATATAACCATGCTTTAGGTAAAAAAATTTCAAGTGTTTCATATTTGTAGAATAAATTAGCATTTCTAATCAGAATTCTGAGGGTTGCAGAAAACGTACCAATATTTATATATATAGGAAAGAAAATGGAAATAAAATTCCAATCTAAGACACCATTATTTCTGACCACGTTAGTGGAAACACAGCTGTAGTTTTGGTCTGGTGGCCGGATGGTTCCAGGAAGTCTCCCCTCTCCCTCCTCTCGCTAGATCTGATTACTCGCGCACACTTTGGCTGAATTCGTGTTACATTACAGGAAGGTCTAATGTCCCCACATGATTACTTGTAGCAGCACTCTGCCTCCTTTTAACCCTCCACACTGCATGAATGTCCGCATTTAAGCACAGAATGTGATTCCCTTCCTACATTTTTGAGCAAAAAAAGTACACCCTTGTGGTTTTAGATCCATTGAGATATTTTTTCAGGGGTGGGGGGATCTGTAGCTCAATTCACACAAGGTTAGCAGAATATATGAGATAATGCATCAGAATGCAGCGTTTTCAAAAACTGAGATAAATTGGACTGCGGAAAGTCACACTTTAAGCATTTTAAATTCCAGTAAATGCAAATGAAACTCACTCAGCATTTACAGAATTTAAAGCCACTTAACGAGTGACTTTACACAATAAAAGGCATGCTTGACCCCCCCCCCCCCCAGTAAATACAACTTAAAGCCACTTATATTTCATTATGACCTCTCTATTACATCAAAATGGTATTTACTGTATTTAAAGCCACTTAAAGAGTGATTTTTAGCAATAAATAGTTTCCTTAAATGCCAAAGTTCATGCAGTATTGACCATTTAACCCTTTAAGGACGGCATGTCGCTGAAAGATGACATTTGTCGTCATGATCCAATAATGCATCCTTGGTGGGTAACTCGCTGTTATTGGTGCATCATGCCCACCCTTCAGGAGTGTCTCAACAGCCTAGGGTTGGCATGATGCTTGAATGCAGCAGAAGGGTTGGCATGATGCTTGAATGCAGCAGATAGGTTGGCATGATGCTTGAATGCAGCAGTGGCAAGTTACTTGCCGGTGATGCATTATGCCAACCAAGGGCATGATGCATTACTGCATTTACATCCCTAAAGGGTTTATGTGCGCTGCCCTTGGCGAGTACCATACACAGCCAAAAATATTTTTTTCATTTCAAGAAAATAAGATAATTAAACTCGCCTGGCGGACAAATGACTAGTTTTGAGAAAATTTTAATTTCTTAAAACTAGTCATTTGTCCACAAGGCGAGTATATTTATCTTATTTTCTTGAAATGAGAAAATAGTTTTTGGCTTTGTACTGGTACTCATTGATGCACCATGATGACCGTGTGAGAGTCCATGAATGCAGCAGGGTCAGCATAGTGCTGCATTGTTGTATGTCCTGTGTCATCATGGTGGGTGAATACCTGACGTCCATTGCTATAATGTACTTGTGGCCTAGCAGCGCCTCAGGTCATTGTCCACGTTACCATAAAACCCTGCGTATAAGCTGTGCCTAATTGTCCACATTAAGCCAAAAAACGAAAGTTTGTTTCAAGTAACATGGCAAGAAAATGTAGGGTCGGTATGTCGGATTTCTTTTGATTATTATTTTTTTAACATGAAGTACTAGAACGCCTCTGCGAAGATCCTAAAATTCACCAAAAAAAGGTTAGAAATGCAAAATTTTCTTCAAAATTGCAAAAAAACAACGTAGGGTCGGCTCTATTTTCATATTGTCGTTTGGGTGACCTGAAACAAGCCCTTTCTTTCGGGCCTTACCGTAAAACCTCGCATATTAGCTGCGGCTAGTACGCGAATCAGAGTGTGCCTTATAAGATGGGCCTAAAGTTTAGGTGTGGCTTATTATACCACTACATAAAGTTTTCCATTTAGGCAAATTTTAGGTGCCTTAGTGGAACACTCTTAGCGGCATTAGGTTCAGTAATGCTATGTAAATGCCGCCGAAAGATTATAACAGCATTGAAGTGGCCGCAAATGACATTTAATTGAATTGAATAGGCTTAAAAGGTTCCATTAAGTATATTTGATTCGCTTAAATGCAAATTTTCATGCAGTGTACGTAAGTTCGGCGTATACGCGGGGTTTTACGGTAGCCCATGTTTGGTTAACCTCCCCCATGCCCTATGGGTGTGAGTTGATGGGAGCAGCTCGTGTATTAGTGGGTTGTGAGTGGCTCATGTAAGGGGTCCCAGGACAGTACTAGGTGCATTATGACCTGTCTACACAGGCTGCATACTTGAGGCTGCTGTACTGTACTAATGGTACAAGTGTGGGTTCAGAATAGGCTAAGGGTAACCCACAAGTATATAGACAAATGCCAACGCCCATTGATACCGTCTCTGTTGTATTTCACGAGTGGGGGCTTGGGCAGTATTCCACGAAGCCGCAGGCTGAGTGGGATGTGCCCCAGCCCCCACAAGTGAAATACATCAGAGCGGTATCAATGTAGTTGGCATTTGTGTTTATTTTTTTAATTTGAAGCCATTTAATGAATGAAAAACAACCTTTTCTTAGCCCATTGAATACGGCCATGTTGTATTCAATGGGGGCATTGAATATGGCCCTTCAGTGCTAAAGCATAGGACATCTTGTATTCAAAAAAAATAAAGCAATATATTTCATGGTGAATACGGACTGTCAAGGTTGTTGACCTGGTTAAAGCAATGGGAGGGCTGTTCCCTAGGGGAGCGTGCAATAACCCTAGGCTGTATTTCATGCTGTGGCCGTATTGCACTCTCTGAGAATCACGTGGCCCAGGAAAAGTTCAATGTTTTTTTCATGTAATTATAGATAGTTTTTGTCTAATTTTCATGGGAAACCCTGAAATAAATACTGAGCGTCACCCGTCACCGTGCTGCCCTTACAGTGCTAAAGCCGGACACGACTATTACCTCCCACCATTACCTCTGCATGTAAAATATAATCAGCCCCAATCGCTTGGTATCGTGCGGAGTGGAGACAGTTATAAAATACGGCGCTAGGAGCCGATTGGACAAATGGTTGCAGCATGACCAGGGGCTGCATTAACCCTACAACCACCGCAGTCTGAGTTAAAGGGACTTACTACTTGTTGCAGGATTACTGATGTTCTATTGACTCTTGCATACAACTCAGGATTATGTTAGTTTGATGTATTATCTAATAGAAAATCAAACGAAATTGCCATATCACAGTACTAACTTTCATGATACAGCCATATGAGCAAAGGAGTACCTTAACTATAGAAATGAATAGGAAAATAGTATTTTCACATTATCTGTCATGGATAATCACCTTCTTCTATTGATATTGCAACCAAACCTTGGGAATGTATAATGGACATCTAGATACAAACATTTTAGGACCAATAAAACAGGGGTCATGGATGAAATGAGAAAGGCATGAATTTTGGAAAATATTTCTTTTGCCTTAACTATAGGATGCTATGTGTGTCCTAACAGTGAATATTATGTGAACAATAGAGGTATACTGTCCAAATAGCAAATACAAATAGTTGATTCTGTGTAGGAACTAGCAACTCCCTTTAATGTTTAAGAACAGCATCATGCCTTAATGCATCATGCCCTTGATCACCATGATGCATGAATGCAGCCCTAACTCGTCAGTGCTGCATCCAGGCATCATACCAACCCTATGCAGCCCAGGCGATGTCATCTTTTAGCGTCCTTTAAGGTTTATAAAAAAAATGTGTTTTTAAAAGAATGCAAGTACAGAAATGCATCGTATTCAATGCCCCCCATTGAATACAATGTGGCCATATTCAATGGTCCAAGAAAAGTTGCATTTCTTCATTTAATGGCTTCAAATGAAAAATATATAAACCCAAATTCAAACTGCATTGATACTCTGACAGGCTCTGACTGTATCCCCCACTCGTGAAATACGTCAGGGACGTATCAATCGGCATTTGTCTATACTGTGTCCCTATGTGGTACTGATACATGGATCTGAGTATCTTGCAATACTACTTCATCCATGCATCATGCTGATGCTATGGAGTGTAGATACCCTCCCAAATGACCATCATGATGCATCAATGCAGCTTTATTGCGAGTTAATAGGCCTATGTGACGCGATGTGGGATGGTACACTCCCAAGGCATGGCATGATGCATGCACGCAGCGCTCCCTTCATGCATCATGGTGACCAAGGCCATAACATATCAAGCAGTATGCGGCCCTTAAAGGGTTGAAGAGCTCGCTAGCCTTGAGTTGAGATTTACAGCACCGTAGCAGGCCAGCACTAGAGATAGCTATCTACCCCCGCCCCCACCCACACACCCACACACACCCACACACACCCATGCCAAGTCTCACACCTCTTTGTTCTCAATTTTGTAAGGAATTATTCACAGCCGTCTTAGTATGCATGGTTATCTATGGTGTGTTCTTCTGAGAAATAGGTAGCCGTCTGTAAGTTTAAGTGCAAGCTAGTGAAGAGAATTTAAAGTGACCACCCCTCCCTTCCCCTCCCTATGGTTAACATTTCAGAGATGCCACTTTTATTATTTTTGTGAGAATTTCTTACTATTTGACTGCAATTTCTGTATAAAAATTATATTAATTTCATGCAAATATTTTGACTAAAATTGTAAGATTTCCTACTTTTTGCTGACGACTGAGTGGCATCTCTGTTAAATACTAACTTCTTCCTTCCAAGACCGATGTTTGTACATGCAGGCGTCTGCCTCTGATATCCCTCTATACCATAAAAACACCCATTTGATTAATCTTACTCTTGCCAAACATCAGCTGAAAAATACACAACCAAGCACTTTCTCCACCGCCAATGACGTTTTTATCAGTGAAGATTGTAGCTTTTGGCTGAGATTGTGGTCACCTCCAGTTGCTAATCAGTTAAAATAATTGTTCAGAAGGTCAGTCAAAACGCTAAATAAACCCCTTAATAAGCGCTGCAGACCTCACCTTTTTAAGATTAAATCAAAATATCCCTTTTCTTCAGTGATTAGCCAAAGTGCCCCAACTAGCAAATGAAAGTGACATGCCCCAAATCTGGGATTATAATGATGTAGGGAGTCTGGGAGTGGGGAATTTTTAACCTTAAGTATTTTTCGCGCAACTGGGTTGTTCGCGTAACCTGACCCAGCATATTTTCTTGGATCTCCCCTAAAGTTTTGTAGTTGTGAAATATCTGTAAAATGTACCAAATTATCCAAAAAAGATCTGGCAAGATACCCACCTCTGTACCCTGTATTTGTTGGCTATGTTACCTCAACAAAACAACGACAATGTCTTGGCCTCATTAAGGTGGGTCAATGCCTTGATGTAAAAGTAGCTAGATTTCCGTCAGGTTTTCACCATAAGACCATAATAGCATACACTTTCCAAAGAAACTGAGAAAATAGGGGGGTCCCGGGCAATTTTCTGAGATATTTAAGCCTTAAGTTAATGTCTTATGTGATGGATTATACAGTGGTTTGCCACATATCTACATGAAATTGTATTGAAAAGTAGCTAACTTTCTATATAACTCTCCCAGAGTATAGGCTTTGATGTTTTCTATCTAGAGAATATATTTTCAACACATGGTCCCGCACATATTTCTAAGGTTTAGGCCCCTCGCAATCAAAAAGTCGAAAAAAAAAGAAATATACTGAGGGCTACCTATGTATGACTTCCAATGAGGACAACCACTACAGACTACATAGCGCAGTGGTAGAATGGATGCCTTTATATTCAAAGGTTGGTGGTTCTCGCCACGGTCAGGGAAAATCCATATACTATTTTATGACCATTTGATATTACTTAGGCCAATTTGAAACAAGGGTGCCCTGGTGTTCTATGGTCAAACTAGAGAATGTACCTGCGCAGAAAACGGCACAGTGGACGAAAAAGGCATCATATTGACCCACCTTAAGAAAAGACTTCTCCCCTATACTACTGTAAAACCTTGCTATAGGCCACGGGTAATATGTACGTCAGATCACACTGTGCGGCTTATATGATCGGCCCAAAATCAGAGTGCGGCTTATACTCACGTTTTAGATGTATACTACATGTACAGTGCTGAAGTCGCCAAAATCAGACCCTGTGGTTTATAAATATGATTTGTCAAAGTTTGGGGGCGGGGCGGCTAATACACGAGGTGGCTTATACGCGATGTGTTAGAACACAATATGTAAACATGGATAGTACAGTCTATACGAAAACCTTCAAACACCGGCTACAGCGCGCAAATAAACTGCCGACGGGGCAGTATAACTGGCTACTGCCAGTCCGAATAACTAGCTGTACTCCAGAGAGTCTTGCCTATATGCCATTTTTCGTGGATTGTAAATCGGACCATTATTACAGTTTCCACAGCATAAAACAGAAAGCTTGAATATTTTCTGTAATGTTCTTTAGTAAATTACATATTAAAATGGTTGATTCAATTTAACATATAGAGGAACCCTATTCATTATCATTGTCCATACAGACACTTGCTTTAACCGATATCTGAGCCTACAAAAATTGAACCGGGCTTTCAAAGAAAAAAGATATGCAGGACCGAATGTCCTGCATGGTTAAAAGGTTTTTGTAAGACTGAAAATAGCCTAGTCTAAACTAGACCAAGACTGAACCTCCAATCACCAGGTATCAATGGACGCACATGTGGCCCTTACATAAGGACAAAATAGAGACTGATGGGACCGGTGTGACGTGATGACGTGACACGTTATGATGACGTCATGATGACGTGACGTCGTGGCCTCGGCAGACCCAGACACGGGAAGACGCCGATAATAACGGGCGGTATTGATTAACCTATAAAAGAGACATGGCTTCTAGTACTGGAACCCGTGGGATCCCAGGTGTGTGTGTGGAGGGGGGGGGGGTACTCTGTCTATAAAAGAGACATGGTGGGGGGGGGGGTACTCTGTCTATAAAAGAGACATGGTGGGGAGGGGGGGGGTACTCTGTCTATAAAAGAGACATGGTGGGGGGGGGGGTACTCTGTCTATAAAAGAGACATGGTGGGGGGGGGGGGTACTCTGTCTATAAAAGAGACATGGTGGGGAGGGGGGGTACTCTGTCTATAAAAGAGACATGGTGGGAAGGGGGGGGGGGTACTCTGTCTTTAAAAGAGACATGTTGGGGAGGGGGGTACTCTGTCTATAAAAGAGACATGGTGGGGGGGGGGTACTCTGTCTATAAAAGAGACATGGTGGGGGGGGGGGGTACTCTGTCTATAAAAGAGACATGGTGGGAAGGGGGGGGGTACTCTGTCTATAAAAGTGACATGGTGGGGAGGGGGGGTACTCTGTCTATAAAAGAGACATGGTGGGAAGGGGGGGGGGTACTCTGTCTATAAAAGAGACATGGTGGGGGGGGTACTCTGTCTATAAAAGAGACATGGTGGGGGGGGGGGTACTCTGTCTATAAAAGAGACATGGTGGGGAGGGGGGGGGGGTACTCTGTCTATAAAAGAGACATGGTGGGGAGGGGGGGTACTCTGTCTATAAAAGAGACATGTTGGGGAGGGGGGTACTCTGTCTATAAAAGAGACATGTTGGGGAGGGGGGTACTCTGTCTATAAAAGAGACATGGCTTCATAGTACTGGGACCTGCGGGATCCCGTGTGTGTGGGGGGGGGGGGGGGTACTCTGTCTATACCAAGGTTACAGGTTCCTTAGTAGGGGGCACCATTGCTTGATCTGGTAACTGGCGAGATAAGCACTGATACAGCAATCACAATGGGTACAAGCTTTTAAATAATGCCCCCTAAGAATTCCGCAGTAAAGGCCAGGGAGTTATCTCATTGGTTTTTAATGCATCCAGCTACACGCCTATAAAAGTGAAATGGAGGGGGGGCGGGCGGGGTACTTTTCCATGGATTGGATAACCACTGCAGCTAGACCCTCAATACTTTCGTCCCCAGATCTCTTCGAAGGAAGGCTCTGGTAAAAATCACTATTACCTTGAACTATGTATTTTGCTGGTTTTGGGCAATCCCAACAGAAATCCATACTTGTGTTTGCAAATACCATTCTGTGGACAAATGCATGCTGCTAATTTAGGAATAGATCCTGATATTGGCAGTCTTTGCGAAAACATGCAGGACAGTGGCAATGTCCTCCTAAAATGCCACCGGTCCAGCGGATTGACAAGTGTAGCCGGACCAAATGTCCTGTAACATGTTGGGCATTTCTGAACTAAAATAATTTAGTTGGTCTCTAAACCTGAAATATGTTTGTCAACATAATGTTTAATCTATGTATTTATCCTGATTCAGCCATAGATGATTACAAACAAAATGCATTTTCAATGGACAAAAATATTTCAAACTTAAAGTATATAAATTGTCAGATCTATATATGTGGCTATCCGGTCCTTTAAAAATGAAGCAGGTCCTGCAACATTGAAAATTTGCCGGACCGAATGTCCTGTGGGATGAAAAACTTTTCACAATGACTGTATGGGGGCTAGCAGATATCAATATTCGAAAAAAATAAGGGCAGACAAAATCATCATCTTAAATTGAGAGCATTATTTCCGCTGAAAAATGATGCTGGCGAGTAACTTTTTAAATTATTTTTTATTCAAAATCAAAATTTCACCACTCTCTCGACATGCCAATTACATCAGACATGTGTCATAACATCGGACACACTCTTTTATGCCCTTTTATTAAATGTAACATTACTTGTCCATAGGGCTAACGTTGTACTTTGACTGACTGATTAATATGTATGTTAAAAATGAACACCAGGAAGTGGACTATTAGTAAGACATGCCCTAGCCTATTGTAATTTTCCAGGCTAAATCAAAGAAATTTCAATTCAATTCAATTCACTGCATGGGTGCATCATGCCGACCATTCATGAGTGTATCAACCCAGTAGGGTCGGCATGATGCATGAATGCAGCACCGGGATGCTTACTTGCTACAGCTGCATTCATGTATCATGGCAACAAAATACAAGACACTGTTCAGCCTCTAAAGGGTTTCGTGAGATAAATGTCTTTGGTGTTTCGCCAAATTTAATCGTGTTTCCTGGAGCAGTAAAGGTAAGGAGTCATGACACGAATTATCATTTACAATGGATGCATTTGTCATCTGACCGAGGCTGACAATGTTGGCTATTCATAGACATGCATACATGCTTTGATACAGTGTTGCCGAAAACCTTTTTTGCACATAGGCCAATGTGGCCTGTGTTGCAAGATCTTACACAGGCCATTTGCCTTCTGCACAGGCCACATCGGCTCTCTTCTCATATAAATGAATATAGATCATAATTATTTTTATAAAATCAATTTGAAAATGCTACAATTCACTAAAAAAAAAAAGCCTCTAAGCTGGGTATACCTAGCTCAGCATTTAATATGAATATTTGAAAAATTCTTTCACTGTCGGAAAGGTGAGATCATGGCCAGCCATTGTGGCCGATGCCTCACATAGGCCGATGTCATTTCAGCAACACTGCCTTGATATGCGAGCCAGTGACCAGTGGCATCGTCAGCATCTTGTTATCTCTACAGATAAGGCTGTTATCAAGGCCACTCCAAATAATGTCCTTGTTTCTCATCACCAAGCCATGAGAAAATTGATGAGGGCGCTCTTTTTTTTAATTGCTAAGGGCTAAATAGGTAGTGAAATCTAGGTTTTCACCTAACTAGCTAACCAGGGGTTGAGTTTTGACGAATCTTACTCCGTTTGGTAAGTGTCATATACAGGCACTATCAATAAACTTTGCATCCTCCTGGTTTCCACATTTACCACCAGTTTTACAACTCGTAGTGGAGACCCTTGAAGATAGCACCAGTTCCACACCACATATTATGGCCCTGCTAATTGACCAAAGATATTGGGTATCCTGTCCGGCTGTGAACTCATAAAGGAAGCCCTTTGTCGGCCTCGCCAGCAGGTCCCAGATTCAGTATAGATATTGTTTCTATCTGTATAGACGTTATTCGCACTCAGAGCCTGAGGGGGGCCTGAGGTGAAGAGATTACGTCTAGATACAATTAGGTGAGGTTTATGTGTATATATCATTGTACCGACTAACCGCACACTAACCGCACACACAAGGGGTAAGTGGTATGATGGGATTATTACTGGTGTACCGTAAAACCTCACGTATAGGCCGTGAGTCAGATTGCTAGTGCGGCTTATAAGATCTGCCCAGAGTTGGGGTGCGGCTTATACACACGTTTTTATAAGCTTTTCTGCTAGGCTTATATGATTTGTCAAAGTTTGGGGTGCGGCTAGTACGTGAGTAATTTTGGGGCTATTTCAGAGTCAATTTGATAGTCAACGTTGTTGTCGGCGAGTCTGCGCTGAAGTTTCTTAGTCAATTTTTAGGTGTTTTGCAGGTCAAAATATTTATAAAAAAAACAAAAAAAAACAATCTGACCTACTCCAAGTAGATTTTCAGACTATGTAACCTGAAGAACACCTCTTTATTTGGCCCTAGGTGATGCACCTGATGCTAGGTTTTACAGTGCTGCGTATTTGGTCACACTATAGTAATCGGCTCGCGACATAATTAGGCGATGTACCTGTAATGTAATTAACAGACAAGTAATCACTAATTAGTGTGTAACATGAGCTGTCAGGAAGGGATTCCTGTTTTAGGAAGTGGTCATTTTTTAACAGGGGGGGGGGGGGTCTGTGGATTTTCACCCTAGCTAGTCGAAATGTTTCTTGTCTCCCCCTTTGGAGGGCTCCACCCCCCCTCCAGGCAGGTTGAAATTGAGCGCGGCCAACCTATTTGAGCTATAGTAATGTGTGGACTTTTCCGCTAAAGGGGGTGTAATCTTTTTGGTCTCAAAGTTTTTTGGTCCCGCCTCTGTCAAGAGGTCCAATCTTTTAGGTTCCCCCCATCCCCCCACCTGTTGATGACCACTCCCTTAATACAGCTGTTAATAAGATAGAAGGGGGAAGGAAGAATAATGACTGAATGAGGTTTTATTTGATTTATTGCTGATTTTGTACCAAACTAACCCGTGTCTCTTTGTTCCGTAGGTGAGTGTCCTGACGTCTCCATCTGCCGTAGTGTCCACGCGTATGGGTAGGTCACCAGGCTACACCGAAAAAGTAAACTTGTCTCCAGACTCGTCTAAGTGACTGTCATAAAATAAACAAGTCAAAAGTTGTCTAACCTATCCAATTACCATTCCACAAATAGAATCTGGAGCTGGCAAATGTTGTTTTTTTGGTCCAATTAAATAAACTACATCAACTTCTTTGCAGCCACCTTCTCCACGGTCATATCATCAAAATTGCAGTATTTCTATAAATGATAACAAACTATATAGAACCAATCAATAAGCATAGGGAATGTATGCGAGTAAATGTTCAAATTGATTCAAAAAGAATATTTCCTAGCAGAATGTACCTCACTTGTTGGATATCGGGCCAGATCTCCCTAATGGCTCCGCCTCATGAAATATAAATTCAGGCTCTTAGTTTGGAGCAATTTTCTGGTGGACATGAAACTAGCTATATGTGCCCAGGTGTGTACCGTAAAACCTCGCGTAGAAGCCGCGGCTAGTACACAAGTCAGATACCGGAGTAAAGTTGCCATTATCAGACTCCCTGGGAGGATCAGAGGATATTCCCAAAGCCCAGGCGCTGCTTAACGTGTACACGAGGTTTTACACTACATCAACTACACTGAAAAAGTAAACTTGTCTGCAGACTCTTCTAAGTGACAAGGAACCAGGTGTTTTAGCTGGAGTTGCCCAATAGAAGACCCATTTGGTATTTGCAGCCCAAAACCCAATGTTTCCCAGCTCCAGACTTGGCAGCTAGAATTTGAAAAATGTCAGCATGATTGCAGGTTTGGCGAATAGACTTGCCAGGGCTACATTCATACATCATGCAATTTGACAACCCTAGACTTATCATTAGGAGTGGGCCACTGCCTGGGCTAACATTGTCAGTTAGATGAGCCTAGTGTCATTTTGTGGGATGGTAACCTGGTACATCCTCAGATAGACAACCGTTACCTTATTTACCTTATGACAATCACTAAGTACACCCTAAAGTCTTCTTATAAGACGACTATTTGACAACCTTAGCTGCTTTGATTTTATCAGTATTCTGCATACCCTTCAGACCAGTTTCCTCATCTACAGTCATCCACCTCCTCCATACTTCAGAGGCCATGTAGATTTACATCCAGAGGCAACTTCTTTCCAAAGGCCTGGATTCCCATGTAAATGTAATGACATCCATTTTGCCACATCAGGGATATCTCGTATCCCCATTGATAACTAAAACAGGATGAAAGCTTGTAGATTGTGGTCCTGAGATTGCTGTTTGTCTGGATGAAGATGAAAGCCCATGGTCATATGTCAAAGTGGTTCTGGTGCAGGAAAACAGACAGGACCGCGGTGGGAGGGGAGTTGTCTAGCGAGCTGCCGTTTTCTGTCTTTTCAACATCATTAAAGTAAGTTCTAGTCAGTACTTTTTCACAATTCAAACAGCTATGGAATCCCCAAAATGTCTACTTTCACACTTATTAATATGCAGTGTTCAGTATTTCTGGTTGTGATGCTATGACATGAAATGTAAGGTAAAGCTGTGTCAAATATGGAAGTGGCTGGTGGCCTGCACTTCAGCCAAGTCCACATACAACCTACCCTTACTCAACCAGCTGGGCTGCATTATCTTTGCAACCATTAGTTAATTTCAGTGTTTCAGCATGCTCTATACATGTTTGTGGTCATTTCAACACTTGTGCGGAATTTCTGTTCCAAATAGTTCCGAAAATGTAGGTGTTTTTGAACAAAACTACCAAATCTCAGCACAACCCCCTCCTCATATAGTTTCTGCCAAAAGTAGACTTTATTACCACATATTTAAGGTATCAAAATGTGTGTTTAGGTTAGCTGAAAGTCAAAAATTGAAGACAGCCCAGGGTAAGATATGGTTGCACCTCTGTTTTAGTATTGAGAATCACAGTGTCATGACAGATATGTGACCTTTATCTGACAGCTCTGAATGGAAGAAGTACAAAAAAAGAATTATGTCAATCGGAGAATTATTAATTTGAATAAGGAAAAGTATTGGGCTAATTAGGCTTATGTAGTGCCTACCATTTAATAACAAATGTATGGGCTTTGACTTTCACTATTCTCTATACTTTTCCGTATTCAAATTGGTTGATCTGATATGACTCTGTTAATTCTATTTTCGATGAAACACCCTATTAAAGAAAGGATGGCACTGAAAGACAACATGTGTCGTCTTGATACAACTTTGGTAACACATTTCAAGAAGTAAAATATAAGCCAAAAGTTTGAGACAATAACACACAAGAAAAAGCGTGCTGCATGAATATAAAAATGTTTTTACTACACCCTATCCCCCAACTCAGGAGGGCACATAAAATGTTACAACGCCCCCCCCCCCCCCCCCACCCGCAGACAGGACAGCGGTGGGAGGGGAGTTGTCTAGCTGTTTAACCCTTAAAGGTAGGGTGTTCCACACCTCGCACAAAAAAAATAAGTTTAAAAATTAGCTTTTTAGTTCTCTTTCCACCCGTCAAAGATATGGTGGCGCCACTAGCAGTTCTCGTGCTGCACAAGATTTCCACAGTGGCAGCATAAAAGGAGTGCAGAGCGAAGTTGTACCACCCATATCTTCGCCGTTTATGGTCCGACCGACTTGTTTTTGACAGGGACAGAAGGCGGTACATGCCCACAGCCTGCAACTATCACTCACACCCACCTGCACACCCACACCCACCTGCTCTCCCACCTGCTGGCCTGAAATGGAATAACATACATGTATGACACATGACTTGAGGATACTTTTTAACAAGGAATCCATTTCTGATGCCAGAATTGACAAATGATTATAAGGGAGTACTATGTCCAAGTACATGATAAGCTACAGATCCAGCTTACCCTGAGTCATCTGTGAGGCCACTCACACGCTCAATCTTTTTATGATAGTCACTTTGAGGCAAGTTTACTTTTTGAGTGTATAGCACCTAGACACTCAGCCACAAACTCCTGGCATGTTATAATGGTTTCTGCACAAGTTAATCCTTTAAAGACGGCATGTCGCTAAAAGATTACATATGTCGTCGCGATGCTTGGATGCAGACCTGTTGAGTAATTCACCAGTGCTGCATTGGTGCATCATGCTGACACTCCGGGAATGTTTCAACCCCCGAAGGGTCGGCATGATGCATGAATGCAGCCCTGGCCAGCCCATTCATGCACCATGATGACTATGGCATAATACATTATGCCATCCTTAAAGGAAAAACTGCAGCGTAGACATAGTATTTATAACCATTTAAAAACACTCGTGAAAAAAGAGGCAGGACTACATCAGACTGGGGTAATTGACATAATGAATGTAATCTTCTGTCAGCCCTTTAAGGACAGATGTCGCTAAAAGATGACATTTGTCTTCATGATGCACCAATACAGCGTCCGGGAGTAACTCGCCGGTGCTGAATTAGTGCATTATGACGACATATTAAGACATCATGCCACCATTAAAGTGTTTTTTTTACTTTATTTCACCCTTTAAGTGCCGTATAGTGCTTTCATGGATTGCCCTTTGGTTTTAGTTCATGTAGTGTGCCCACCTTGCCTGATTGTATCCATCCCGTAGGGTCGTCATGATGCATGAATGCAGCACTGGAGAGTTGCTGCATGAATGCATCATGCTGACAAAGGACAGAGGCCTACTGCATTATTAAAGCCCCATTGTGTCATGGAAAGCAAACAGCAACTCGTATTCATGGCACTTTGTGGACAGCCAGGGGATATCATGAAATCTTGTGAACTTTGCCATGAGGCCAGGGAACATTATGTAAAATGAAAACAATTAAATTGATTTAACAGAATTCCCCTAAGGAAGAATTTATTGTGGAAAAATTCTCAGGAAGCTATATTGCGTATAGGTTAATATTGTGAGGGGAAATAGTAATTTCTCTCGTCATGGAAAGTCAGGGAATGCATGTCATAGCATTTCAATTTGTTGTTATGATGCACCAATGCAGCCCCGGTGAGCAACTCTCGGGTGCTGTATTTGGTGTGTCATGCTGACCCTTCGGGAGTGTCTCAACCTTGTAGGATCGGCATGATGCATGAATGGAGCACTGGCGAGTTACTCACCAGGGCTGCATTCAACCATCATGACGACCAAGGGCATGATGCATTACGACATGATATCGTCCTTAAAGTGGCATGGTCCGATTTTTTTCATATTTTGATTTATGTTGAAATATGTTCAAAATGGCAGGGCAGCATCATATTTGGAGGATGGGATACAATAAAATATCATTTATGGGCCATAAAAGACAATTGAAATGGTCCCATGAACACAGGTATAGCCATTCACAGTGTAATTTTAATGGGGGGAATTATAGCGTGCACTCCAAAAGTCTTAAATTGAGTGAAAAACTGATTATAGGCTGAAATATAAGCTGAATTCTGGGGAATAATGTTCAATTAAATAGGTAGGATATAAAGTATGGCCATATTGAACATTCAGGCTCAATTTGAGCAAAATCCTATTTTGAGCCCTAATCATGGGACTATGCCAATCTAAAGTGTTAAAGTGTTATTGGTACCTGTGTAGTGTGGGGCAGCCCCACCGTGTGGCGCTTCAGACCGTTTTTCCCCAGGTGCAGACATTGGTTGTGTTTTTAGCCGCACAGAGACATTGGTGGTTATTACAGCTTTGTTTTTATCAGAGCAGGCCCTGATTGCTCTGGGCCTGATTTGAATCAGGGAGAGAGTATCTCATCTAGACGTGCGTGTATCTATTAGAGGCAAACTGTTAGGCTAAATAAAAAGTAAAAAAGGTTTGTTTCAGGTAACACGGGAAGAAACTCTAGGGTCGGCAGGTCGGATTTTTCCTTTTTAAATTTTTTTAAATTTTTTTTTTAGCCCGCTACATCTACTACCCTAAAATTGACCAAAAAAATGTAAAAATAGTTGGAAATTCTCAAAATTGTTGAAAACCTAAAATTCACCCCCCCCCAAATTTTTTTTTTCAACATTGCATAAAAAATGTCTTATAGAAGCTGCTAGTGCTAACCGGGTACCTACCCATCAGTTAAAAGTTAGCTTTGTTTTATTTGCTTTAAAAGTCATTTAAATATCATCTAAAAAAGAATTATCATATTTAGTCACTCAGTCAGTTGATTTCCTTAGTAAAAAAAGAAAAAAGGTATGCTTATCCGCAGAATAATGACCCAGGTTAAACTGAGTTATATATGATGACTGAACCATCGTTTAAGACGTTTTTGTTACATTGGAGAATGTCTATCATTCAGCCTGTGTTATAGATAGACATCAGATGACAAAAGGGATGCATTTGCAAGATCGGGGTACAAATGTTTCCATTGAAAAGAAATTTAAAATGTCTTTTTTTCCCCCTGTGAAAATGAGCTGTGATCTTCGGGTACTAATTTCTCTAAACTCTTAAAGTGACATGGTCCGATGATTAGGGCTCAAAAATCAATTTTGTTAAAAATGAACAGAAATGTTCAGTATGGTCCTACTATATGTCCTACCTATTTTATTAACATTATTCCCCATTAATTAAGCTTAGAATTCAGTCAATTGTCAGTTTTATGCTCAATTACAGACTTTTGGAGTGCACGCTATAATTCCCCCATTGACAATACACTGTAAAATACTGTACCTCGGCCATGTTAGACCCTCTAAATGGGCTCCTATTGGCTATAGATGACATTGTATTGTTCCCTATCCTCCAAATATGATATTGTACTAACAATTGGAACACATTTAGGTAGGATTAGAAATTTTGAAAAAATCGGACCATGTCACTTTAACTACTGTTAAATTGCAACCCTCTAATTGAACTCTGAATAGGAGACAGTGTTTAAAGTCAAGAATACAAAGAAAGAAATGATGTTTTAGCCTAAACTGGCTCCTATTTCTCTCTTTTCATTTAAAAATACCCTCTACATCATTTAAAATACCCTCTGGATAATGTAAAATACCATCTACCTTATTTAAATTAGCTTTTTAGTTCTCCTTTCACAAGTCCAAGATATGGTGGCGCCGCTAGCAGTTCTCATACTCCGCGAGACCTCAAAGAGACAGCGCGAGAGTCCCACAGCGGCAGCAAAAAAGACTGCAGAGCAAAACTGTACCACTCATATCTTCGCCGTTTACCGTCAGACCAATTTTTAATAGGGACAGAAGGCAGTACATGCCCACAGCCTGCAACTCTCGCCCACATCTTATACACATCAAAATGGCCATCGCTGCCTTTGGGTGACGTACAAGTCTGAAAATCTGTTCATCACATTTAGAAGATCTGATCACACCTACATGTGAACGGCCGTCTTGTACAATAGTGGCTAGATATGTAAATGTACCCCTTATTATGAGTGACAATGTTCGGCTTGCTGGAAACATCACAGATGCCAGCTTTTAAAAATATTGAAGCAAGATTCTATTTTAGTAAATCATGCCATGCTAGACTGGGACAATCAATCAATAAAACAAATCAATTAGCCTTAAATAATTATCAGTTGTCAGACATTTAAGGGCTGCATAGTGATTTGCCGCAGTATCATAATGCCCTTTGTTGGCGGTACCTCGCCAGCGCAGGATTCATGCATCATGCTGATGCTTCAAGGTTGATACACTCTTGAAGGGTTGATATGATGCACCTGCATTTAGGGACATTAAACCACTATGCGGCTTAATATGATTAACAGTTGTTAAAGAGTTAACATGATTATCTGTTGTTAAAGGGTTAACATGATTATCAGTTGTTAAACCCCCACTGCCCCTATATATAGGGCTGAGTACCTGTCCGGACTGCACTCTGACTGTTGCTGGAGGGGTACCAAGATTTGCGCCTTTAAAGGGTTAACATGATTATCAGTTGTCAAAGGGTTAATAGTCAGCAGATGGCCCTCGTTCATCACACCTAGTTAAAACCTAGTTACCAACTAGTTACCAACTTCTCACCACCTAGTAACCACCTAGTTACCACCTAGTTACCACCTTGTTACCACTTAGTTACCAACCAGCCCACACTGCCCTGGGATATTGGGCAAAATGCTGAATATAACCCTGTAGGGGCAGCATAGTGCTTAAATACACTATTCCCTTTTGTCGTATTCCATGACTCACACCCAGGTTCTAAGCATTGTGCCCACCCTACATTGATACAATCCTGCATGCATGAATGCAGCCCTGAATATTTAGCCACAAATGGCAATTTTAGAGGGCAGTCGTACCACAAGCAATGCTGTATGTTCCCAATAGAATGGCCTACCCAGGTCCCCCTGGCAGCCCCCTACAAGGTGCACCTACCCAGGTCCCCCTGGCAGCCCGCTACAACGTGCGCCTACCCAGGTCCCCCTGGCAGCCCCCTACAAGGTGCACCTACCCAGGTCCCCCTGACAGCCCGCTACAAGGTGCACCTACCCAGGTCCCCCTGGCAGCCCGCTACATGGTGCACCTACCCAGGTCCCCCTGGCAGCCCACTACAAGGTGCACCTACCCAGGTCCCCCTGGCAGCCCGCTACAAGGTGCACCTACCCAGGTCCCCCTGGCAGCTAACCTGTCATGGTGCACCTACCCAGGTCCCCCTGACAGCCCGCTACAAGGTGCACCTACCCAGGTCCCCCTGGCAGCTAACCTGTCATGGTGCACCTACCCAGGTCCCCCTGACAGCCCGCTACAAGGTGCGCCTACCCAGGTCCCCCTGGCAGCTAACCTGTCATGGTGCACCTACCCAGGTCCCCCTGGCAGCTAACCTGTCATGGTGCACCTACCCAGGTCCCCCTGGCAGCCCGCTACAAGGTGCACCTACCCAGGTCCCCCTGGCAGCCCGCTACAAGGTGTGCCTACCCAGGTCCCCCTGACAGCTAACCTGTCAAGGTGCGCCTACCCAGGTCCCCCTGGCAGCCCACTACAAGGTGCACCTACCCAGGTCCCCCTGACAGCCCACTACAAGGTGCACCTACCCAGGTCCCCCTGACAGCCCACTACAAGGTGCACCTACCCAGGTCCCCCTGACAGCCCACTACAAGGTGCACCTACCCAGGTCCCCCTGGCAGCCCACTACAAGGTGCACCTACCCAGGTCCCCCTGGCAGCTAACCTGTCAAGGTGCGCCTACCCAGGTCCCCCTGGCAGCCAGCTACAAGGTGCACCTACCCAGGTCCCCCTGACAGCCCTCTACAAGGTGCACCTACCCAGGTCCCCCTGACAGCCAGCTACAAGGTGCACCTACCCAGGTCCTCCTGGCAGCCCACTACAAGGTGCACCTACCCAGGTCCCCCTGGCAGCTAACCTGTCAAGGTGCGCCTACCCAGGTCCCCCTGGCAGCCCACTACAAGGTGCGCCTACCCAGGTCCCCCTGGCAGCTAACCTGTCAAGGTGCGCCTACCCAGGTCCCCCTGGCAGCCCACTACAAGGTGCGCCTACCCAGGTCCTCCTGGCAGCCCACTACAAGGTGCACCTACCCAGGTCCCCCTGGCAGCTAACCTGTCATGGTGCACCTACCCAGGTCCCCCTGACAGCCCGCTACAAGGTGCACCTACCCAGGTCCCCCTGGCAGCTAACCTGTCATGGTGCACCTACCCAGGTCCCCCTGGCAGCTAACCTGTCATGGTGCACCTACCCAGGTCCCCCTGACAGCCCGCTACAAGGTGCACCTACCCAGGTCCCCCTGGCAGCTAACCTGTCATGGTGCACCTACCCAGGTCCCCCTGACAGCCCGCTACAAGGTGCACCTACCCAGGTCCCCCTGACAGCTAACCTGTCATGGTGCACCTACCCAGGTCCCCCTGACAGCCCGCTACAAGGTGCACCTACCCAGGTCCCCCCGGCAGCCCGCTACAAGGTGCACCTACCCAGGTCCCCCCGGCAGCCCGCTACAAGGTGCACCTACCCAGGTCCCCCCGGCAGCCCGCTACAAGGTGCACCTACCCAGGTCCCCCTGACAGCCCGCTACAAGGTGCACCTACCCAGGTCCCCCTGGCAGCTAACCTGTCAAGGTGCCCCTACCCAGGTCCCCCCGGCAGCCCGCTACAAGGTGCGCCTACCCAGGTCCCCCTGGCAGCCCGCTACAAGGTGCACCTACCCAGGTCCCCCTGGCAACCCCCTACAAGGTGCACCTACCCAGGTCCCCCTGACAGCTAACCTGTCATGGTGCACCTACCCAGGTCCCCCTGGCAGCCCGCTACAAGGTGCACCTACCCAGGTCCCCCTGGCAGCCCGCTACAAGGTGCGCCTACCCAGGTCCCCCTGGCAGCTAACCTGTCATGGTGCACCTACCCAGGTCCCCCTGACAGCCCGCTACATGGTGCACCTACCCAGGTCCCCCTGGCAGCCCGCTACAAGGTGCGCCTACCCAGGTCCCCCTGGCAGCTAACCTGTCATGGTGCACCTACCCAGGTCCCCCTGACAGCCCGCTACAAGGTGCACCTACCCAGGTCCCCCTGGCAGCCCGCTACAAGGTGCACCTACCCAGGTCCCCCTGGCAGCCCGCTACAAGGTGCACCTACCCAGGTCCCCCTGGCAACCCCCTACAAGGTGCACCTACCCAGGTCCCCCTGACAGCTAACCTGTCATGGTGCACCTACCCAGGTCCCCCTGGCAGCCCGCTACAAGGTGCACCTACCCAGGTCCCCCTGGCAGCCCGCTACAAGGTGCGCCTACCCAGGTCCCCCTGGCAGCTAACCTGTCATGGTGCACCTACCCAGGTCCCCCTGACAGCCCGCTACATGGTGCACCTACCCAGGTCCCCCTGGCAGCCCGCTACAAGGTGCGCCTACCCAGGTCCCCCTGGCAGCTAACCTGTCATGGTGCGTCTACCCAGGTCCCCCTGGCAGCCCGCTACAAGGTGCGTCTACCCAGGTCCCCCTGGCAGCCCGCTACAAGGTGCACCTACCCAGGTCCCCCTGGCAGCTAACCTGTCATGGTGCACCTACCCAGGTCCCCCTGGCAGCCCGCTACAAGGTGCGTCTACCCAGGTCCCCCTGACAGCCCGCTACAAGGTGCCCCTACCCAGGTCCCCCTGACAGCCCGCTACAAGGTGCACCTACCCAGGTCCCCCTGGCAGCCCGCTACGAGGTGCACCTACCCAGGTCCCCCTGGCAGCTAACCTGTCATGGTGCCCCTACCCAGGTCCCCCTGACAGCCCGCTACAAGGTGCACCTACCCAGGTCCCCCTGGCAGCCCGCTACAAGGTGCACCTACCCAGGTCCCCCTGACAGCCCGCTACATGGTGCACCTACCCAGGTCCCCCTGACAGCCCGCTACAAGGTGCACCTACCCAGGTCCCCCCGGCAGCCCGCTACAAGGTGCACCTACCCAGGTCCCCCTGACAGCCCGCTACAAGGTGCACCTACCCAGGTCCCCCTGGCAGCCCGCTACAAGGTGCGCCTACCCAGGTCCCCTTGACAGCCTGCTACAAGGTGCACCTACCCAGGTCCCCCTGACAGCCCGCTACAAGGTGCACCTACCCAGGTCCCCCCGGCAGCCCGCTACAAGGTGCACCTACCCAGGTCCCCCTGACAGCCCGCTACATGGTGCACCTACCCAGGTCCCCCTGGCAGCTAACCTGTCATGGTGCACCTACCCAGGTCCCCCTGGCAGCCCGCTACATGGTGCGCCTACCCAGGTCCCCCTGGCAGCCCGCTGCAAGGTGCGCCTACCCAGGTCCCCCTGGCAGCTAACCTGTCATGGTGCACCTACCCAGGTCCCCCTGGCAGCCCGCTACAAGGTGCACCTACCCAGGTCCCCCTGACAGCCCGCTACAAGGTGCACCTACCCAGGTCCCCCTGACAGCCCGCTACGAGGTGCACCTACCCAGGTCCCCCCGGCAGCCCGCTACAAGGTGCACCTACCCAGGTCCCCCTGACAGCCCGCTACAAGGTGCACCTACCCAGGTCCCCCTGGCAGCTAACCTGTCAAGGTGCCCCTACCCAGGTCCCCCCGGCAGCCCGCTACAAGGTGCGCCTACCCAGGTCCCCCTGGCAGCCCGCTACAAGGTGCACCTACCCAGGTCCCCCTGGCAACCCCCTACAAGGTGCACCTACCCAGGTCCCCCTGACAGCTAACCTGTCATGGTGCACCTACCCAGGTCCCCCTGGCAGCCCGCTACAAGGTGCACCTACCCAGGTCCCCCTGGCAGCCCGCTACAAGGTGCGCCTACCCAGGTCCCCCTGGCAGCTAACCTGTCATGGTGCACCTACCCAGGTCCCCCTGACAGCCCGCTACATGGTGCACCTACCCAGGTCCCCCTGGCAGCCCGCTACAAGGTGCGCCTACCCAGGTCCCCCTGGCAGCTAACCTGTCATGGTGCACCTACCCAGGTCCCCCTGGCAGCCCGCTACAAGGTGCACCTACCCAGGTCCCCCTGGCAGCCCGCTACAAGGTGCACCTACCCAGGTCCCCCTGGCAACCCCCTACAAGGTGCACCTACCCAGGTCCCCCTGACAGCTAACCTGTCATGGTGCACCTACCCAGGTCCCCCTGGCAGCCCGCTACAAGGTGCACCTACCCAGGTCCCCCTGGCAGCCCGCTACAAGGTGCGCCTACCCAGGTCCCCCTGGCAGCTAACCTGTCATGGTGCACCTACCCAGGTCCCCCTGACAGCCCGCTACATGGTGCACCTACCCAGGTCCCCCTGGCAGCCCGCTACAAGGTGCGCCTACCCAGGTCCCCCTGGCAGCTAACCTGTCATGGTGCGTCTACCCAGGTCCCCCTGGCAGCCCGCTACAAGGTGCGTCTACCCAGGTCCCCCTGGCAGCCCGCTACAAGGTGCACCTACCCAGGTCCCCCTGGCAGCTAACCTGTCATGGTGCACCTACCCAGGTCCCCCTGGCAGCCCGCTACAAGGTGCGTCTACCCAGGTCCCCCTGACAGCCCGCTACAAGGTGCCCCTACCCAGGTCCCCCTGACAGCCCGCTACAAGGTGCACCTACCCAGGTCCCCCTGGCAGCCCGCTACGAGGTGCACCTACCCAGGTCCCCCTGGCAGCTAACCTGTCATGGTGCCCCTACCCAGGTCCCCCTGACAGCCCGCTACAAGGTGCACCTACCCAGGTCCCCCTGGCAGCCCGCTACAAGGTGCACCTACCCAGGTCCCCCTGACAGCCCGCTACATGGTGCACCTACCCAGGTCCCCCTGACAGCCCGCTACAAGGTGCACCTACCCAGGTCCCCCCGGCAGCCCGCTACAAGGTGCACCTACCCAGGTCCCCCTGACAGCCCGCTACAAGGTGCACCTACCCAGGTCCCCCTGGCAGCCCGCTACAAGGTGCGCCTACCCAGGTCCCCCTGACAGCCTGCTACAAGGTGCACCTACCCAGGTCCCCCTGACAGCCCGCTACAAGGTGCACCTACCCAGGTCCCCCCGGCAGCCCGCTACAAGGTGCACCTACCCAGGTCCCCCTGACAGCCCGCTACATGGTGCACCTACCCAGGTCCCCCTGGCAGCTAACCTGTCATGGTGCACCTACCCAGGTCCCCCTGGCAGCCCGCTACATGGTGCGCCTACCCAGGTCCCCCTGGCAGCCCGCTGCAAGGTGCGCCTACCCAGGTCCCCCTGGCAGCTAACCTGTCATGGTGCACCTACCCAGGTCCCCCTGGCAGCCCGCTACAAGGTGCACCTACCCAGGTCCCCCTGACAGCCCGCTACAAGGTGCACCTACCCAGGTCCCCCTGACAGCCCGCTACGAGGTGCACCTACCCAGGTCCCCCTGACAGCCCGCTACAAGGTGCACCTACCCAGGTCCCCCTGACAGCCCGCTACAAGGTGCGTCTACCCAGGTCCCCCTGGCAGCCCGCTACATGGTGCACCTACCCAGGTCCCCCTGGCAGCTAACCTGTCATGGTGCACCTACCCAGGTCCCCCTGGCAGCCCGCTACAAGGTGCGTCTACCCAGGTCCCCCTGGCAGCCCACTACATGGTGCCCCTACCCAGGTCCCCCTGGCAGCTAACCTGTCATGGTGCGCCTACCCAGGTCCCCCTGGCAGCCCGCTACGAGGTGCACCTACCCAGGTCCCCCTGGCAGCCCACTACATGGTGCACCTACCCAGGTCCCCCTGGCAGCCCACTACATGGTGCCCCTACCCAGGTCCCCCTGGCAGCCCGCTACGAGGTGCACCTACCCAGGTCCCCCTGGCAGCCCACTACATGGTGCACCTACCCAGGTCCCCCTGGCAGCCCGCTACATGGTGCACCTACCCAGGTCCCCCTGACAGCCCGCTACAAGGTGCACCTACCCAGGTCCCCCTGGCAGCCCGCTACAAGGTGCGCCTACCCAGGTCCCCCTGGCAGCCCGCTACAAGGTGCGCCTACCCAGGTCCCCCTGGCAGCTAACCTGTCAAGGTGCACCTACCCAGGTCCCCCTGGCAGCCCGCTACAAGGTGCACCTACCCAGGTCCCCCTGGCAGCTAACTTGTCAAGGTGCACCTACCCAGGTCCCCCTGGCAGCCCGCTACAAGGTGCACCTACCCAGGTCCCCCTGGCAGCCCGCTACAAGGTGCACCTATCCAGGTCCCCCTGGCAGCTAACCTGTCATGGTGCACCTACCCAGGTCCCCCTGGCAGCCCGCTACAAGGTGCGCCTACCCAGGTCCCCCTGACAGCCCGCTACATGGTGCACCTACCCAGGTCCCCCTGGCAGCCCGCTACAAGGTGCACCTACCCAGGTCCCCCTGACAGCCCGCTACATGGTGCACCTACCCAGGTCCCCCTGGCAGCCCGCTACATGGTGCACCTACCCAGGTCCCCCTGACAGCCCGCTACAAGGTGCACCTACCCAGGTCCCCCTGGCAGCCCGCTACATGGTGCACCTACCCAGGTCCCCCTGACAGCCCGCTACAAGGTGCACCTACCCAGGTCCCCCTGACAGCCCGCTACAAGGTGCCCCTACCCAGGTCCCCCTGACAGCCCGCTACAAGGTGCACCTACCCAGGTCCCCCTGGCAGCCCGCTACAAGGTGCACCTACCCAGGTCCCCCTGGCAGCTAACCTGTCAAGGTGCACCTACCCAGGTCCCCCTGACAGCCCGCTACAAGGTGCACCTACCCAGGTCCCCCTGGCAGCCCGCTACAAGGTGCACCTACCCAGGTCCCCCTGACAGCCCGCTACAAGGTGCGTCTACCCAGGTCCCCCTGGCAGCCCGCTACATGGTGCCCCTACCCAGGTCCCCCTGGCAGCTAACCTGTCATGGTGCACCTACCCAGGTCCCCCTGGCAGCCCGCTACAAGGTGCGCCTACCCAGGTCCCCCTGGCAGCCCGCTACAAGGTGCACCTACCCAGGTCCCCCTGACAGCTCGCTACAAGGTGCGCCTACCCAGGTCCCCCTGGCAGCTAACCTGTCAAGGTGCACCTACCCAGGTCCCCCTGACAGCCCGCTACAAGGTGCACCTACCCAGGTCCCCCTGACAGCCCGCTACAAGGTGCCCCTACCCAGGTCCCCCTGACAGCCCGCTACTAGGTGCACCTACCCAGGTCCCCCCTGGCAGCCCGCTACAAGGTGCGCCTACCCAGGTCCCCCTGGCAGCCCGCTACGAGGTGCACCTACCCAGGTCCCCCTGACAGCCCGCTACAAGGTGCGCCTACCAAGGTCCCCATTATAGCTCGCTACTAGGTGCCCCTACCCAGGTCCCCCTGACAGCCCGCTACAAGGTGCGTCTACCCAGGTCCCCCTGGCAGCCCGCTACATGGTGCCCCTACCCAGGTCCCCCTGGCAGCTAACCTGTCATGGTGCACCTACCCAGGTCCCCCTGGCAGCCCGCTACAAGGTGCGCCTACCCAGGTCCCCCTGGCAGCCCGCTACAAGGTGCACCTACCCAGGTCCCCCTGACAGCCCGCTACAAGGTGCGCCTACCCAGGTCCCCCTGACAGCCCGCTACAAGGTGCGCCTACCAAGGTCCCCATTATAGCTCGCTACTAGGTGCCCCTACCCAGGTCCCCCTGACAGCCCGCTACAAGGTGCGCCTACCCAGGTCCCCCTGGCAGCCCGCTACAAGGTGCGCCTACCCAGGTCCCCATTATAGCCCGCTACTAGGTGCCCCTACCCAGGTCCCCCTGACAGCCCGCTACAAGGTGCGCCTACCCAGGTCCCCCTGGCAGCCCGCTACATGGTGCGCCTACCCAGGTCCCCCTGACAGCCCGCTACAAGGTGCACCTACCCAGGTCCCCCTGGCAGCCCGCTACAAGGTGCACCTACCCAGGTCCCCCTGGCAGCCCGCTACAAGGTGCACCTACCCAGGTCCCCCTGGCAGCCCGCTACAAGGTGCACCTACCCAGGTCCCCCTGGCAGCCCACTACATGGTGCACCTACCCAGGTCCCCCTGGCAGCCCGCTACATGGTGCACCTACCCAGGTCCCCCTGGCAGCCCGCTACAAGGTGCGCCTACCCAGGTCCCCCTGGCAGCCCGCTACAAGGTGCGCCTACCCAGGTCCCCCTGGCAGCCCGCTACAAGGTGCGCCTACCCAGGTCCCCCTGGCAGCCCGCTACAAGGTGCACCTACCCAGGTCCCCCTGGCAGCCCGCTACAAGGTGCACCTACCCAGGTCCCCCTGGCAGCTAACCTGTCAAGGTGCACCTACCCAGGTCCCCCTGGCAGCCCGCTACAAGGTGCACCTACCCAGGTCCCCCTGGCAGCCCGCTACAAGGTGCACCTACCCAGGTCCCCCTGGCAGCCTGCTACAAGGTGCGCCTACCCAGGTCCCCCTGGCAGCCCGCTACAAGGTGCACCTACCCAGGTCCCCCTGGCAGCCCGCTACAAGGTGCGCCTACCCAGGTCCCCCTGGCAGCTAACCTGTCATGGTGCACCTACCCAGGTCCCCCTGGCAGCTAACCTGTCATGGTGCCCCTACCCAGGTCCCCCTGGCAGCCCGCTACAAGGTGCGCCTACCCAGGTCCCCCTGACAGCCCGCTACAAGGTGCACCTACCCAGGTCCCCCTGGCAGCCCGCTACAAGGTGCACCTACCCAGGTCCCCCCGGCAGCTAACCTGTCATGGTGCACCTACCCTGGTCCCCCTGACAGCCCGCTACATGGTGCACCTACCCAGGTCCCCCTGGCAGCCCGCTACATGGTGCACCTACCCAGGTCCCCCTGGCAGCCCGCTACAAGGTGCACCTACCCAGGTCCCCCCGGCAGCTAACCTGTCATGGTGCACCTACCCAGGTCCCCCTGGCAGCCCGCTACAAGGTGCGCCTACCCAGGTCCCCCTGACAGCCCGCTACAAGGTGCACCTACCCAGGTCCCCCTGGCAGCCCGCTACAAGGTGCACCTACCCAGGTCCCCCTGGCAGCTAACCTGTCATGGTGCACCTACCCTGGTCCCCCTGACAGCCCGCTACATGGTGCACCTACCCAGGTCCCCCTGGCAGCCCGCTACATGGTGCACCTACCCAGGTCCCCCTGGCAGCCCGCTACAAGGTGCACCTACCCAGGTCCCCCTGACAGCCCGCTACATGGTGCACCTACCCAGGTCCCCCTGGCAGCTAACCTGTCATGGTGCACCTACCCAGGTCCCCCTGGCAGCCCGCTACAAGGTGCACCTACCCGGGTCCCCCTGACAGCCCGCTACAAGGTGCACCTACCCAGGTCCCCCTGACAGCCCGCTACAAGGTGCACCTACCCAGGTCCCCCTGGCAGCCCGCTACAAGGTGCACCTACCCAGGTCCCCCTGACAGCCCGCTACAAGGTGCACCTACCCAGGTCCCCCTGGCAGCCCTCTGCATGGTGCACCTACCCAGGTCCCCCTGACAGCCCGCTACAAGGTGCACCTACCCAGGTCCCCCTGGCAGCCCTCTGCATCGTGCACCTACCCAGGTCCCCCTGACAGCCCGCTACAAGGTGCACCTACCCAGGTCCCCCTGGCAGCCCGCTACATGGTGCACCTACCCAGGTCCCCCTGGCAGCCCGCTACATGGTGCACCTACCCAGGTCCCCCTGGCAGCCCGCTACAAGGTGCACCTACCCAGGTCCCCCTGACAGCCCGCTACATGGTGCACCTACCCAGGTCCCCCTGGCAGCTAACCTGTCATGGTGCACCTACCCAGGTCCCCCTGGCAGCCCGCTACAAGGTGCACCTACCCGGGTCCCCCTGACAGCCCGCTACAAGGTGCACCTACCCAGGTCCCCCTGACAGCCCGCTACAAGGTGCACCTACCCAGGTCCCCCTGGCAGCCCGCTACAAGGTGCACCTACCCAGGTCCCCCTGACAGCCCGCTACAAGGTGCACCTACCCAGGTCCCCCTGGCAGCCCTCTGCATGGTGCACCTACCCAGGTCCCCCTGACAGCCCGCTACAAGGTGCACCTACCCAGGTCCCCCTGGCAGCCCTCTGCATGGTGCACCTACCCAGGTCCCCCTGACAGCCCGCTACAAGGTGCACCTACCCAGGTCCCCCTGGCAGCCCGCTACATGGTGCACCTACCCAGGTCCCCCTGGCAGCCCACTACATGGTGCACCTACCCAGGTCCCCCTGGCAGCCCGCTACATGGTGCACCTACCCAGGTCCCCCTGGCAGCCCGCTACAAGGTGCGCCTACCCAGGTCCCCCTGGCAGCCCGCTACAAGGTGCGCCTACCCAGGTCCCCCTGGCAGCCCGCTACAAGGTGCGCCTACCCAGGTCCCCCTGGCAGCCCGCTACAAGGTGCACCTACCCAGGTCCCCCTTGCAGCCCGCTACAAGGTGCACCTACCCAGGTCCCCCTGGCAGCTAACCTGTCAAGGTGCACCTACCCAGGTCCCCCTGGCAGCCCGCTACATGGTGCACCTACCCAGGTCCCCCTGGCAGCCCGCTACAAGGTGCGCCTACCCAGGTCCCCCTGGCAGCCCGCTACAAGGTGCACCTACCCAGGTCCCCCTGGCAGCCCGCTACAAGGTGCGCCTACCCAGGTCCCCCTGGCAGCTAACCTGTCATGGTGCGCCTACCCAGGTCCCCCTGGCAGCCCGCTACAAGGTGCACCTACCCAGGTCCCCCTGGCAGCTAACCTGTCATGGTGCACCTACCCAGGTCCCCCTGGCAGCTAACCTGTCATGGTGCCCCTACCCAGGTCCCCCTGGCATCCCGCTACAAGGTGCGCCTACCCAGGTCCCCCTGGCAGCTAACCTGTCATGGTGCGCCTACCCAGGTCCCCCTGGCAGCCCGCTACAAGGTGCACCTACCCAGGTCCCCCTGGCAGCTAACCTGTCATGGTGCACCTACCCAGGTCCCCCTGGCAGCCCGCTACATGGTGCACCTACCCAGGTCCCCCTGGCAGCCCGCTACAAGGTGCACCTACCCAGGTCCCCCTGGCAGCTAACCTGTCATGGTGCCCCTACCCAGGTCCCCCTGGCAGCCCGCTACAAGGTGCGCCTACCCAGGTCCCCCTGACAGCCCGCTACAAGGTGCACCTACCCAGGTCCCCCTGGCAGCCCGCTACAAGGTGCACCTACCCAGGTCCCCCCGGCAGCTAACCTGTCATGGTGCACCTACCCTGGTCCCCCTGACAGCCCGCTACATGGTGCACCTACCCAGGTCCCCCTGGCAGCCCGCTACATGGTGCACCTACCCAGGTCCCCCTGGCAGCCCGCTACAAGGTGCACCTACCCAGGTCCCCCCGGCAGCTAACCTGTCATGGTGCACCTACCCAGGTCCCCCTGGCAGCCCGCTACAAGGTGCGCCTACCCAGGTCCCCCTGACAGCCCGCTACAAGGTGCACCTACCCAGGTCCCCCTGGCAGCCCGCTACAAGGTGCACCTACCCAGGTCCCCCTGGCAGCCCGCTACAAGGTGCGCCTACCCAGGTCCCCCTGGCAGCCCCCTACAAGGTGCGTCTACCCAGGTCCCCCTGGCAGCTAACCTGTCATGGTGCACCTACCCTGGTCCCCCTGACAGCCCGCTACATGGTGCACCTACCCAGGTCCCCCTGGCAGCCCGCTACATGGTGCACCTACCCAGGTCCCCCTGGCAGCCCGCTACAAGGTGCACCTACCCAGGTCCCCCTGACAGCCCGCTACATGGTGCACCTACCCAGGTCCCCCTGGCAGCTAACCTGTCATGGTGCACCTACCCAGGTCCCCCTGGCAGCCCGCTACAAGGTGCACCTACCCGGGTCCCCCTGACAGCCCGCTACAAGGTGCACCTACCCAGGTCCCCCTGACAGCCCGCTACAAGGTGCACCTACCCAGGTCCCCCTGGCAGCCCGCTACAAGGTGCACCTACCCAGGTCCCCCTGACAGCCCGCTACAAGGTGCACCTACCCAGGTCCCCCTGGCAGCCCTCTGCATGGTGCACCTACCCAGGTCCCCCTGACAGCCCGCTACAAGGTGCACCTACCCAGGTCCCCCTGGCAGCCCTCTGCATGGTGCACCTACCCAGGTCCCCCTGACAGCCCGCTACAAGGTGCACCTACCCAGGTCCCCCTGGCAGCTAACCTGTCATGGTGCACCTACCCAGGTCCCCCTGGCAGCCCGCTACAAGGTGCGCCTACCCAGGTCCCCCTGAAAGCCCGCTACAAGGTGCACCTACCCAGGTCCCCCTGGCAGCCCGCTACAAGGTGCACCTACCCAGGTCCCCCTGAAAGCCCGCTACAAGGTGCACCTACCCAGGTCCCCCTGACAGCCCGCTACAAGGTGCACCTACCCAGGTCCCCCTGACAGCCCGCTACAAGGTGCACCTACCCAGGTCCCCCTGGCAGCTAACCTGTCATGGTGCACCTACCCAGGTCCCCCTGGCAGCCCGCTACAAGGTGCACCTACCCAGGTCCCCCTGGCAGCCCGCTACAAGGTGCACCTACCCAGGTCCCCCTGGCAGCCCGCTACAAGGTGCACCTACCCAGGTCCCCCTGGCAGCCTGCTACAAGGTGCACCTACCCAGGTCCCCCTGGCAGCTAACCTGTCATGGTGCACCTACCCAGGTCCCCCTGACAGCCCGCTACAAGGTGCACCTACCTAGGTCCCCCTGGCAGCTAACCTGTCATGGTGCACCTACCCAGGTCCCCCTGGCAGCCCGCTACAAGGTGCGTCTACCCAGGTCCCCCTGGCAGCCCGCTACAAGGTGCGCCTACCCAGGTCCCCCTGGCAGCCTGCTACAAGGTGCGCCTACCCAGGTCCCCCTGGCAGCTAACCTGTCATGGTGCACCTACCCAGGTCCCCCTGACAGCCCGCTACAAGGTGCACCTACCTAGGTCCCCCTGGCAGCTAACCTGTCATGGTGCACCTACCCAGGTCCCCCTGGCAGCCCGCTACAAGGTGCGTCTACCCAGGTCCCCCTGGCAGCCCGCTACAAGGTGGGCCTACCCAGGTCCCCCTGACAGCCCGCTACATGGTGCACCTACCCAGGTCCCCCTGACAGCCCGCTACAAGGTGCGTCTACCCAGGTCCCCCTGGCAGCCCGCTACATGGTGCACCTACCCAGGTCCTCCTGACAGCCCGCTACAAGGTGCACCTACCCAGGTCCCCCTGAAAGCCCGCTACAAGGTGCACCTACCCAGGTCCCCCTGACAGCCCGCTACAAGGTGCACCTACCCAGGTCCCCCCGGCAGCCCGCTACAAGGTGCGTCTACCCAGGTCCCCCTGGCAGCCCGCTACAAGGTGCACCTACCCAGGTCCCCCTGGCAGCTAACCTGTCATGGTGCACCTACCCAGGTCCCCCTGGCAGCCCGCTACATGGTGCACCTACCCAGGTCCCCCTGGCAGCCCGCTACAAGGTGCACCTACCCAGGTCCCCCTGGCAGCCCGCTACAAGGTGCACCTACCCAGGTCCCCCTGGAAGCCCGCTACAAGGTGCGCCTACCCAGGTCCCCCTGGCAGCCCGCTACAAGGTGCACCTACCCAGGTCCCCCCGGCAGCCGGCTACAAGGTGCACCTACCCAGGTCCCCCTGGCAGCCCGCTACAAGGTGCGCCTACCCAGGTCCCCCTGGCAGCCCGCTACAAGGTGCACCTACCCAGGTCCCCCTGACAGCCCGCTACAAGGTGCGCCTACCCAGGTCCCCCTGGTAGCTAACCTGTCATGGTGCGCCTACCCAGGTCCCCCTGGCAGCCCGCTGCAAGGTGCACCTACCCAGGTCCCTCTGGCAGCCCGCTACAAGGTGCACCTACCCAGGTCCCCCTGGCAGCCCGCTACAAGGTGCACCTACCCAGGTCCCCCTGGCAGCTAGCCTGTCATGGTGCGCCTACCCAGGTCCCCCTGGCAGCCCACTACGAGGTGCACCTACCCAGGTCCCCCTGGCAGCCCGCTACAAGGTGCACCTACCCAGGTCCCCCTGGCAGCCTGCTAACCGGTACCTCCCCCTTGTGGCCAATCAGCACACCTCTAACCCTCATAGTGCCTTAATGCATCACACCCTGCATTCTTATACTGACTACTCATCAGCTTTTGCCGATGTAGAATCGGAATAGCCGATGTGAGGCCATCACATCGGCTTCCATGCAGTGAAATATTTTTTCAGATACTCCTATCAGAAGCAGAGCTATGGCGATGTTAACACTATTCAATCAATTTTCTCATTTTAATCACTTTTTTTTACAGCATTGATAAACATTTACATCTACATTGCCACATACTGATGCATATGCCATGAATTTATAGTGATAGGGCCTGTGTAGAGGGTAAATGACCTGTGTAAGATGTCGGGACACAGGCCACTTTGGCATAAAAAGTTTTCGGCAACACTGTCAATGTCATGCGGAAACCTTTTAAAGTGTATCAACCCCATAGGGTTGGCATGATGCTTAAATGAAGCCCGGTTTGTTACTCCCCAGGGCTGCATTCATACCTCATCACGACCAAGAGCATGATGCATTATGTCGCCTTTAAAGGGTTAAAGCACTGTGCGGCCCTTAAAGGGCTAATCCGGACCCTATTCGCCCCTAGTGGCGACCTGCAGGGCCGCGGGCACGTTCTGTACGGTAATTAAGGCTTGCCCCCTCCCCCCCGAAAAATGAGAGTTATACATTAAACCAGTAGTCCACCCACAATACCCCTTTAAGGACGGCATCAATTATGAATGCATCATACCGTTAGTCGTCATGATGCTTGAATGCAGCCATGGCAATTAACTCGTCACCATGCCGACACAATATAGGGTTGATACACTCCCATAGGGTCTACATGATACACCAATGCAGCATCGGCGAGTTCCTTGCATCATCATTGGTGCATTTTGATGACAAAAGTCCACTTTTAGCGACATGCCGTCCTTAAAGGGTTAAAGCGTTACTAGGGTACACCCTACACTACGCAGCCCCCTATTTCTAGACCTCAGTGAAAATGTCGCGACCTTTGGGCTGCACGCGTGCACTAGTCATGTAGTTACATCGACACCTTTTTGTGACTTTTGATTAAAGACATTTAACGTAAAGTGGCCTGCTTTATGCAGTTTAATAGTGTTTCCAAACTCCTTCTATCAGTAGGTTAACAAAGCTGTCAGGGAGTACTCGGGAACCGGCCACTAAATGTACGTCGTCTTGTAGCGGTCCTACTCATTGTATGGATCTCTAAATAGTTTTAATTGCTGCAAACACAAGAAGTGATTTAAGGCGTTCGGTTCAAGTATTCACTATAAATCCCACAATAGAGAATGTAGGGTACAAGTGTCCACTGTTCACAACAAATGTAAGCCTGTTACAGTCTCTGTGAAAACGTGCCGGACACCAGGTATAGCCGACTAAAAGTAAAAGTCTGCTGGACCGGCTGGACTTATCCTACTGCTGGTCCAGCAGACTGGCTGAATCGTTGGCTACATGCCAGTTTTCATGGCTTGTAAATCGGACAATTATTAAGGTTTCTAGAGAGAAAAGCATTTTGCATACACACTTTGAATAACATAACTCAAAATTGTACATATTACAATGTTTCAATAGGAATATACAAGAAAGATGTATTTATTGAATGTAAGTTCTTGCCTTACGATTTTTTTTATGAGATAAGAAAAACCACCCTCAGGTATCCAGGCCTGCAAAAATTAGGCCAGTCCTGCAAAATAAAAGATCTATGAGACCGAATGTCCTGCATGGCGAAAAAGTGTTCAATGAGACTAACACTGTTAGGACACACTTTAGGAAGTAGTAATCATCAGTTGTTTGGTGGATTCTCAGGAGAGGTCTTGAAGAAATGTTTTGGCAGAGAAATTTGCCAGTAAGTGAGGCCAGCAAAACACATTTAATGATGACAATAATGATAAAATATAGCTATATGCATCTCCAAATGTATGATGTGGGCGTGGCCGGTTAGTCAGGTGGTTCCTTGAGACTGTTATGGGTGAGAGTACCTTGTCGACCTTGCCATCAGGTGTCAGATGAAGAGTTGTGTCAGTGTGGTGCGTGTGTGGTGGTATATATGAGGTGCACGCATGCGCTCTCCTGCTGTAATAATGTACCATCGATCAAGTGTTTAGATCCTGCATGTGTTAAGGGTTAAAGCAGTGTTTAGAAAATATATGGTGTTTAAAGTAAAACACCTTTTTTAGAGTTATAGCTGTAGCATGCTCCACCTAGGTATGAAGGACCTGAGTTCGACTCCTAGTAGCAGTAGGGAATGCGGTGCAGTGGTTAACATGCCATATGTGGGTGTGAGGGACCCGGGTTCGAGTCCATACCAAAATGGCCCATGGTTTAATGGTTAGCATGCTGTGTGAGAGGGTCTGTGGTGCAGTGGTTAGCCTACACTACCTAGGTGTGAGGGACCCGTGTTCGAGTCCCAGTAGCAGGAGGGTCTGTGGTGCAGTGGTTAGCCTACACTACCTAGGTATGAGGGACCCGGGTTCGACTCCCAGTAGCAGGAGGGTCTGTGGTGCAGTGGTTAGCCTACACTAAGTAGGTGTGAGGGACCCGGGTTCGAGTCCCTGTAGCAGGAAGGTCTGTGGTGCAGTGGTTAGCCTACACTAAGTAGGTGTGAGGGACCCGGGTTCGACTCCCAGTAGCAGGAGGGTCTGTGGTGCAGTGGTTAGCCTACACTACCTAGGTGTGAGGGACCCGGGTTCGAGTCCCAGTAGCAGTATATCCCGTGGTGTAATGGTAGAGACGCAGGCTCGATTACGTGGTAGATATGATACAAGTGACTTGCTGTATGAGTGATATAAGCCAAGGGTAATCTCCCAAGGCGTCAGCCGCAGATAATTACCATTGTCCAAGGCTTATAACACTCATGCAGCTAGTCAAGCGTATCATATCTGACTTACACCCACAGTAGGAGAGTGTGCTCAGTGGACCACGTCAACATACAGCCATGTACTTAAAATACAGTCAGGCCATTTGTTTTGTTCTGTCAGCCAACTGTGGTGTAATGGACAACCAATGACCTTGTCCGTGTCCTCCACACAGAGATAACGAAAGAACTCTGAGAAGATTTTCAAAACAGGCATAAAATAATCAGATTAAGTTGTGAGACTGGGGGAGGAGGCATCACGTGACCGGTCTGTGGGGGGCCGGTGAAACAGATAACCGTTTAAGGACAGCATAATGCCGTAATGCATGATGCTGTTAGTCGTCATGATGCATGAATGCAGCCCTGGTGTGTAACTGGCCAGTGCTCCATCAAGCATGAAACACGCCCCAAGGGTCAGCATGATACACCAACCTGGCACTGGGGAGTTACTTTACCAAATGTCATCTGTTAGCACTATGCTGACCTCAATGGGTTAATGGCAGCATAGTGTTTAATGTGCTGTGTCCTTTGTCGTCATAATGCATCTGGTAAGTCGGCTAGCCAGGGCTGCATTCATGTATCATGCCGACCCTGCGGGGTTGTATCATCCCAGTATGGGGCTCGCATGCAGCCCGGGCGATTGGCTACAGTCCACAAAGTGCATCATATTTAAGGCACCACGCCACCTCACGAGAGTTTACAACGTGTTTTTTCAAGTAATTGTTCACACTTAATTAGATAAGTGTTAATCCAATTATACAACAAGACCCTAATAATCCCGCTGGTGATTTTCAAGATAAGGCCAAAAAAAAAGAGGTTTTTTTCAGGTCACCTGACCGACCCTACCGGTACGTTTTTTTATGCAACTTTGAAGAAATTTCCTTAATTTTACCCTGTTTTGGTCAATTTTAGGGTCTACAGAGAGGCTAGCTATTAGTACTTTCATGTTTTAAAAACATCAAAAAAAAAATCCGACCTACCGACCCTACATTTTCTGCCCATGTTACCTGAAACAAACCTTTTTTTTCTTGGCCTAACCGGAATGGTGTGACACCCCAGTGTGGGCGGCCACTACTTGATCTGGTCCTGGCGAGTTAAGTACTGATAACAGCGGTCACTGTGGGAAAGTAAAATCCTTAAAAAGAGCTAGTAGGATCAGACAAAATTGTCAAAATTATTTTTTGTAAAGTATTTTTAACAAAATTTCCGACCCCTCCTGAGGGGGGAGGCGTACAAAATTCTGCCCCCTCTTGAGGGGGGGCGTAAAAAATTCTGCCCCCTCTTGAGGGGGGAGCGTAAAAAATGTAGCCCCTTTTTAGCAAAAAGGCCCGCGCGTTACTATAGTTCAAAGGGGGGGGGCGAAAAATTTCCGCCGCCTTCTGCGAGGGCGGGCACAAAACGTTCCACGCGCTCTCGAGGGGGGGCCGTAAAAAGTGTTCGCCCCTCCATGTGAAATCTCACCACCACCCCCCCTGTAATTAATAAATGAACACTCCCTTATGTCTGGCAGTGGCAGCAGAAAAATGAGCTCCATGGTGTAACAAAATCTGCCATTCTTCCTCCGCTCCCTCTGCCAGAAGCCGCCCTTAGATCTGCCTGCCATACAACCATGGTACATGTGTACCTTAAAACCTCACAAAGAACCCCAAGCTGGGTATAAGCCCCTCCCCCCCCCCAAAAAAAAGGTTTGTTTCAGGTCACCCGACCGACCCTATCAAAACATGGTCGACAGGGCTAGTGGATCACCACAGCTATTGGACGCGTTGAGCAGTTTGTGACCTGGAGGCTTCCCCCCAGCAGAATGCGCTGGTGGTTATCAGACCTAGATCGTTCCCTCGCAGGGCTACATTGAGACTAGACTCCCCTGAGGAACCCGTCTATATTTTTTGGAAATACAAGACTTCCTATGCTTTAGCACTGAAGGGCCGTATTCAATGCCCCCATTGAATAGAACATGGCTGTATTCAATAGGCTAAGAAAAAGTTGGTTTTCATTCATTAAATGGCTTCAAATAAAAAAATTAACACAAATGCCAACTACATTGATACCGCTCTGATGTATTTCACTCGTGGGGGCTGGGGCAGTATCCCACTCAGCCTGCGGCTTTGTGGGATACTGCCGCAGCCCCCACTCGTGAAATACAACAGAGACGGTATCAATGGGCGTTGGCATTTGTCTATTTATTTCATGTGGAGAAACAAACTCATGGTGCATTGGATTGTATATGATTCTATGAACCACTCGTCTTGAGTCTTGGAGAAACATGTTGTTCAGACAGATTATCGTGGACCTCTGTCTACATATATCCTCACCCAGCTTAGACACTGAGCTGTTCCACCATGCCGTCCTTAAAGGGTTACATGGTTACCCCCCCCCCCCCCCCCACATACACAACCGGAGTTCTCAGAGGACAGTCCCTCATCAGAATGTCCTAATCCCACATATGGAGAAACCGTCTCCATGGTTATACACAGTCAGGGCCTATCCCACACTCTCCCTGCACAGACCTTGTACACTTACACTGCCCAATGCTGACCAGCAATGTGCTCTGAGAGTGAGAGGGAAGCCAACCTGGAAGCCACTCCAAAATATCTTTAAGTATGGACAGAGGGAACTTTTCCTATTACAACAATAAGTTCTAATGTGTCAGGGAATTTCATGGGATAAACATTTGTCATGGAAAGTCATCTTATGACATTCTGCCGTGGGTCATGGAAAGTCATGGAAAATGGAAACATTTTTTTCAAGATGCTATTTTGCGATGTGCGAATACTTTCATGGAAAATGGGCATTTCTTTGCCATGAAAAGGCAGAAAATGTCATGGAATCTGATGGTTTTTTTTTTGTGGGAACCCTGCAACCTCTATAGACCTCGGGCATATATACTTTGTATTTCCAAGCGTACAGTCTGAAATGGACTCAAAAACCCTGGGAATTCTCCAAGAGCCTTGATTGTGCCACAGTTGGCCGCTCCCCCACCCGACGGTCCCATGAGACTCAGTCAGTATGTCCATAGGGAAAAGAAAAAAGGGAGGTAAGGTTAGGAAATTATATGTATTATAGCATAGGGTCTTGATAAATTTTGGGGGGCCCAAACTTATTCAGGCCCCTCTCCTCTGTGATTGCCCCCCCCCCTTTCCTACGTCACTGTTGTCGCAGGGATGCCAAGTATTACGATTTTTTCGTAATTTTACAATTTTTGAAGAGCATACAAAAAAGCCCCAGGGCCTTATGTAAAACCCTGTCTATACTTCGACCTCACCATGACTTCGAAAAAAAACCTCCAAAAACAATACATTTTACAACATAAAGGATTGTATCTTTTCAAACCTCACTTACAAGTCAAATTGGACTTTTAGGTGTAAAGATTGACTAGAATTAAGCAAAGAAAAGGGCATGTTATTGTAACAATTTTTGTTACTATTGCAAGCAAGAATTATTACGATTTTGGGTTAAAAAAAACGTAGCAAATACGATTTATTTTTTTTTTTTTTTTGGGGGGGGGGGGGGTTGCTTGGCATCCCTGTTGTTGACTGGAGGGGTGGCGTCTCTGGTTTAGTAAGAGTGATCCATACACCGAGTTGTTCCAGTCTCAGGCCCCGACTCTATAATAGTAGAGTCTGGGCAAACTCATATAAAAAACTTGTTTCACTAACTTGCCCTCAGGAGTTGACCAATCAAATCCTGTGCACCAATTCATGTGCACAGCCTAAAGGAAGTAACAATTTTTTTTTTGAGTTTATAACGTATTTATTCACTTGGTGATGTTATCAATACGATACAATTCAATGGACCAACGGTCCCAAAAGTAGTTTACAGTTGATACATGGGCGATCATTCATTGAAACATCAGACTCGGCATACAGTGTTCACGACATCCGTCAATATCAATAAGTATATACTGCATACAGGCAATACAAGTGTTGTCGATATGAGAAGTCAGCATTCACTTCAACCCAGCGGAACATCATATTATAACATCATGTAATGTGTGGTATTTTACGATGTTACACAGATGTTAAGATATACAAATCAGATCAATCCATTAATTATGCTTATGCTACAGGATACAGGGTGCCTATAACTGAGGCACTAAGATGCGTTATGTCTGTTGTTAAACAGACGCAACACAGTCAATTTAGACTTGGCTCTGAAGGCCTCACGGTCAGCCAATAGTCTTACAGAGGAGTTGAGTGCATTCCACAGTGAAATTGCCCGGTATAAGGGACTTTTCCTGTAGCCCATGGTATTTGCCGGTGGGTAACTTAGCAGGCCAGTATTGGCAGACCTGGTTATTCGCCCTTCAGTGACTGTTGGCTGGAAAGACAGCCCCAGGTCGAGTGGGTTATGGTTACCGCCATACATGTATTTATGTACCAATAGGAGCAGTTGCATGTCAAAGCGGACACTTAGATAATCAACATTGGCGTCTACATGTAAATCATTTATGTGGTAACGCCTTTGTACATTTAGACTAACTCTCAGACACCTGTTTTGCATTAGCTGCAGACGTTTGTGTTGGGTTTGTACAACCCCATTGAAAAGATAACCACAGTATTCTAAGACTGGAAGTATTGTTTGTTTATATACAAGTATGGCTGTACTCTTGGACATACGGCGCCTCATGTTACCAAGCATGTAGCATCTGTTAGAAGCGCTACTTACATTTTTGCTCACAGTACTTTTGAGTGTTATGTTATCATCCAGAATTATGCCTAGGTACTCATAACTGGTGCAAGTTTCCAGTATACTATCTCCCATTTTAATTACAACGGGTTGGTGATGATTAATGGGGGGGTTGAACATGAGTGTTTTCGTTTTACCCGTGTGTATCACAAGGCCGCTTGCACCAAACCAGTTGTAGATGTTGGTTGCATCTTGCTGGAGCTTGCCAGCCGCTATATTATGGTTAGACGAGGCAGTGTAAAATACCACATCGTCGGCATACATTATTATGTTACAGTTATGTAGAACAGTTGGTATGCTATTAACATAGCAAATGAAGAGAAGGGGACCTAGGATCGACCCTTGCGGGACGCCATAGGATACAGGGAGGGTGCTGGAGGATGTGCCATTACATGTAACTCTCTGGGATCTTTGCCCTAGGTAAGCAAAAAGCCAGTCGGTGTACAAAGGGGGCAAACCGAGACCTTTCATTCGGGATATGAGTTCCAGGTGGTGTATGCTGTCAAAAGCCTTCCGTACGTCCAGGAAACAAGCCAACAGACATTCCCCCTTATCTCGGGCAATGTAAATATCATTTATGAGCTTAAAGACTGCGTCATTTGTTCCCCTGGACGCACGGAAACCGTACTGGAATTTACTCAGAATATTCCGATGTTCAAGGGAGTTGTAAATTTTCTCATACACTATGCGCTCCATAATCTTACTCGGGGCCGGAAGGAGTGAGATGGGGCGCCAATTTCCCACATTCTTTAGGTCTCCCGATTTGGGGAGGGGAACAACATTAGCACAGGCCCATTGTTTTGGGAATGTAATAGTATGTAAGCCATGGCTAATAAGCGAGGTTAGTTGGGGGGCCAGTATCAATAGGGCATCCTTCAAGACAGCTGAGCTTATATTGTCCAGGCCACTGGACTTGTGTACTTCAATAGCCTTCACCAGCTCGAGCACTCTTGCATAGGAGACCTCAGTATCTGGGCTCGGGGCATAATTACTGCGAGCTGGCCTGCTAGAGCTGGATACCTCTGGCAGATTCCCTAGTGACTGGAATAACTTAGATCCAATGTTAGTAAAAAATTCATTTATATATGAGGACACGGCAGGACCTCTCAGCTCTGCACCAGTGTCAGAATGACTCAAGACAATCTCTGGTTTATTAGTGCCAGTCTTACCAAGTAGAAGGGCCAACTCCCTCCAGAACTTGCTAGGATTATCCTTTAAGTCACTCAATTTATCCTTGAAAAAGTTGTCCTCTGAGACACAGGTTTTAGCATTAATATCCCTCCTCACTTGCTTAGCTTTCTCAAGTAGATAAGGGTTATTCCTTTTGCCCCGACAGTACTCAAGCATATATTCGTTCCGCTCGAAAATGGACTCTAATATGTCTTTTGTAATCCACGGTTTGTTTCGATCCTTAAAAGACATTTCCTTTATAGGACATACCGCATCAAGATAATTAGTAATGTGGGTTAGCATAATGGTCCATTTTTCATCAACATCGGTGGATGTGTAGAAGCAGGTCCAGTCAATTGTTAGTAAATAATCAAAGAAATCACTCTGGTCATAATTTCTATAGGATCGACCGCGAATAGTAACATTAGTGTATACCTCCTTTGCCTTCTTCTTTGTAGCAAAGACTGGCAGGTGGTCAGAGATGAGACAGGGCAGCGTGCCACTGTGCATAATCTTATCACTATCAGTGGCAATCAGGTCTATGCAAGTGCCACCCGTTTTATTGGGGTGTGGACGAGTGATCTCCTTGATTTGATTTGCAAGGTTAGAGTCAGAGATTGCATTACAATAATATTTAGTTTTACAGTCATCTTCTTGGAGGAGATCAATATTGATATCTCCAATAAGCCACCTTTCCCTACCCTGCATCATGGGGTGTTGGCATAGGGTTTTGATGGAATCAACACAAGTAACATAACTTCCATTTGGGGGGCGATATACATGTATGAAGGATGTGAGCCTATGTTTTGGCTGAGTGTAGTTAACTATTATGGCCTCAATGTCTTTGTCAGACTGGCTCAGGGGTGATATGAGGGAGCAGTATGGGGCTAGCTTATCACAGGCGTAGAACAGTAATCCACCACCAGTCTTATCAACTACCCTGTCTTGTCTGAAGAATTGGTAGCCGGGTACATGGAGCTTGGTGTTCGGGAAGTCCTCCAACAACCAACTTTCACTAATACACATAATATCAAATAATACAATTAAGTCAGCCATTTGGCTGAACTTACGATTTTGACTTCTTATATTATAGTGGCCGACTCTCAGACCTTTCATAGAAGCCAAGTCCGTAAAGCTAGTGGTCATTTTAAGGAGGCATTATCCCTCAGGTTAAGACACGGGTTCATGGTGCAGTAGAAACAGTACATATTTGCAAAATTAGTTTTCTTAATATCTAGAAGGCGGGTGGCCACAAGGTGGTGCCCGGTAGAGCCACATAGTATGGTATTATGTACACTAGATATGGGTGAGTTCATCACTAGTCTCACACGGTTGTCTCTCGAGCGATTCATTGTCATGGATGGGAGGGCTACCCACATGTTGAGGCGGGATTAACTAGTTCATAATTGGTCTAACTAAGCATTAAAATATTTCATGAATTGTAGAAACCTTCAGCAACCAGCGCCAACAATTGGAGTTTGCCTGATTAAAGAGGTTTAGTTATTGGTTTATAATACTAATGAAGGTAGGTATAGTTATAATTATATTTATAATAATAATAATTTGAAGGGCCAGCAGTGCGAGTTAGGGACAGAGGGAACAGTCCTCCAGTGCAAGGGGGCGAGTTAACAGTAACAGGGGAATGAGCACAGTGGGTAATATTCGCTCTACTAGATTAAACTAAGCTAAGCTAAACTAAGCTAAACTAAACTAAAGCAAGTTAGCAGACCAATCAACAGGATTGGCGTATCCAGTATACAATACACAATACAATATACAGTACAGAAGGGGGACCTGATAGAACAGCCCCCCCTAATAGACATAGTAATAGTAATAATACGATTGTAGTAGCAGATATAGTAGTAGTAATAATAACAGAAGACAGTAGTAGTGTGTAATACCTCAGACCGCATCAGAAAAGATACTTGGTTTGGGTTGTGATATATATATATATATACACTCACACGTACACATAGGGCAAGTGGCACAGACACAAAGGACAATCAATCAACAGTCAGCAATTAGTCGGCATTCAATCAATTAATGAGTGGCTCGTAGCTAGGTTCCGCATCAGAAAAGATGTATGGAGTAGCTATTGGCCAATAATTAGTCTCAACCAGGGTAAAGAAAACGGCATTCAAATAGACAATCGGTGCATAATGTATTCGTTCATAGTAGGCTACCGCATCAGAAAAGATGTATGGTGCTAGTATGGACGGAAAAGAAATTAGAATTGTACAGCGTATAATCTGCGTCAAAATAGGTTATAAGCAACAGTGGCAGTGGCAGGCAGACAATTAATCAACAGTCAACAATCATTCAACAATTCAATCAATTAATTAATGAGTGGCTCATAGTGTGGTTCCGCATCAGAAAAGATGTATGGAGTAGCTATTGACCAATAATTAGTCTCGCATTATAGAATTGGCATTCAAATAGACAATCAGTGCATAATGTATTCGTCCATAGTAGGCTACCGCATCAGAAAAGATGTATGGTGCTAGTATGGACGGAAAAGGAATTAGAATTATACAGCGTACAATCGGCGTCAAGATTGATTAGTGAACTATCAAAAGCAGTTCATTCATTCATTCAGTTATATTTGGGGTGCCATTCAACATTTATGCCCCGCATCAGAAAAGATGTATGGGTCATTGAGAGAGGCTGAATTACATTAATACATTAATACAGTATACTAGTGACAGTGGGTGGATACTCATGTGTGTGTACATGGATGTACAGAAGCGCGAGCAAACATAAAGATGGGCGTGTAGTCATACAATAGTGTCTAGTAATGAATATAGCCCAGCCTATTATAGGCAGTTGCTGACATTAGCTCAGCGGCATACGATTGAGCTAAGACCCGGTTGGGGTGGAGACCATCGCGAAGTAGACCATAGTGGTATTCATATTTGTGTACCCTAGAATGCCACTCATGTACCATTTTATCAACCTTTGGAGTATAGAACCTATTAGTAGCATTCATACTATAGATGGCAGTATTGAGCATGGTTATGAGTCGTTCTAGACTGGGTTGTTGGGGATGGGTTAACCATGCAACATGATTCATGACAGAGAGATCTGCACCATAGATGGGTACAAATATTATTGGGAGATTAGGTTGTAACAATTGAAGCTTATATGTTATGAATTGCAGTTTTACCAGGAAGTCAGCTTTATATTTGTGGCTGTCATCGGTGTATACAGTGCAGGAGGCACCACTGTCGTCATAAGACAGCAGGTCACATATACCTCCGGCCATGTATACTCCTGTATCTCTCTCGCCGGATAACAGGCGTGTACAGACCAGGTCACACAGTTTGTCCATGCTGGCTCCACCTTTACAGACAGTTTTGTAATAATGGCCTGGAGTAAGGTACTCATCAATGTCCCTCACACGGGAGTCCCCAATAAAGAGGAGATCCATTACAGCACTGTGAGTCTAATGTAGTAGGTGCTGTAAGTGTCTAGTTATACACACGTGAGTGGGGTCAGTGTACAGTCGGGGTGAAAGTGTGTATTAGTATTAGTATAGGGTACAGCTATACATAACTAGTTTATACTAGATGTGGTTCACCTATATGTGTACGCATGTCGCCTCTCTCCAGACGGTCTAGGACGGGTAGGTGGCGAGCCGTCTAGTGAGCCGTGGATGACCGGACGAGGTTGATCAGCTGGGTTGGGGGCCAGGTATTTATATAGCACAGAGAGCTCGTAACGGATGTCCATTAACAGTATGCCCATAACGTTTTTCCCACTGTAGCCAGTCATAGACTGTAGTAGGGGCACTTTGAAGGGTAGGTTGATGGCCCAGTATGGGTCCCTACAGCATTCCAAGAGGGCGGAGTTTCCGGTCTGGAACAGCTTTAGACGCAGTTCAGGGTGCTGGACATACTTTGCTGTCGCATAGCTTTTTGCGTAGGCTACACGATGCAGGTGCCAGTCAGTGCCGTAATCCTCAACTTCCTTCCCCCTCGATTTATTGATGGGGGCTCTGCTTTCATCAAAGATGTCAGAGGCTGCCGAGTGGTCAGAGCAGTATCTCGCCTTCGTATATTGGTAGACTTGCTCTACTGAACTGAAGGTTTTCTGACCACCTTCAATGTCTATGTCAATTTTGGCCGGGAAGAAATTACTCAACCAGGCAGACTCAACACTGAATGCTATACCAAGCCTGGTAGTCAGGACCTTCTCCTCTTTCTGCTTGAGGGTGCTGATATAAGTCGTTGGTGGTGGCAGGTAGGGTTGAGGGTGGGGGAGAGGGGGGGGCTGTGTCGGTATATGGGTAGGAGGCGGCCGGGGAGGTGGTTGGCGTGTGTTGGGGTGTTGGTGGTGGTTAGAGTGTGACGGTGGGGGGCGGGGCGCAGGGGTGGAGGTGGAGAGGGGCCTGCCCAACTTGCGTATTGGGCTGATACTAAGAGACACAGTTGAGTGGTCTGGAGGCAGCTTAGCAGTGGTAGTTGGCCGCGGGGGTGGTGTGCGGGAGGTGATGTGTGGTGTTGGGGGTGGCTGTGACGGTGGGGGTGTTTGGGTGGTTACAGGTGTGTGTACGTGTATGTCCATCAAGGGTCTTATAGGGACCTGGTGCTGTGGTGGTTTCATGGTAGGGTTGGGGTCAGCTGGTCCCATTAAGCCGGGGATGGTGTACAGGTACTGTATGTGTGAGTTTTCACGTCTCGGTAGCATTGGTGGTGCTGCGGGGGTGGTAGGTTTGGACCGGGTGGCGGGTGGTACAGGAGGTGGGGGTATTGAGTAGTTGGTGTTAGAGGGGGGCTGGGGTAGGGTGCTTTGTGGTGGACGGGCTCCAGTTGTAGCTTGTACCACTGTGGTGGGTGGGTGTGCAGCGCTGGAGGCGGGGTTCATACCTATTGGTATGAACACAGTGTCAATTGTGCTTATTGCTACATCTGTTGGTGGGTACAGGCTCCCATTGAGGATGAGGCCCTCCAGGGTGAGAGAGGCTCCTACGTCCCAGTCTTTGACGTGGTTGTAGATCTTCCTAAGTCTGTATCTGTTGACCCGTGCCTCTCGGGGCTCGTCAGGGTTAAGATAGACTTTATGATCCTTGTCCCCAAGGGATTTTATCCTGTCTCTAATAGAGAGGACAAGGAGTTGGGTTTCAGGCCTGTTAAATGATATTATGATAGGTTGAGGCTTCTTACCCTGTCTTCCAATACGTGCGATGGAGGACAGGTCAGAGGGGTGTAGCTGTATTCCAAGGGCACCTTTGATCAGTTCCCAGGTGGTGAAGATGTCTTCACTCTTTTCCCTCTTAAGACCCACAACCACGACATTATAGGTAGTGGGCGGTGTGTGGGGCTTTAAGGCCTTAGACGCAGCCGTGTTTTTGTGAGGGACTGAGGGGGTGTGCTGCTTTGGTATTCCCGTGACAAGGGAGGCTGAGTACCCCTTGCCGTGAGCAGCAGCTTGGGCGATGCTGGCTTTGGATGTTGCTTCCTCCTGTGCTTTGACAGCCAGTTTCAGAGTGTTAAACTCCAGGAGGTGTGCATCAAATTTGCTAGAGAAGGACTGCTGTTTGCTGTGCAGTGAATCCATAGAGGTTTTGCTGTCAGCACGGAGTTTCTGAAGGTCCGAGGTCACTTCAGTGCGGTGTTGGCCCAGATTTATCTCACAGGTATTCACCCTGCTACCCAAGACAGACAGTTGTTGCTTGAGGTCAGCGCTGAGCGAGGTAATTTTCTGATCGAAATTATTCTGTAGATTGGCCATACCGCTACTGAGCTGCTTCTTTTCTGCCATGTTCTCATGGATGTGAGTTACCATAGAGAGTAGCTGGACATCCATAGAAAGGCCAAGATGGCTTGACGGGTGGGGTGCACGTGGGGCCTGCGCACGTGCGCTTGTTGTTGTTGATGTTATTGTTGTGGAGTTGGCTTGCCCAGCGGCCTGCGCCAATGGGTGACGCGGGGGCTGGGGCGGCCAGTAGTGGTGATGAGTGTAGAGGGGGATGGTGGGCGGGGGTTGGTTGGGGAGGGGGTGGAGTGTGTGCACGTCCCCTGAACCTGGGCTGGGAGGAGGAGTAGGGTGAGGGCCTCCTCCAGCACCTCCCACCAACCCTACATCAACATGTAGATCCTCATCCTGGTAGTCGTAACCCAGATTGAGAGATGCGCTTAAGGCATCTCTGAATTCAGCAATTGGGTTTCTGCAGGGGGGCTTGTAGTTGTTGGTTATGTCATTGCCCATTAGGTAATTGGAAATGTTCGGTTGTGATAATGGTTTGAACGGGTCTTCAAACTCAGGTGGCATGTTGTTGGTCGGTGGCGCGATGCTGGTGTTTGCCCTTAGTGAATCAGGGGGCAGGTCAATCATCGCAGTGGAGCTGTTATAGGCCCCATTGATTGCCCTCCATGTGGCCGGCTGTAGATGCGGCACGGCCGGGGGGAGGTGGGGGGGTTGGCCGACAACAACATTGGATTGGACTGAAGCTAGGCCCTGGGCGTCCCTAGCAACGGGTGTGTCACTAAGAATGGCGAACCTATTCTTTTTGTGTAGTGGAGAGATTTCTGTTGGGCTGGCATCAGCTAAATCTGATAGTCCCCCAATACTCCTTTGTCTCTTTTGGGGGCCCAATGGGGTTGAGCTGTAAGTCCCTACCTCCATTTGGTTCCCTGTGACTGGAGTGTCACGGTGCCGGCTGTTATGGCGCTGGGCCTCCTTGGCAATCCGTCGGTCCAGTTTCCTTGTTTTCTTCGTCATAATTCACAATCCATGTGGAGTATAACTCCAAAAAAGTATCTAGCGTAGCCTAGATACCTTTATATAATCCCTAGTCTAGTCCTAACATGTCCCTGCGTGTTTGAACTGGTATAATCCCTAATAATGTGGGAGCCCGGTGCGTGCACGTCAGCAGTGTACGGCGGCCATGGCTCCCCCACCCGACGGTCCCATGAGACTCAGTCAGTATGTCCATAGGGAAAAGAAAAAAGGGAGGTAAGGTTAGGAAATTATATGTATTATAGCATAGGGTCTTGATAAATTTTGGGGGGCCCAAACTTATTCAGGCCCCTCTCCTCTGTGATTGCCCCCCTCCCTTTCCTACGTCACTGTTGTCGCAGGGATGCCAAGTATTACGATTTTTTCGTAATTTTACAATTTTTGAAGAGCATACAAAAAAGCCCCAGGGCCTTATGTAAAACCCTGTCTATACTTCGACCTCACCATGACTTCGAAAAAAAACCTCCAAAAACAATACATTTTACAACATAAAGGATTGTATCTTTTCAAACCTCACTTACAAGTCAAATTGGACTTTTAGGTGTAAAGATTGACTAGAATTAAGCAAAGAAAAGGGCATGTTATTGTAACAATTTTTGTTACTATTGCAAGCAAGAATTATTACGATTTTGGGTTAAAAAAAACGTAGCAAATACGATTTATTTTTTATTTTTTTTTGGGGGGGGGGGGGGTTGCTTGGCATCCCTGTTGTTGACTGGAGGGGTGGCGTCTCTGGTTTAGTAAGAGTGATCCATACACCGAGTTGTTCCAGTCTCAGGCCCCGACTCTATAATAGTAGAGTCTGGGCAAACTCATATAAAAAACTTGTTTCACTAACTTGCCCTCAGGAGTTGACCAATCAAATCCTGTGCACCAATTCATGTGCACAGCCTAAAGGAAGTAACAATCTAAATATAGCAGTTCCACCAGTCCCATTTGCACCCCTTGTGGTGGAGGCAGGTACTGGTTGAGCGAGTCTGAGTTGTCCTTGCTCTGGCCGTAGTGCTGGGAGATGTAGCAGCCATGCCCCTGTACAGGGCACCCTGCACCCCCAGCTGGCAGCCTCACTCCCGTGTCATGACGTCACCTCACTCACCACCTGGTGTGTGTGAACCATGCTCCACACAGGAGCTTCACACCATCAGGGAACTAGCTTCATTTCTCACATGATCCTATATATTTGATGCGGTGAAAAGAACCTAAGTATAACAGCCAAAAACAACCATCTCATTCCAAGAAAAGAAGATAAATAAGCGAGGCTGGCGGACAACTGACTAGTTTTAAGAAAACATATTTACCTAAAACTAGTCATTTTTCCGCTAGGTGAGTTTATTTATTAGAAAAAAATATTGAAATGAGATAATTATTTTTGGCTGTGAAAGGACCAAAAATCGACCTATTTGAAAAAATAGATGGGTTAAAATGCTCTGTATAATGATTATTTAATGGTTATTCGCTTCGTTATTCCATTCTGACTCAGTTCACATACCCCGACATACAGAGGCTTAATGATCATTAGAGATATGACCCTTTTACACTTTAGGACGGCTTTATGAATTAATGAAGTAGCTCAAGCATTGTGCCGACCCTATGGGGTTAAGACACTCCTGAAGGGTCGGCATGATGCACCAATGCAGCACTAGCGAGTTACTTGCCGGGGCTGCATTGGTGCATCATGATGATTAATGTCATCCTTTAGCGACATCCGTCCTTAAAGAGTTAAGAATAGTGGAGTACCTCCTTATCACAGCTGCATTCATGGACCATGGACAGCATTGAAGGGGTTTGTCTGGCCCTGCCTACTACGGTACTCGCCCAGGTATGTAGGACCAGGCAAATAAAAGACACACTTGCTATCCTTCAAAAAGAGTAGGGGACGTGCCCCGGTAGTGGTTTTCTCCCTCACCTCATAGATGTGGTCATTCATTTCATACATTCTATCATCCATGAATGCGGTCACGGCTGTATTGGGCAAGTAGTATATACATATCTGCCCTACTACTGCGAGGCAGACTACCACTATTTGTGGATGACTCCTTGCCAACTTGAGATATGTCCCGTAAGGTACTTGATGTACGTCATAGGGGCGTGGCAAGCAATTTCAAAGTAGAGGGGACTGAAGGGTATGTTGACCCTTTTGATCACTTTTTACCTGACCTTTTTTGGGGTTTGTCAAAAGGGGGGGGGGGACATGTCCCCCCCCCCTTTCCCCCCGGTTGCCACACTCTGTTGTACGTCTGGACTTTAAACAGATCAATCAGTCAATCAATCAGAAGCAACACAAACATTGAAGCGCTGCAGTAAAACAATGTGCTGCCTATAGAGATTAAGGAGTCTGTGCTGGTGGGTATTAAAGATAATGCACTGTAAAACAAGGGGAGTAGAAAAATGAGTCAGAAGGATAACCTTTCAGTTGGCCAGTGACCGCCACCTTTGAGACAACCTTCCACTTTTGAAAAAGAAATCACAGGCGAAAAAATCATATTGTTTAAGCTGAGTATTAGATCCCCGCCTTTGAGACAACCCCGCCCTTACACACCTCTAGAAATAAATCCGTTCTATGGGGGAAAGCAATTGTCTTAACCCTTTAAGGACGGCATGATGCATCATGCCCTTGGTCATCACGATGCATGAACGCAGCCTTGGTGAGTAACTTGCCAGTGCTGCGGGGTTGATACCTCCCTGAAGGGTCGGCATGATGCACTAATGCAGCACTGGAGATAACTTGCCGGGGCTGCTTTGGTGCACCATGACGACAAATGTCATCTTGTAACGACATGCTGTCCTTAAAGGGTCTCAAAGGTAAGGTTTCATCTTCACACGCCATGTCTTGGTATAAAAGTGACATAGTCGGATGATCTGATGATTAGGGCTCAAAAGTTATTTGCTAAAAATGTACCAGAATGTTTAATATCATACGGCCATTCTTCATGTTCTGCCTAATTTATTAAACATTGTACCCAAGAATTCAGCATAGCTATCAGCTAAGTATCCATATTTTGCTGAATTCAAGACTTAAGGAGTGCACGCTATAAGTCCACCCATTGAGAATTCACTGTTAAAGGCTATATCTGTTTTCATGGGATATTCTTAATTGCCTCTTATTGCCCAGCAATGATATTTGTTGTGCCCCATCCTCCAAATGTGATAGTGTTATGCCATTTTGAACACATTTAAGTAGAAACTAGAATATGGGGGGAAAAATCGGGCCATGGCACATTAAGCATGTGTACAGCAGTCTATACGAAAACCTGCCACCGGCTATAGCCGGCTAAAAGCCTGCTGGTCCGGCAGAAAGTCTGTGTCTGCCGACCCCAATGGCTGGCTATGATCCTGATCTACATGCAACATTTCACGGCTTGTAAATCGGACCATTATTTAACTAGAATGCCTGATTATTTTGTAGAAAGTTTCCCAAAATGTGAATTCTAGCTTAATATTACATTTCAACATGAAGTCAATTTCCTCTGGGTATCCGGGCCTGCAAACATTTAGCCAGGCCTGCAGAATATCAAATATGCAGAACCGAATGTCGTGCAAGGCAAAAGACTTTTCGTATAGACTGTATTATACATACTGGTACAGCATGATATATGTGCTGCTGTCCATGCATGACCACTCGTAACGTCGGGCAGACAGTGCAGCAGGTCAGGCCAGGACACAAGTCAGGGTCTGGGCTGTACACAGCGAGTGGCCATTTTTTAACAACAAGGGGGGGGGGGGCAGGGGTTGGTGGATTTTTGCGTGAGTGGTTCAAAATATTCGAAATTTTTTTGGTCTCCCATCTGGGCAGGTTGAAATTAAGTGCGGCGGACCCCTTTGACCTGTAGTAATGCGCAGGCTTTTTCGCTAAAAATAGGGTGCAATTTTTCCCCCGTCAAGAGGGGTCCAAATCCCCCCACCCCTTCAAGGGGTCCAAGTTCTTTTCTTTTTTTTTGAGTATGAGAAGATGTAGAAACATCGTTCCCGTTTATTTATCCTGGCAACATAAAGAACTTATACAGCTCAAAAAAAAAATTGGCATTAGATTAATTCACACTGAGAATGTCCAGGTGTGGAGGAAGATGGGGATAGATGTAAAGTTAGTGTGTGGTGTATGGTGTGATGTATTAGCAGCACGCCCCTGTCGTGCACACATGGCCGCCCAACCAGCGGACAGGCAGACGTACAGATTAATGGGCCACACAAGGTACTTCAGGCCAATAAAAGACAAACCCTAAAATTGACCAAATTTTGAAGACATTTTAGTATTTTTTTACCCTTTTTTGGTCAATTTTAGGGTCTTCAGAGAGGCTGCCTACTGCTTTCATGTTGAAAAAAAAAAAGTTGAAAAAAAATCTGACTTACCGCCCCTACATTTTCTTGCCATGTTACCTGAAACATACCTTTTTTGGCCTAACGTAGAGGGTACTTGGTCAGAAAACCTTGGGTAGAGGTCACTCAGGTAAGAAAACCTAATTACATCCCTAGGGCATGGTAACATGATCAGAAACCCTAGGTACAGAAAGCCTTGTCAGAATATCTAGCTACATAGTACTATTTACAGTCAGAAAACCTAGTAACTTTGTCTGAACCTGGTTACATGATCATAAAACCTATCGTCAAAGTCAGAGAACCTACCTACTACTAGTACTAGGGGAGTACCCTAGCCACTTGGTGAAGAAAATTATCTGCATGGTCAGAAAACCTAGTTACTTTATCAGAAAACCTAGTTACTTTATCAGAAAAACTAGTTACATCGTCGGAAAACCTAGTTACTTTGTCAGAACTTTGTCAGAAAACCTAGTTACTTTTTCAGAAGACTTAGTCTCATAGTAACGAAACTTAACTATGTTGTGAAAACCTAGACACATGGTGAGAAAAACAAGCTACGTGGTTGTAAAACATGGTTCTGTGGTAAAAAACCCAGCTACACAGGCAGAATACCTGACCATGAGGTCAGAAAACGTGGCTACTTTGTCTAAAGACGTAGCTACAGTCAGACAACCTAGCATCATGCTGACCCTTCAGGAGTGTCTCAACCCCGCAGTGTTGGCCAGATGTTTACATGCAGCACTGGCGAGTTACTCACCAGGCCTGCAGTCATGCATCATGACGACCAAGGCATGATGCATTAAAGCACTGTGCCATCCTTAAAGGGTTAAAGGACCAAGTAGAGTCAAGTAACCTGTACCACACCTTTAGTTGTCTGTGTGCTATTGGGCCCTGAACCACACCTCTTGTTGTTGGTGTGCTATGTGGCCCTGAACCAGACCTCTAGTTGTTGGTGTGCTATGGGGCCCTTACATGAACCACACCTCTAGTTGTTGGTGTGCTATGGGGCCCTTACATGAACCACACCTCTAGTTGTTGGTGTGCTATGGGGCCCTTACATGAACCACACCTCTAGTTGTTGGTGTGCTATGGGGCCCTTACATGAACCACACCTCTAGTTGTTGGTGTGCTATTGGGCCCTGAACCACACCTCTTGTTGTTGGTGTGCTATGTGGCCCTGAACCAGACCTCTAGTTGTTGGTGTGCTATGGGGCCCTTACATGAACCACACCTCTAGTTGTTGGTGTGCTATGGGGCCCTATACCACACCTCTAGTTGTTGGTGTGCTATGGGGCCCTTACATGAACCACACCTCTAGTTGTTGGTGTGCTATGGGGCCCTTACATGAACCACACCTCTAGTTGTTGGTGTGCTATGGGGCCCTTACATGAACCACACCTCTAGTTGTTGGTGTGCTATGGGGCCCTGAACAACACTTCTAGTTGTTTGTGTGCTATGGGGCCCTGAACCACACCTCTAGTTGTTGGTGTGCTATAGGGCCCTGAACCACACCTCCAGTTGTTGGTGTGCTATGGGGCCCTGAACCACACCTCTAGTTGTTGGTGTGCTATGGGGCCCTGAACCACACCTCTAGTTGTTGGTGTGCTATGGGGCCCTATACCACACCTCTAGTTGTTGGTGTGCTATGGGGCCCTTACATGGACCACACCTCTAGTTGTTGGTGTGCTATGGGGCCCTGAACAACACTTCTAGTTGTTGGTGTGCTATGGGGCCCTGAACCACACCTCTAGTTGTTGGTGTGCTATAGGGCCCTGAACCACACCTCCAGTTGTTGGTGTGCTATGTGGCCCTGAACCAGACCTCTAGTTGTTGGTGTGCTATGGGGCCCTGTACCACACCTCTAGTTGTTGGTGTGCTATGGGGCCCTGTACCACACCTCTAGTTGTTGGTGTGCTATGGGGCCCTGTACCACACCTCTAGTTGTTGGTGTGCTATGGGGCCCTGTACCACACCTCTATTTGTTGGTGTGCTATGGGGCCCTGTACCACACCTCTAGTTGTTGGTGTGCTATGGGGCCCTGTACCACACCTCTAGTTGTTGGTGTGCTATGGGGCCCTGTACCACACCTCTAGTTTTTGGTGTGCTATGGGGCCCTGAACCACACCTCTAGTTGTTGGTGTGCTATGGGGCCCTGTACCACACCTCCAGTTGTTGGTGTGCTATGGGGCCCTGAACCAGACCTCTAGTTGTTGGTGTGCTATGCAGCCCTAACAACACCAAGTAGAGTAACCTGAACCACACCTCTAGTTGTTGGTGCCAGACGCCTCCCCACTATTGTCACCTCCCACTTCCTGTTGTCATGTGACACCTGAGACGCCATGACGCAGCCTTGTCTCACTCACCAAGCACAATTCAGTTACACACTCTCCAAGCACAAGTTGCAATCTCCAAGCAAAGTCCGCACATTTCCGAGCTAGACGTTGCTTGGATTCCTAATGGGTTGGTTGCCATGGCAACACGCAGAAATGTTTAGCTAAAAATGGTCGAGCCCCACATGCATACTCGGCTTTGAGAGTGATAGAAGTTGTCCACTTACTCCGCCTATTGGCTACTCTCTCCTATTCACTCTCCAAGCACAGGTGATCTACTTACTCCATAAAATTACAAGTTATCACCGACATCGAATCTCTAACACATGAAACCCCTGTCACTGTTAGCACGATGCATTCACACCATGTCACCCTAAATCATTAACTCTCCAAGCACATGTCCTGCCACCACACTCCATGAATTAGCAGGGTGATCAAACATCAAAAGAAGATCTGCTCCCAGTCCATAGTGCTGTCTGCCCACCAGCACTGTAGGGACAGCAGAGTGCTTTAATGCAGCATACATCATTATGGGATGGGTGCAGGCCCACAGACAGTAACTTGGCAGAGCTGCATTCAGGCTTCATGCCAGCCCTGCAGGGTTGATACACTCCCAAAGGATCGGCATGATGCATGGTTGCAGCTCTGGCGAGCAGAGTTGCCAAGGCTGCATTCATGTATCATGATAACCATTTGTGAACTATGTGACCCTTAAAAGGGCTATACCATCCCCTCCCTATACCACCCCCTCATATCATTTGTCCTTACATGACTTTAGCTGCCAGGTATGGGGTGTGTGTGTGGGGGGGGGGGGTGTGGATGTGTGTTGATTTGGGGGGGGGGGGTATGCCTCATTTCCTGAAAAAAATACTTCACTCCCTGCCTACTTGCCTGCCTATCCACCTGCCTGCCTGCCTGCCTGCATGTCTACCTGCCTGTCTACCTACCTCCCTGTCTCCCTACCTATCTTCATCTGCCCGGCTACTTGCCAGCCCGACTCCCTGCCTTCCTTAACGGTATTTCACCTACTTTGCCTCTAGTTCTGAAAAGCAACTTAAGGTCCAAGTCCAATAGCCCTCAGTTTGGAAATATTCTGGTGAACCTTTCTCTCTATATCATGTATGCCCATTGTTGTAATGTCATACATGCCCCCCTGTAACCTTTTAACCCTTTAAGGACAGAAGTCACTAAAAGATGACATTTGTCGTCATGATGCACCAATGCAGCCATGGTGAGTAACTCCCTGGTGCTGCTTCGGTGCATCGTGCCGACCCTCCAGGAGCATCTCAACCACATAAAGTCGGCGTGATGCTTGAATGCAGCAATGGCGAGTTACTCGCCAGGGCTGCATGAATGCATCATGACGACCAAGGGCATAATGCATTAAGGCATAATACCAAGCTTAAAGGGTTAAGGATGGTTTGTGGCCTAAAAGCAACATTTGTCGTCACTCATTGATGGCGAGTAACTCGCCAGCGCCAACACTACCACATCGGGTCAACATGATGCATAAATGCAACATTGCAACAAGTTCTGCCTCAGCTCTGCATTTATGGATCATCAGAGCAAAGAGCTTTCACATTAAAGCAGTATACAGCCTTTAATCTTTTAAGGACAACATGATGCTCATGATGCATGAATGCAGCCCTGGCGAGTTACTCGCCAGAGCTGCATTCAAGCATCATTCTGGCTCCATGGGGTTAGGACCCCCCCGTAGGGTCCGCATGATGCACCAATGCAGCACTGGCGAGTTACTCACCAGTACTGCATTGGTGCGTCATGACGACAAATGTCATCTTTTAGCGACATCCATCCTTAAAGGGTTAAACCGCCCGTTCAGGCCCCTGGCCCGTGCTGGTGGGTAGCGTGTGGTGGGGAGATAACGGCCGATACGATTAGCCACAGTTTATAGCGCTGCCGTCCTGGTATAGTGGACGTAGCATGGTGCAGCATGGTGTAGGCTATAGGCCAAGGCAGCTGGTAGACAAATATATTGATAAAGTGTTTCTGAAGTGCAACCTACAAATACATAAATATAACTGCAAAATCCTGCAATATGTTTATATATATAAATACTCATATGTTTATATATATATATATACAATATATATACCATTTGAAAGATAATTGTCCTGTCAATCCTCTGATATTAGATGTTTGCAAACATAACCATTACAGTCAATGTTATGAGGATTCTGCTAAAACCAAGGTCAACATAACTTTATTATGTAAAAGTCGCCCTTTCCCGACACGTGGGTCTGTAGGATATGTAGGTGTTAGCGTGGGCCCAGAGCTGCAGAACGGGTCATGTTTTACACATTGTGTATTGGTTTATAGGCAGGGCTTACCAAGTCTCCGCCTCAGGATTTACAAGTTGTCCATGATTGGACATTTGATCAGGAATCTGGAAGTAGTGTTAAGCTACTCCACAGAATCTTAGCGACTATGAACTGCATGCATGTTTCCATTTAAGTACACAGAGAGAAGAAACAGAGTCAAAAGGGAGTCCAGGCTTGCCTCCAGAATTACTCCCTTTTCTGACTCTCTTTTTGACTCTCTTGATGAAAGGAGTCGGTACCTGACTCCCTTAAAAGGGAGTCATGTGACTCCCCTAAGAGAGCCCAGGTTTTGCCTCCAAAATGACTCCCTTTTATGACTCCCTACCACAAACAGAGTCCAGGTCCATGCTGCAACTCCCTTTAGAAAGGGAATCTAGGCACAGGGAGTCATTGAACCACGAATCGCTTTGTACATTGGTAGTTTCTATCCCTTACCCCTCTATATAACCATTCCATTAGCTGTCTCCATAGCTGCTGTTTCTACATCATTTTGGTGCAATGTCTCACAAGGAGGGGGGATCTCAGAAAGACCCCTCAGTGCACATTAGTTATTATATAAAAAAACATCTGGGCTTTTCTGGATTTAACTTTCTCATGTTTCTACAAATTGGGTGTCTATATCTAGTACATCATGCTTATGCTACAGTTTTAAGTTAACTACAATTATTTTATGAAATCTAATTCTGACATTAAATTTTGATGCTACAATAATACATATGTTTTAGCATAATTATAAATATCACAAATTATGTGGATCTAGAGATCTGAGCATACAGAAAAATACCATTTTAATTATAGTGCTACCACCTAGCAGGCTTAATCATAACCAACTGACCTTGACTCTGATTATGAAGAGAGTCAGATAGCTTCTAAACATATGTGCTAGATGGCATTATGGTCTTTGTACAGTAGTGCCACCTAGTGTGTTCCCTATTTCTGTCTTGTATGCTTACTTCTGTGACTCCCTTAGGGAGTCCAGGCAACCATTTACTCACCTCACCTGACCTGGACTCTGTTTGATCTAATTGAAAAGGAGTCAGGGCCATTAGAAGGGGGAGTCACACAGTGCAAAAAGTGAGCCAAAGGGGGCCTAGCTCTCTTTTTATAGCCTGGACTCCCCTTCTTACTCGGATCCTTCTCTCTGTGTAAATTAGATATGTTTAAAGGAATACATTAAGCATATAATTTTAGTAAATGCCACTTAAAGCCCCTTGTGTGTAATATATAATGGGCCTAATAATTTTGGGTTGGCCCAAACATATTTAGGCCCCCTCTCCTCAGGTATGAGGAGGGGGGACCCCAATGCACCACCCCCCTTTTTTTTCCCTACGCCACTGGAAATAAGTGAGACTGTGCTGGTAGATTGGTGAGGTGAGCAGGTGCGGGGTCGGGGGGAGCAGCTGGGGGTTATTTATAGATGTAAACTTGTCAGCCATTGTCTGTCACTGACTGGGTATACATGGAGGTATGGTCTACGGCCCTTCTAGGCCTGAAAGGGCCGCACGGTACTCAGCCTCGGCCAGCGGCTGTTCTACCAGTTGGATAGTCTGGGAGCAGGCTGCCATCTCACCCCAATCCACATCTTCACATTACCTCTGTCAAGTATAGGTGTTAATTTCACAGTAATGGGTATCAAGTGAAATTAAGCTCTGCTCCCAGCCCATACACAGTATAGGGAGCGGAGAGTGCTGGGGCCCGAGGCTGTATAGTACTTGGCACCTCAGTACTGGGGTCTGCATGATGCATGAATGCAGCCCTGGTGAATCCACCCTCCAAGGCTGCATGAATGCATCATGATGAGTAGTGGGAGTGTATCAACCTCTTAGAGTCAGCATGATGCCTGATTTCAGGCACAATGGAATCAAGGGCACACTGCATAAAAGTACTACACCATTATTAAAGGGCTGTGTTTGGTAAACAACTCTGTTGACGTATTGGATAGGGTATCCCCTCCCATTCACCCCCAGAGTCAGGGCCCTAACTCTTGTATAATCCACACCATACTTTTTACCCTCCATTGCTTGTTTTCCCCTTATATATATTATATATATATATATGTATATTATATATATATATATATATATATATATATATATATATATATATATATATATATGTATATATATATATGTATATGTATATGTATATGTATATGTATATGTATATATATATATATATATATATATATATATATATATATATATATATATATATATAATATCTATAAAGGTCCAGAGAGCCGGTCCTTGCATATCCCTCTTTCCTTAAGGTGTGCAGGAATGAAATACCATAAAAGCATACAAAGGTGGGAGATGGTCATAAGATGCTCCCCATGTACGAGGTTCCACCCAGAGAACCGTTGATCATTATCAAAGGGATACTAGAATCAAAGTAACTTTGGTTTTGGAAAGAATATTACAATTGTCTTTGCAGCAGTGTCAGTAGTGCAGACTTGACTGGGTGTTCACAGAGAGTCCAGGCTGCCTCCAGAATGACTCCCCGCTGTAGGGCAGTCCAGGCTGCCTCCAGAATGACTCCCCTCTGTGAGGGAGTCCAGGCTGCCTCCAGAATGACTCCCCTCTGTGAGGGAGTCCAGGCTGCCTCCAGAATGACTCCCCGCTGTAGGGCAGTCCAGGCTGCCTCCAGAATGACTCCCCTCTGTAGGGGAGTCCAGGCCGCCTCCAGAATGACTCCCCTCTGTAGAGGAGTCCAGGCCGCCTCCAGAATGACTCCCTGCTGTAGGGGAGTCCAGGCTGCCTCCAGAATGGCTCCCCTCTGTGAGGGAGTCCAGGCCGCCTCCAGAATGACTCCCCTCTGTAGGGGAGTCCAGGCTGCCTCCAGAATGACTCCCCTCTGTAGGGGAGTCCAGGCCGCCTCCAGAATGACTCCCTGCTGTAGGGGAGTCCAGGCTGCCTCCAGAATGGCTCCCCTCTGTAGGGGAGTCCAGGCTGCCCAAAAGGGTGAATCCACTGAGGCGAATCCGTCGGATCAGATGAATGTTCAACTTATGGACAAATCTGGTCTGATCCGACGATTTCACATCAGTGGATTCACCACTTTAGGGAGCCCATGTGACTCTCTGGCTGACCTAAGGGAGTCTAGATGACTTCCCAATGTGACTCCCTTAGGTCAGCCAGAGAGTCACCTAGGCTCCTTTAGGTGAACTGGACCTCTGCCCTCCTAGAAAGGGAAGTTTTCCTGGAGGCAACCTGAACTCCCTTTTGACGCTGTTTCTCTGTGTTGGGGCAGGAGTAGGGTAGCAGCGTTATCTGTTGTTATTTATGCCGTAGTCGACATGCCGTTACGGACAGTGACCACAGCGGGGAGGGAGGGGGGGAGGCAGTCTCACCAAATCAATATAGGTTCAACATCTGTAACCAGCTCATGTCTATGACTGGCTGACATCCCTGACTGGCTGACATCTATGACCATGTCTACCAAAAGACACCCCTTGTGATGGCATCCCCCAGGGCATGCCCTCTGAAGCTTGAGGAAATTATGCCCAATTTATAACAACAGGATACCCACGTGTCATGGAATGTCATGGAAAGTCATGGAATGTCATGGAGAGTCACCAATGTGGCCTGTGTAGTGAAATCCTTCCTACACAGGCCATTTGTCTTCTACACCAGCCACATGAAAAAAAACTGTGTATACATTAATGCCCAAAGGCCATTCAAAAGTTTCAAAAGTTTAAAAATTCTTCATCAGCAAAAGCCACTGTGCCAATGTCATTTCGGGAACACTGTAAGGAGGTACCAGGTTCTAGAGCAGTTACCTTCTTTTAATGCAGTCATCTTAATGAGTTAATTATATGTTATAATGTTTCAGAAAGGAAGTGGGACAAAAAGAAGATGAGCTTTGTATAAACCAGTCCTGGTTGAATCTAAGTGCGTTTTAGCTAGGTGTTTTTGTATTAAGCCGCTGATCCACTGCCGCAAGATTCCTGCGAATGTAGTCGTACGACAGGCACTTGCGAGTACACTCGTAAAAATCAAAACTTTTAGATATCTGCGAATTTACTCGCAGGTGCACGCCTCTCGCTGCGACGTTGTCGCAGGGACTCGCAGCAGTAGATCCACTGCTGGAACGTTTTCTCCGTGTTTACACGCAAGAGTGTCATTCGCAGCAAAATCGCAGCAAATCCGTCCAGGCCGCCTCCAGAATGGCTCCCCGCTGTAGGAGAGTCCAGGCCGCCTCCAGAATGACTCCCCTCTGTGAGGGAGTCCAGGCTGCCTCCAGAATGACTCCCCTCTGTAGGGGAGTCCAGCCTGCCTCCAGAATGACTCCCCTCTGTAGGGGAGTCCAGCCTGCCTCCAGAATGACTCCCCTCTGTAGGAGAGTCCAGGCCGCCTCCAGAATGACTCCCCTCTGTAGGGGAGTCCAGCCTGCCTCCAGAATGACTCCCCTCTGTGAGGGAGTCCAGCCTGCCTCCAGAATGACTCCCCTCTGTAGGGGAGTCCAGGCCGCCTCCAGAATGACTCCCCTCTGTAGGGGAGTCCAGGCCGCCTCCAGAATGACTCCCCTCTGTAGAATGACTCCCCTCTTATTTCCTACAAAAGATTGATCAAACTCTTGGAATTTGCTACTTTTTGTCGGCAAGAGATTGGCATGCCTGAACAAGAGTCAAAGCTATTCTCCCTGTCAGGGTTAGGGCACATTTCAAGTACTTTTTTTTTGCTGACATTTATGTCTTCATGTTGAGTGGTAGTGTGGATGACTATTTTTACGATGTGACTATTTCCAGTGGGCTGACAAGGGAATCAGACATTGCTAACCCCCCCCCCCTCAAAAACAGTCATTTTGGCAACATAGCTGATTGCATCAAGCAAGTTTTACTCTGAACACACAGGCAAATATCAGCGTCAACCAATGCTGGACTCTTGCAGGCTGAAAGAGACTCTCCCCAGAGTCCAGCATTGCCAGACTCTAGCTTGAGGATCCAGCATAGCTAGACTCTCAAGCAATTTTCGGTGAGTAAAGGCTCTAGATGAAGGTCCAGAATAGCCTGACCCTCACTAGAATGGCCCTTGACACATCTATTATAGTCCAGCAGTATCTGAGAGTAGTATTGGGGACATTGATTGACGCTGATATTTGTCTGGGTGAACATATGTACAGGAAAACTTAGTTCCAAGGAGTCAGTGTTGCTAAAAACTTTTTAAGCACACAGACCAATGTGGCCTCTGTAGTGAAATTCTACACAGGCCATTTGTCTTCTACACCGGCCACATGAAGAAACTATGTATACATCAAATCCCAAAGGCCATTCAAAAGTAAAAAAAAAAATTAAAAAAAAGGATAGATACAGTAAAAAAGGTATAAATTTATTGATAGTCAATACATGGCCATAACATTGCTTCTAATAGGACTATCTGAAAAATTCTTTTACTTTTGGAAAGCTTGTATCATGGCCGGCCATTGTGGCTGATGTACAAGAGCCTCACATTGGCCATCAAGATTTTTCATCGGCAAAAGCCACTGTACCGATGTCATTTCGGGAACACTGTGAGGAGGTACCAGGTTCTGGAGCATTTGCCTTCTTATAATGCAGTCATCTTAATGAGTTCATTATATGTTATAATGTTTCAGAAAGGAAGATGAGCTCTGTATAAACTAGTCCTGGTTGAATCTAAGCTGTTTTAGCTGAGTGTTATTGTATTATTCAACAGAATGGTCCTGGGACTGATTCTAATGCTGTGGTTTGTCATTTTCATATTGAGGACCTGTTAGAGCCATATGCTGTCCTACAATAGACTCCCACTGTCACAGGGCCTGCATCAACTCGGGCTGGTTTAAAAGCCTCATATATAGAAAATGGTGCTAAAATTTGATTTCGCGCTGGATTACCCCCTTTATTGCCTGCCAGGGGTATGGGTTACCATTTAGAGAGGGCAAAGTGGTTTTATGGGCTATGCCCCTTTTTTATCATATTGTATAAATGCAGCCCTTGCGAGAAACTCACTGAAGGCTGTATGCATGTAGCCTTATGATGCTTTCAGATCATCAACCCAGTTTAGTTGTCGAGCTGCTTTAATGTAGCACCGGTGAGTTACTCAACAGGGCTGCACCATACCTCATGGTATTTATAAAGGACATGCTGCATTAAAGCACTATGCGGACCCTAAAGGGTTAAGCTACTGTGTGACAGACTGACAGAGGCTGGCACCCAAAGCGTTTCTTATTTAATACCAACTGTTTTGTGATGGGAGAATTTTCTGCAAATCTGCTGAAAACATGAGGGAACACTACAGAGCTCTCTAGGGTGCTAACAATCAATGTACAAATGGCTGATATAGATACCCATTGGGAGGACTTTGTTGACTGGTTTAGAATGTAACTGCTATGGCCCCATAATATATTAGGGAATGATCATTTTTTAACAACCGGGGGGGTTGGCTGGCTTCTGCGCGGAGCATGCAAAATTTTTCACACACCCCGCTCAAGGGGTCTAAATTCTGCCCCTTAAGGGTCGAAGAAATCGGCGCGCACCCGGGCCCTTTGAGGCATAGTAACGCGCTGGCTTTTTGGCTCAAGCGGGTTACTTCCCCCCCATCCCCCCCAAAAGAGGGGTCCAAAATTTTTCACCCCCCCCCCCGGGTCAAAGGGGCCAAATCTGTTTGCCCCCTCCCTCCCCCACCCACCCTGTTGATAATTAATGATCACTCCCTTAGCACCTTAATGATAATAGTAATAACTATACAAGATAATTAAACCTTCAGGTGAGCATATATATCACCCTAAAAAGGTGTTTAGGGTTTAAACACCAGTGTTTAGAAGTTAAACACTTTGTTAAACACTTTTTTGTCCCAAGTTTTTAAGCACTTTTTTTTGGTTAAACACGTTTAATTTTAAACATGTTTAGATAAGTGGTGTTTAAAATTAAACGTGTTCAATTTTTAACATGTTTAAATGCTTAACTCTTAAACAGCTGGTGTTCAGGTGTTTAACTGAAAAGTGTTTTAATGCTAAACACTTGATTAAGTGTTTAGGTGTTTAAACATCAAGTGTTTAGATCCTGCACGTGTTTAGGTTTTAAACAGCGTTTAGAAGATATGGTGTCTAAAGTTAAACACCTTTTTTAGAGCATAGTGCTTAATGCCCCATTCAATGTTATTGTATTATTGCAGCCCTGGTGTCTGAATACATAGACACAAACCTGGTTTTCTAGGTCTATTTTATTTCTTAAACATTAAGCAACATACTGCCTTTCAATGGTTGAATTGAATTGTGTGTAGTGTAAAACAGCTCTTTGTAAATTCTGAAGCTAGCTTTAATTGTGTGTACACTGTCTTCAGTGTTCTATCTATAGATATGGCATTGTAGACATTTTATGATCTATAGATATTGTAGCCAATAGAAGATGTATTTAGGCCTTAGGCCAACAAATTAATTAAAGGTGTGTTTTAGGTTACATAGACAGAAAATCTAGGTAGGGTAGGTCAGATTTTTTTCCCAATTTAAAAAAAGAAATTTAGCCTGAAAAGTACCCAAAAATTGACTTGCAAACTGAAGCGCTGACTCACCGACAATGGCTTTGACTGGTGAAATAGAAATCTTGACTCTGAAATAGTCCCTTTTTTTAAAAATTTGTGGCTCATGGTAAGCTCTGTACATGTGTTGTATCCACCTGTGTATTCATCCTGTCTACCTTGATGTGTTTTAGGTGAGTGTCCTAGAACTAGGCCATGCGTGCACTACAACTGGTACCCTGGGGGAGCACCACCAGGTACTGTATGCAGCAAGTAACATGTCTACATCTTACTAAAATAAAGGTTAGTTTCCAGTCACCCAAAAAAGTGATATTTACCCTCTTTTCCCCCTTTTCTAGCTACATGCCAGTTTTTATAATTTGTAAATCGGACAATTATGAAGGAGTCCAGAGAGAAAATAGAAAAACCAACCCTAAAGCTGGGAGAGAAAAAAATTCGGCTAGTCTGGTCACTTGTGTGAGATCATGTTTTTGTAAACCGACTTTTTTTTAATTTAGCCTAGCTGTGATATGTCCATGTTAAAGGACATGCCCTAGCTCGTGGACTATTCATTCATTTCAGGAGAACCAGCCCCCTACATGAGACCATGTCTGCACGGGTTAAACCTCCCCTTCAGCATATCGATTCCCCGTATAGAAAAGGGAAATGTTACAGTGGTATATACACGCGTGCCTCCATTGCATATTGCCCCCATTGCAGCGACCTCCCAGGCTGCAGCTGGGGCGATGTAAGGGTTGAATAACCGGCACACGGCCAATATTAGCATCTCTCCAGCAATGTTGGGGCGTGGTCATCTATTAACAACATGGGGGGGGGGGGAGAATTAAGGGGGCCACAAAATGCAGGGGAACAAAATCATTTCACCCCCTTTTTAGTATAAAAAAAAAAGCCTGCGCATTACTATAGCTCAAATAGATCGGCCGTGATCAATTTGAACCTGTCAGATAAATAGTGGCGCATTCCCCAAAAAATTCAAAAATCCTCCTCTGTTGTAAAACATGACCACTCCATGAGCATCGTGCATGCTTCTCCCGTTACTGCAGCCTTATAGGGACCAGCCTGGGCGCTCTAAGGCCAAAAACATAAAAAGGTGTTTCAGGTAACATAAAAAGGTGTGTTTCAGGTTACATGAAAATGTAGGAAGGATAGTTTTGATTTTTTTTTACTTCTAAAATTTAGTTGTTTTTTTACTTTGGCCCAAAAAGTAGGCAAAAATTGACTCGCAAACTTTACCGACAAAAGCATCGACTCATTGACTGTCAAATTGACTCTGAAATAGCCCAAAAAGTACTTTAAATATAGATGTTTTTCAAAAATTGGATGAAAATGTCTAGGGTCGGCCCTGTTTTGCTAGGTAGGGTCAGCTAACCTGAAACACACCTTTTTTTTCCCTAAGGGTTGAATAGCGGGCACACCACCAACATTTACATCCTACATTATGGGCCTCACTCCGGGTCAGCAATAACACGGATGTATCATTCATGCTGCTCTATATATAGGTACAAGATGGCAGTAGTATGTATCTGGTATAAATGGTGGCGGAGGGGTGTTTTGATAGTAGATGGAAGTATATGTAGTAGGCCTAGATAACCCCCTCGTAACTGAGTGTACGTAGTAGATACCCTAGGAGTAACTGAATGAGGGTAGTATCTGACTTAACCCTCGGTTATGTGAAAATAACCAAGGTGTGAAACCCATTGTCTCAGGTGCCCACCGTGGGTTTTGTAATAGTTAGACTATGGTTATGAAACAGTAAATAGAATTAACCACAGCTTTATAAGCTGTGGTTAATCCTACCTACCCTTTCATAACCATTGTCTAACTATTTTAAACCACAGCTAGAAGGTTATGTGAGTCTAAGTGGAAATAACCAAGATGTGAATTCCTTTGTCTTGGCCCTCCACTGTGGTTTAATTCTACATACCCGAAGGTTAAGTCAGATACCCCCTCGTAACTTGGTTATGTAATAATAACAATGGTAAAGTGACTAGTGGCCTATGCTGTGGTAATTTTGACATACAAAGTTGCCAAGACCCTATAATATAATATTTCTGCTTCTGAAAAGAGTATCTGAAAATTTCTTTCACTTTTGGAAAGCTGAGGCCATGGTGGCCAAGTGTGGCCGGTGTCTGATGGCCTCACATCGGTCATTAGGATTCTACATCGGCAAAATGTGCTGATGTCATTCCGGCAGCACTGACTGAATGGTGTATTGCAGTGGCATTGTTATATAGACTATAACAAGTGGCTGTATGTGAACCAGGCAGGACTGCAGCACAGACTGTTGTGTGTGACAGACTGCGGCCCAGTGGGCTGTGTCTAATCCACTGTACAGTGTATATCCACCATCACTACTCCTGTAGCAAGGGCATGAACCTACATCACCAAGCACATTCTTTGTGGTTGGGTGGGTATTATAGAATAAGGGTCTGTCACTAGAAGTCCCCCATCTGCTTTGAGCATTACATTGTGGCGAAAATACATGCATTTAAATTCATTGAAAGGTGACATAATTACCATTATGCATAATGAAGATTTGTCCAGGTATCCAGAATTTGCAAATAATTTTCAAACTAATGATATAGCCCATTTAAGAAAAGTCCTCCCTCTGCCTTGCACCAACCTTGCTGCGGGACTGGCCTCCATAGCCACAGCACTGTGGGGGAGCAAAAAATGACAGAGAACCATGTACAGGTCACCAGTGTAAGGCACATAGTGACATACCCTCATCCTACTAATAAGTGGGTCACGATACTACTATAAATAGCATCAGTTGCGGCCCATGTCCTGTAGGGACCACAGAGGCTGTTCAAGGTGTAAACAAGTCACTCACCAGGGCTGCATTCTAACATCTTTCAGACCCAACTGGGTTAAACCCTTTAAGGACGGATGTCACTAAACGGTGACATTTGTCCTCATGATGCATCAATGCAGCCCTGGCAAATGACTTGCCAGTGCTACACTGGTGCATCATGCCGACCCTTCGGGAATCTCTGAACCCCGTAGGGTCGGCATGGTGCTTGAATGCAGCACTGGCAAGTTACTCGCCGCTAGCCGCATACCACACCGCTGTACGCTGTCAGGTGCTGTGACAGCCCCTGTATCAGCACTATGGATGCTTAATGCTACCCTACATTACACCTTGCTGTTATACCTGTACATTTATAGGGTAGACCGCCCATGAGGTGACTTGCTGGTCTATTGGTACCATGAGTATAGACCACGGATACATTTATAGGGTAGACTGTCCATGAGATGACTAGCCGGTCTATTGGTACCATAAGTAGACCACAGATATTATCATTTATTTGTGTGTTATAGGGCCTGTACACATTCCGATGATACAGAGGTAGTTATACGTCATGGCCTGCAGTTACATCTTCAAAAGATTATTTTTTACTATCTTATATATAATGGATTAAACCTGACATATTCCATGTGTTTTTGCTGCTCTTTACAATGTAGGTTTATAGAAAACGTACCCTTCACAACCTATATTTGATCTAACATTGCAACATACGATTATTTTATGACAGGTAGACTTTCTCCCACGTGATGTGATTTTCATCATTTGTAATAACTAAATTTCACTGCATGAATCTTGTTATTTAAGCAGTAAGCGGACTGCTGAAAGTCACACTTTTTCATATTCAATTCCAGTAAGTGCCCCTTAAAGCTGCTTAAATGTCATTATGACTTAAACAGGATATTTACATGGAATTTAGTGAACTTAAAGCTGCTTAAATAGTGACTTTAAGCAAAAAAAGGTTTGCTTAAATGCCAATGTTCATGCAGTGAAAATTTGTAATGACATTTTACCAATGTATTGTCATTATTGGTAAAATTTGGGTGGGGCAGGGGCTGCATCCCACGAAGCCGTAAGGCCCCAGCCCCACCTCGGGGGGAACGATACCAAAATATCCTCTGGCCACGGGCCTTTGTCTATGTATTATAACAGCATTAATGTGGCCGGCGGGCACCGCAAACTCATCTTCTGACAAGGTTTCGATATGTATGTATCTGAGGTCTAGAATCATGTCCATAAAATTGTTCCACGCTGGTTTGGCTGAGCCTCGAACACCCAACTCTCAGATTACATGCCAGCATTGTAGACGGATGGGCCATGGCTTCAGACATGCAGCACATATTGAAAGCTATAGACATATTTGCCTGCCTTCCCATATTACCCTATTCAGATCTTTTTTATTTCAAATGACAAAAAAACATTGAAATGTCATAGTCATATAATATCATGAACGCTACATAATCCTTCAACAGGTCAGCCTAATAAACTACTGACCCTAATTTATGGCAGTGCTACCTGAACACAATAACTTTTCTTGGCCTTCTGCTGGCTGGTTGGTTGTTGGGTTGCTTTATGCCCTAATTAACAGCTGAGGTCATTTCAAGGGTGGTGATGATCGAATCTATCGATAACTGAAGTTAGAAAGCACGCCCCTACACTTTTACTGAGGCAATGGTTCTTTAACATCCCACACTACATAGGCAGAGTTTGAGATGGACAGGCCTTTGATATGCTGTACGTCTACCACAGCAGGGGGAGGTAGCAGCCCACACAGCAGGGTGCTGCTGAGTTGGCCTTAGGGAGTGGTCATTTTTTAACAACAGGGGTGGGTCGGTGGATTTCCGCGCGAGCGGGTCGACATTTTTTTGGTCCCCCCGCGAGAGGGGTCGAAATTTTTTTGGTCCCCCCCTCCAGCAGGTTGAAATTGAGCGCGGCTGAACCCTTTGAGCTATGGTAATGCGCGGGCTTTTCCGCTAATAAGGGGTGTAATTCTTTTGGTCCCCCCCTCAAGAGGGGTCCAAATTTTTTTGGTCCCCCCCTGCAAGGGGTCCACATTTTTTTGGTCCCCCCCCCCCAAATCCACCAACCCCCCCCTGTTGTTAAAAAATGACCACTCCCTTATGTAGAATATGACATGCAGGGATGTCGATCCACGTGGCCTGCAGTAGTAGAACTCCCACATGGCTGATCGTCAGCCGGGGTTCGTGGCTGCTAGTGAAGGTCAATGAGGCGGGGTACTATAATACACTGGAAGAGGAAACATGGTAGATGCCACTGGCTGCAGGTTGTACAGGGTTGCCACTCTCAGGGTAAATGTCAGGGAAAAATATCTTTCATTCCAGGTCAGGGAAATGTCGGGGAATTTCAGGTATTTTGCCAAAATCTAAGGGAAGTTGAGATTTTCTGAAAATGTCAGCCAATATGATATTTTGTCAGGGAATATCTTTGAAATACCCAAAAAATGTGAACTGCTTTCCTTGAAAACGCCTTTATTGTACAATGATTTTAAAGGATAAAAAATGTAAATCCTTAAAAAGGAGGTGGTAAAAGATTTCATGCATGCCAAGCACAAAACCGCTGTTGTTAAGTAATGACAACTCGCTAAGTAGAAGATAACTTTTAAAAGGAGTGCATATATATATGCACAGTTGGAGGGCATGTAATAGAGTCATGGAATGTCATGGAATTTAGTAAAAATTTGCCATGTGTCATGGAATGTCATGGAAAACGAAAATAGTGGAATTAATATCACAAATTCTCCTAGATTATACCTTTTGCCTTCTAGATTTTAGAAATTTTCTCGGGGGCCAACCCTCTTGACCTCCATAAGAATCCTTTAAATGTCATGGAAAATTGAGACTTGAGTTATGGAATGTCATGCAAATGTCATGGAATTCAATATGAAATTTTCTGTGGGGTCGGGGCGGCATTGGTGCATAATGACGACAAATGTAATCTTCTAGCGGCATGCGCCCTTAAATCGTTAAGCGTCCTGTCTCAAATAAGCACAGGTCTTGTATAAGCACCAGGGATGGAGGGTCTAGAAATACATCTCAGGCACTAAACTCTGATCTCCAACAACCGCCTTTCTATTTTTTATAAGCAGGGATAGGTTGTTGGTATATCAGCACTGGTATATGTCAACCTGTCTGAGTTGTATGCTGAGTAATAATCATATGTCTGAGTACATGGCTCTGTAGGAGAGGGTTGAGGCAGTAGGGAAGATGGTGCCAATAACATGAAAGTAGCCTCTGGGATGGGTTAGGGTGCTGAGCATGTTACTACTGTGTGAGGGGCAGCAGCATGTCTGGGACCTGCAATAGAGTTAGCTGGAGGCGTGCGGGTGAGATGGGGCGGGGAGGTGCGTGTGGGGCGGGGAGGTGCGGGTGGGGCGGGGTGGGGCGGGGTGGGGCGGGGAGGTGCGGGTGGGGCGGGGAGGTGCGGGTGGGGCGGGGAGGTGCGGGTGGGGCGGGGAGGTGCGGGTGGGGCGGGGAGGTGCGTGTGGGGCGGGGAGGTGCGGGCGGGTGGGGCGGGGAGGCGAGCGGGCGGGTGGGGAGATGCGGACAGGAATGGGAGTAGATCGGGTAATCGGGAGTCCATCTTAGTCCCATACTCCTCCACCAGGGGGCACGAGGAGCACCACGCCCCCTACCTGCAGCCCCCGGAATCAATACTGCCCCAATACCCACAATGCACCTCCAGCTGCTGCACTCTCCCAGCACAGCTTTCACTCACTACTACCCACAATGCACCTCCAGCTGCTGCACTCTCCTAGCACAGCCTCCACTCACTACTACCCACAATGCACCTGCTGCTGCTGCACTCTCCTAGCACAGCTTTCACTCTCTACTACCCACAATGCATCTGCTGCTGCTGCACTCTCCTAGCACAGCTTTCACTCACTACTACCCACAATGCAACTGCTGCTGCTGCACTCTCCCAGCACAGCTTTCACTCACTACTACCCACAATGCACCTGCTGCTGCTGCACTCTCCTAGCACAGCTTTCACTCACTACTATCCACAATGCACCTGCTGCTGCACTCTCCCAGCACAGCTTTCACTCTCTACTACCCACACTACTCCAGTCTCTGCCAAAACACAGCAGATCATTGTGACTTAGGGATATGAGGGCAGGAAAATAGTAATGTTTTCTGCTCGTCTTCCACAAAAGAGTCCCTATAGTCTGTGGGTTTAGGCAGAGACAAGGTGTGAGTGACTGCTAGGAGAGTGTATGAGCTGTATATAGTCTGTAGGTTGGGGCAGAGACAGGGTGTGAGTGACTGCTAGGAGAGTGTATGAGCTTTTTATAGTCTGTAGGTTGAGGCAGAGACAGGGTGTGAGTGACTGCTAGGAGAGTGTATGAGCTGTATATAGTCTGTAGGTTGAGGCAGAGACAGGGTGTGAGTGACTGCTAGGAGAGTGTATTAGCTGTATATAGTCTGTAGGTTAAGGCAGAGACAAGGTGTGAGTGACTGCTAGGAGAGTGTATGAGCTGTATATAGTCTGTGGGTTGAGGCAGAGACAAGGTGTGAGTGACTGCTAGGAGAGTGTATGAGCTGTATATGGTATTAGGTTGAGGCAGAGACAAGGTGTGAGTGGCTGCTAGGAGAGTGTATGAGCTGTATATAGTCTGTAGGTTGAGGCAGAGACAAGGTGTGAGTGACTGCTAGGAGAGTGTGAGAGCTGTATATAGTCTGTAGGTTGAGGCAGAGACAAGGTGTGAGTGACTGCTAGGAGAGTGTATGAGCTGTATATGGTATTAGGTTGAGGCAGTGACAGGGTGTGAGTGACTGCTAGGAGAGTGTATGAGCTGTATATAGACTTAGGTTGAGGCAGAGATAAGGGGTGAGTGACTGCTAGGGGAGTGTATGAGCTGTATATAGTCTGTAGGTTGAGGCAGAGACAAGGTGTGAGTGACTGCTAGGAGAGTGTATGAGCTGTATATGGTATTAGGTTGAGGCAGAGACAAGGTGTGAGTGGCTGCTAGGAGAGTGTATGAGCTGTATATGGTATTAGGTTGAGGCAGAGACAAGGTGTGAGTGGCTGCTAGGAGAGTGTATGAGCTGTATATAGTCTGTAGGTTGAGGCAGAGACAGGGTGTGAGTGACTGCTAGGAGAGTGTATGAGCTGCATATAGACTTAGGTTGAGGCAGTGACAGGGTGTGAGTGACTGCTAGGAGAGTGTATGAGCTGTATATAGTCTGTAGGTTGAGGCAGAGATAAGGGGTGAGTGACTGCTAGGGGAGTGTATGAGCTGTATATAGTCTGTAGGTTGAGGCAGAGACAAGGTGTGAGTGACTGCTAGGAGAGTGTATGCGCTGCTCGCGGCCCCCACCAGATGGGGCTGCTGACAGCGCTCAGACCCGGCATGGGGTGTTATTATAGGCCCTTGTTGGGGCAGGGATGGACATGTATCTAGATCTGGGGCTGCTATTGTAAGGCGGGGATGGTCGGGAGAGTGAATCAGCTGCCAATCCCTCCCCAGCCCCTCATATACCGCATGTCAGACTAGCTGGTGAGGCCGACAAAAGGGTTTCTTAATGAGAGCACAGGGCATCAGATATTAGACCCCTGGAGGAGGTCACCCACATCACTGTAGGGGTGCCAGCCTGAACCATAAAATGACCACTGAGGGTTGTAAAAGATGAGCTTAATGGGCCAGGTTCAAGGGGTGAAGTGTATAAGTAGCGGCATGGTGTTAATTTGCAATATACCAGATTGCAGGAAGTGATATTCAAGTTTCAATTGATACCAGAAATGGAGATGATAATGACCTCGCAATGAGGGTCCTCAGCAGGAAGTCTGACATGAGGTATAGCTGCTTACAGCGCACAGACCGGGTACCAACCCAGCATGGGGCATCACTGTAAGGCCTTATTGGGGAAGGGATAGAGCTGTGGTGCTATTCTAAATCCTAGTTGTGATTGGGTGTATTTGTGGCTATTCTAAGTCCTAGTTGTGATTGGCCGGATGTATTTGTGGCTATTCCAAGCCCTAGTTCTGATTGGGTGTATATGTGGCTATTCTAAGACCTTGTTGTGATTGGAGTGTATGTGTGGCTATTCTAAGCCATAGTTGTGATTGGGGTGTATGTGTGGCTACTCTAAGACCTTGTTGTAATTGGGTGTATATATGGCTATTCTAAGCCCTTGTTGTGATTGGAGTGTATGTGTGGCTATTCTAAGCCATAGTTGTGATTGGGGTGTATGTGTGGCTATTCTAACCTTGTGTTTTGATTTGGGTGTATGTGTGGCTATTCTAAGCCCTTGTTGTGATGGGGGTGTATGTGGCTATTCTAAGCCCTAGTTGTGATTGGGTGTATATGTGGCTATTGTAAGCCCTAGTTGTGAAAATCGATGATACAATTACAGTATGCTGGCCTTAGAGGGCTAACAGATCTGTAGATTGGCAGTCCTGGCTGGGATGATTTAAGACTAAGAGAAAGGATTACACATTCACAATGGCACCATCTAGGAAAGAGGGGAAATATTTTTTTTCAGTATATATACAGGTAAAATGAGTGGCGTTCAGGTGTTTAGAACAAAAGTGTTTAATTCCTAAACAGAAGGATTCAAAGACACAAACCTATACTAGTAAAATGTCTTTAAACATGTCTAGACCTACACATGTTTGAAACCTAAGCACCTTTTTTTGCAGTGTGTTAGAAGAAGAAAGCTGTCTTCAGAGGCATGTACAAGATAAATCCTCGTCCACAGACAAAGCACATGGTTCTACAGGTCAGGTGGAAGTAAATGGCGCCATCTACCGAGTCGTATGGTATTCTGGTCTGCATTGAAGGGTGTTCCGGCTGCTGATTGGGTTATATTTCAGATGAAACAAAAATGGCTAAAATTGTGAAAAAATTCACAGGTGTTTCTGAGGCATGCAAAAACTGATATGGCCAAAGGTAGTTTTTAGACCCAAAACAGGGCAAAATGGGACCCGTGGATAAAAGTGACTTTCTTGAGGTTTTCATGGTCAACCCGTTTATTGAGGCTGAAATATTGTGTGTGAGGGATAGTTTGATTAGACTAGGGCTAAGACTATGGTCAACAAATTTTGTGGATGGCTAATTTTGTGCATTATGCTATATAGAAACATAGAGGAATAATAATTGCTTCCTCGTGACCTCCATGTTGCATGCAGTGTTGTGTGTAGTGAGTCAGTGCTATAAGATGTCATGTCTGTGCTTACATCCCTGCAGGCTAGCTGCACTGGGGTAGGTACATCCTTGTAAACCTGTAAAGGTAACATCATGTGTTAGTGTACCATGCCATCTTGTGGTCACCAGGCATGAATGCAACGCGCAGCAATACCTCAGCATTGATGCATCATCCTGGTTGATACACTCCCACACCGGCCCACCACCTGATACACTCCCAGGGGGGGGCATGATGCAGCAGCTGAGTTCCTTGTGGGTGTTGTCCTTATACCAGTGCCCGTCCCGTAACTAGGAGAGTGTTACTAACACGGCTTGTCTCGGTGTTTGGTTACCAAGCAGACAACAGGTGTAATCCTGTTAGTGCCCCCCCCCTCCCCCTACCCCTGGTCTGACTCCTGACGCCAGGCGGGCTTCTTACTACCATATTGATGCTTGTTGTGTTAAATCCTTTAAGGACGCTTGTCACTAAAAGGTGACATTTGTCGTCATGATGCACAAATGCTGCCCCGGCAATTAACTCACTGGTATTGCATTGGTGCATCATGCCAATCTGTTAAGGATGTCTGATACCTATAGGGTTGGCATGATGCTCGAATGCAGACCTGGCGAGTCACCTACCTATATAGAATGGAGATGTGTACTATTGTTACTCTGTTGCTTAATGCTGCAGTAAAACTGATACTCTGGGTGTATTGTTTGAGCAATAATTGCAGCTTGCTCCAATTATGAAATTTATTTATGACTTTTTGAAAGCATGTGCAAACTCTTAGTCTACTATATATTATGATGTTTAATGAGTTTTTAATTGCAGCATGGTGCTTTAATGCTCTGGGGATGTGTACCAACTACTGTTACTCCGGGCTTATTGTGTGAGCAATTTTAGTAGGTTTCCAGAGCAACATCTGACAAAGGGATAGGTAGGATTATTAATAATTATAGATTAAGAATGGTTTTATGAGTTTGTGGACTGTGTGCCCCCCCGACTGTGTGCCCCCCCCCCCCAAGGCTGCAGCCTTTGATGAGGTTTAAAGTGTAGCGTGGTGCTTTAGTGCTCAATGCCCATTTGTAGGCATAATGCAAGAATTGGTGACTAATTCTATGGGGTTGATGCATGAATACAGCCCTATAATAAGTAGACTCTCTACTGTAGGGCTTTATTCATGCATAATGCAGACAGCTGACTTACTGTATTGCCTTGAATGAGGGCCCGGCACTTAATGATTTTGAGGCATGTATAGCGCCAGACATGCAATTATTCAAGATCATGCTATAGGCTAAAGCTATATTTCGAGACCTCCATATCCCATGCATATACAAGACCAGCGCTTATTCAAAACCCGGCACTTAAAAGTGGCAGTATGGTAACCATATCAAACCCTTTAAGGACTGTTGTTAAAAGATGACATTTGTCGTCATGATGCACCAATGCAGCCCCGGCAAGCTGCATTTATGCATCATGCTGACCAATGGCATGATGCACTAATGCACTATGCTCCACTTAAAGGGTTAAAGCACTGAACAGTTAGAGCACACACTAAAAAAGTAAACTCGTCCCCAGACTCGTCTAAGTGACTGTCATAAAATAAACGAGTCAAAAATTGTCTAACCTATCAGGTTACCATCCCACAAATAGAATCTGGAGCTGGCAAATGTCAGGTTTTGGGCTGGCACATACCATGTGGGTCTGCTATCTCCAGCTCGAAGACCCGCTTCCTTGTCACTTAGACAAGTTTTTGACTCGTTTATTTTATGACCGTCACTTTGAAGAGTCTGGAGACAAGTTTATTTTTTGAGTGCAGTGTACACAAACCTGTATGTAGACCTCCTCAACACCTGGTGGGACCCGGTGTCTGTGCCCCAATACTCTGTGTCGGCCGCTTCATAAGCCTACAGGCTTTCTGAGGGCTACCGTATCAGCCTGTATAAGCGCTCAAATAAGAGCCAATCTCAAATTAGCGATGGAAGAACAGGGATCGTAGCATAAATTAATGCACTATATCATGGTCTCAAATAGATACCGGTTTGGAATAAGGGCCAGGGGTATAGGTGAATTGAGATCAAATAGCACCTGTGTCCAATACAAACTATAACTCTACCCCCTGACCCCCTGACCGCCCATACAGGGATATTCACCGTGCCCCTATCAGATGGAGAGTAGCGGTCTCTTCCACCACGCGGCCACCTCATGAATAGTTAAACACTTTAGTGCTTAAATGCTGCATGGTGCTTTGATGCCCCTTTATGGACTCATGATTCATGAATGCAGCTCTGGAGATGCATCTTAAGGCACTGTGCTGTACTTACGGGGTTAACCCTTTAAGGACGCCATAATATTATATTATGCTGTCCTTATATATTATTAATATATTAATGCATTATGCCTTGGTCGTCATGATGCATGAATGCAGCCTTGTTGAGTAATTCACCAGTGCTGCATTCAAGCATTATGCCGACCCTTCAGCAGTGTCTTAACCTCATAAGGCCGGCATGATGCACCAATGCAGCTCCAGCGAGTAACTCACACAGGCTGCATTGGTGCATTGGTGTCATCTTTTATTATAGTATAGGTTATTTTGACATACACTCAGTTACTCGTAGGGTATCTACTTCATATTCTGGTACCAGTTTCGAATAAGGGCCAGGACCCCCCGCCATACAGGAATATTCACTGTGGCCCTATCAGATGGAGAGTGCCGACCCTTCAGCAGTGTCTCAACCTCCTAAGGTCCGCATAATGCACCAATGCAGCTCCAGCGAGTTACTCACCCGGGCTGCATTGGTGCATCATGATGAACAATGTCAACTTTAATTGACATCCGTCCTTACAGGGTTAAGGCAGCATGCTGTACCTTTACCCTTCAGAGACTGCAGCTGTGCCCCTGAGGGGTGGCCATTTCATACCAACCCTGGGGGGATGTGTGTATCATTATACACCAGAATGCCAGAATATTTTCCTCCCCAACCCCAACCCCCCTTGGTGGATTGGTCCAAATATTTAACCCACAGGTTGGCATTGGGCCGCTTTTTAGTCAAGCAAAAAAAATGGATGACTTATTTCTAGCCTCCCCCCCCCCCATAAAAAGGGCTCAAAATCTTTTTGCTCCCCTCGTGAAGGGATCCTAATATTTCCAAACGCCCCTTATTGTTGGTCCCTCCCGCAGGGTGGCGCCATCCCGTACCATTACCAGCAGGACCAGACTTGTTTAATTTGTTATTGATGCTGCACCACGCCCCCTGGGGGCTGTAGTAACCCTCCTTCAATATATACTGCACTGATACAAGCCCTTGTGGTGGTACCTCCATAAAACCATGCATTGTTATAGGGCTTGAGTCTACCCGTTTACTTTTAGTTGTGCGGGTGACAAAAACCCTTGAATCAGGACAGGAAGTCACGGCGCGGTATGCTTTAAGTATGGGCGCTTTTGGAAACTTGAATATATCTCATTCCAGGTGAATCTCTTCTCTAAAATAGCACATGGCCGAGGAGGATACATGTCTGACACACACTAATTCAAAGGCATTTACAGTAGAAATCTTTCTTTGCTGAGGAATAATATTTTTTCTGAAAATCCCTGTAGCGTGACATCGCTTCCTGTCCTGATTCGAGGTTATTAAATCACCCGTTTTTTCCGTTGTATCGGGTTACTTACACACCCTATTAACAGTCACAGCTAATTAATTTGGAGACACAGATCCACTATAAATTACTGTTTTACTGTCAGGACAAAAACAACATGCCCCTCCCTTCATGTAACCTGCAACCACCCACATCGTAAAGCTCAGGGGAGATAAATAATACTACGGCAGCCGATATTAACCCTTTTATTTGTCAGTCCTCAAGTGACCCTCGGGAGCGTGCAATATGGCCAAAGCGTGCACTATGCTCTAGGGTTATTGTACGCTGCCCTCGGATGTGGTACTCCCATACACTTAACCTTGATAGATCATATCCACCATGAAATAAAGGCATGGATGCCCTCCCAGTCAGGGGTCTAGCCAGATCCTCCCAGACATGGTATAGGGCAGTGGGTGGGAGACCTGACCCTCGGTAAATTCAAAATGGCGGCTGAAGGAAGTAAACAAACACGGCGGAAGTAAACAAACATCGTGGAAGTAAGCAAACATGGACTGCAAATCTATTTTAGATTGAAATACCCTGAAATAAATACAGAGCGTCACTTCGTCACTGGTTAGTGCTGGTTAGTGCACTTGCAACTTAAACCGTGCATGGTTGTCCACTCAAAATGAGTGCCATAGCCGCACTGCTATGATGTCACAAGATGGCGGCTGTTTGTTTACATCCTGAATGGGCAGGTTTACGTCTCTGCCCAATTTACATGATGAAATCAGTTCCCCATTATTAAGCGTTATAAAGGGAATGTTAAACTGTATAATGGAATAATAAAGTGACATGAAATGCCGACACTTAGGCTTCCCTTGCGCCTTTCTTCATCCGACATCGTGCTGGGTTATCCATACCCACAGTGTACATACATAGTACAAGGATGTAGGAAGTATTACTGTACGTGGTTAGATGCATTTTGCTTTTAAAGGCGCAATGTCCAAAAATGTGCTTAAATGAACTTTACCGTTACAATTTGCTACTGTAGACCTGGTGAATGAATGCATCATGCTGATTTCATGATACACTCCCAAAGTGTTGGCATGATTCTGTCAGTACCTTACCCACATGCTGCAGGCAGTGACTTGTCCTTATCCTAGTCCTCACACTGTCCAACAACCAGGACAGTGTTACCAACACGGCCTCTCTCACCGAGTGTCCGTGTTTGGTTACCAAACAGACAACAGATATCAGCTTTTTAACGCCCTCCGCCCCTCGTCTGACTCCTGACACCCATGGTCGGCTTACTACGGCACCTTTGTGGTGCCTGATGTATTACACCCTTTAAAGATGGGTGAAGAGCTAATTTGGGGTCAATTTTTATTTTTCAATTACAAAACGTATCTGTGTTGATAACGTCCATATAAATATGTGCGTAGCTTTGTAAATCATTCTGATGACATCTAATACATAACATATAGAGAAAACCAGGTCAGGGGACCCATCACTATTACAGGGGGGTTAGCTCCATATTTTATGGGTTTAAGTGTCAGTGTATATCAGAATGATTTTAAAAGCTACACACATCTGTATATGGACACTGTGAACAGAAATAAGTTGTCTAAATGAAAATTAAAACTCAACCCCAAATCAGCTCCTAACCCATCTTTAAGGGAGACTTAGTGGCTTGTATTGTATTGTAAATTAGTTTATTTGTTCTGAAGACAATACGGTCTATATCATGATAAGGTCGATGACCAGATCTGAATGTCGCATCAAGTCAATTTAGGGAATGATCCATGCACGACCTCCCTGTCATTAAAAAGAATTTATCATTCCCTTAATGCATTATGGCCCCCAAATGGTTGTTACAATGCATAAATGCATTGTTTCAACAAATGACAAGTTACATTCAAACACTTTGTGACACGGGATGGGTTAGTCACCTATAGGGACTATTGTTATAGTGAGTCTGATACTCCGGGCGTATTGTTTCAGCAACTCTAGTAGGTTTCCTGAGCAACATCTGACAAAGGGCAGGTAGAATGATTGCTAATTATAGATCTGAAATAGAATAGGTTGTTGCTCCAATTATAAAGTAGGTTTACAACTTCATAAAACGCTGTTCATCTGCAATGTAACAATTGTTAATGAGTTTTAAATTCAGCTTGCACTGAACAAGTTAACTCATCTCATGACTGTAATAAAATAAACAAGTTAAAAGTTGTCTAACCTATCAGGTTACCATCCCACAAATATAATCTGCAAATGTCAGGTTTTGGGTTGGCACATGCTAATTCAATTAGATTGGGTCTTCTATCTGACAACTCACACAGCTAGAAGACCCACTTCCTTGTCACTTCGGAGAGTCTGGAGACCAGTTTACTTTTTTCAGTGTGGTACTTTGATGTTCTCTCCCCATTTGTTGGCATAATGCAAGAATTGGTGAATAATTCAGTCATGAATACAGCCCTGGTAAGTAGATGCACTACTACAGATACATTCATGCATAATGAGGACAAATGACGTAAATTCTCGCAAAGAAGCCACGGCTAGTACGAGAATCAGATCGCCAATGCTGCTTATAAGATCAGCGAAGAGTCAGGGTGCGGCTTAGGCCCTATACACAAGGGTTTTTGCTACTATGGTACAGTATTAAAGCCGCTATGACCAGATAGCCAGTGCTACTCATACAATCGCTTCAAATCATTTTGTTCCCCTCCTTAATAGCTCATTGATCTATTTCCAAATCGACCCACCCTCCCACTACCCCACCTTCTTGTTAAGAGATGACCGGTCCCTCCCGCGGGGTGGCGCCACCCTGTACCACTAGCAGCAGGACCAGACTTGTTTAATTTGTTATTGATGCTGCACCACGCCCCCCTGGGGGCTGTAGTAACCCTCCAACAGCCACATACTGCCTGAATGTACTGTAACTCTGTAGGCATGATGCATGAATGCACAATACAGAGGCATGATGCATGAAGGCACAATACAGAGGCATGATGCATGAATGAACAATACAGAGGCATGATGCATGAAGGCACAATGCAGAGGCATGATGCATGAATGCACAATACAGAGGCATGATGCATGAATGAACAATACAGAGGCATGATGCATGAAGGCACAATGCAGAGGCATGATGCATGAATGCAGCACTGGGCTACATACAGGTATCATGCTGACCCTTTTAGGATCAAACCGGGATCCCCATGAATGCATCCCTGAAGATCGGACTTGCCAGGGATGCATTCATGGATTATGCCGATAAAATGCATCGAGTGCCATGCAGCCCTTAAAGGGTTACATTAGGGGTATTTTTGCTGAGCTGCTCCTCAGCCTGAGCTGCTGACGGGAGCAGGTCCAGATGTGACTCATACTTTAGCTGTACAGGACGCAAGTGTATACCGTAAACCCCCACATATAGGGACTGTACAGGAGGCCAGTGTGTACCGTAAACCCCCACATATAGGGACTGTACAGGAGTAACGTGTATACCGTAAACCCCCACAAATAGGGACTGTACAGGAGTATACCGTAAACCCCCACATATAGGGACTGTACAGGAGTAACGTGTATACCGTAAACCCCCACATATAGGGACTGTACAGGAGTAACGTGTATACCGTAAACCCCCACATATAGGGACTGTACAGGAGTAACGTGTTTACCGTAAACCCCCACATATAGGGACTGTACAGGAGTAACGTGTGTACCGTAAACCCCCACATATAGGGACTGTACGGGAGCAGGTCCAGATGTGACTCTAACTGCAGCTGTACAGGAGGCAAGTAACTTGCACAGCCAAAAATAGTTATCCCATTTCAAGAAAATAAGCTTATCAAACTCGACTGGTGGACAAACCACTTGTTTTAAGAAAATATTCTCTCCTAAAACAAGTGGTTTGTCCGCCAGTCGAGTTTAAGAATCCAATTTTCTTGAAATGAGATAATTATGTTTGGCTGTGTGTATATTGTAAAACTGTATATTGGTATTACCGATGTGCCCCCGTTTTTAGTCAGGTGGCAGAGTTAAGAACCTTACGCTCTACATATACCCAGAAGAGGGGGTTATTATTTGAGGGTTCAGTCAGTACTGAGTCTATGGGCGTCCACCTAGTGTTGCCTGATTGAACTTCTAACCCCCTAAGATGGATGCACTCATGGCCGGCCTAACCCCTAGGAGCCCTATAGACCGCCACTAGTATGTGAGTCAGATCGCCAGTGCGGCTTATAGGATAAGTCTGTGGGAGGTTTATAGGCCAGTTTTTAGATGTATACCACAGGACATAAGTCACTATAATCAGATGCTGGACTAGGCTTATATGATTCTCCTAAGTTAGGGGTGGCTTATACTTGAGTTAGGCTGATACATGAGGCTTTACGCTATGAGACTGGTACACCCTCCTCCCACACAACTAGCAGGTGCTGGGGAGAACGGTTCCTTCTCTGTGTAAAAGGACAAAAAAATTATGTTTCCGGTAACATCATGGAAAAAGCTGGGCAGGTAGGGTCGGATTTTAATTTTTTTCTGGAATGTAGGGTCCAACGTTCGCAAAATATGCAAAATTTGTAAAAGTGGTAGTAATTCCTAAGTCATGACATTGCTGATAGTATAAGCTTTGAATTGAGACCAAATATGCCAATAGGTTTTTTGGTAGTAAAGCATAAGAAATCCAACAAGAAAAGGGTTATCAAACTTCACCCACCCCTACCTTAACCACCTCTACATGGACTCAGGTGGCAAGTGAAGGTATTAGCCTGATTAGTCCAAAATCCAAGGTGGTAACGGAAGTAATTTGTCCACGATGGTGATTTGTCTACGTTCAGCAGTCCTTGGGTGTCCTTACCTAGGTCCTTACAGACTGATATAACTTAACCCTTAATAACAAGCACACAGTACTTTGATATGCCGTAAAACCCCAGTTAAAGGACCAACCCACCTTAAGACCCAACCCCTTGTTTGAGGAAAGAAAAATATCAGGTTATGAGAACTACCTTTGAAAAGCAAAATAAATGCTTTTTAAAGGCATGACTTTATGATACTACGGCCTTTGTTTTCATGATGCATCATGGTTGATAAACTCCTGGAGTCGGCATGATGTATTAATGCAGCCCAGGTAGATGCATTCATGAATCATGACTACAACTGAAGCACCATGCTGTCCCTACAGGGTTAAAGCACCATGCGGCCCTTACAGGGTTAAAGCCCTCTGCTGTCCTTACAGGGTTAAAGCACTGTGCTGCCCTTACAGGGTTAAAGCACCATGCTGCCCTTACAGGGTTAAAGCACTATGCGGCCCTTACAGAGTTAAAGCAGCGTGCTGCCCTTACAGGGTTAAAGCACTGTGCTGCCCTTACAGGGTTAAAGCACCATGCTGCCCTTACAGGGTTAAAGCCTCTGTGGTCTTTACAGGGTTAAGGGGCATTAAAGCCCTCTGCTGTCCTTACAGGGTTAAAGCCCTGTACAGGGTTAAGGTACAGACTTGTGGGAGTTGTTTGACTAAAGGGGAGTTGAATAAATGATGCAGTACCAGGTATAGTACGGGGTCCACCTAGCTACTAACCCTCTAAAGGCCGCAGAGTGCCTTAATGCATCATGCCCGGCCTTTGTAATGCGGTAATGCAGGTCTGGCGAGTAACTTGCCATACAGCGCTGCATTCCCACATCATGACGACCCTTTGAGGTATATCAACCTTGTAGGGTCGGTTTTATCCTTAAATGCAGCCCTTGGGAGTTACTTGTCAGGGCTGCTTTCATGCATCATGATGAAAAATGGCATGATGCATTACAGCACTATGTGGACATCAACCCATTAAGGACGGCATGATACCTTAATGCATTACGCCCTTGGTCCTCGTACCCATGAATGCAGACCCTACAGGGTTAAGACACTCCAAAAGGTTTCGCATGATGCAGTACCGGTGAGTTACTTGTCAGGACTGCATGAATGCATCATGACGACAAATGGCATGATGCATTAAAGCACTATGCAGCCCCTATAGGGTTGTTACACATGTAGAAGGTTGGTAGGGTGCCAGGTGGTGTGGTTAACACGCTTTACACACGTTGGCAATAACCCAAACAGTTAGCACGATTTGGCACAGGGATTGAAAACCTCGGTAGTTTTCTACTTTATAATACATTTTGATCAAATTTAAAAAATGATGGTTTGTATCTAGGGCGGTAGGTGATGCGAACTCTATAAGGCCCCAAAAAAAAGGTTTGTTTTAGGTCACCCGATTGACCCTATCAAAAGAGGGCTGACCCTACGTTTTCTTATGCAATTTTCATGTTTTTACGCTTTTTTGGGCAATTTTAGGGGATTCAAAAAAGTTGGGTAGTACATTCATGTTTAAAAAGAAAATCATGACGACCCTCCTTGAGTATATATCAACCCAGTAGATTCGGCATGATGCATGAATGCAGCACTGGTAAGTTACTCATCAGGACTGCATTCATGCATCAGAAGGAATGGAGAGAAGGATCTTGCTGCCCTATAAGGGTTAATGGGACCTAGTTGTAATGGGTTCACAGTCTAAACTCCATGTCTGTCAGTCATGTGCCGCACAGGGGAGGTATACATGAACATATACAGGTGGTATGCTGTAGTTAATTCTAGAAACATTCACATAACCATTGGCTATCTATTAAGACTACTAAGTGTCTAGTAATAGTATTGCCTGGGTGCCTGGATACATGGTGTCTAATTATAGTACTGCCTGGGTGCCTGGATTCATGGACTTTTAGTGTAGGTGCTAAAGTGTTTTCGGTATAGCCCATCATACAGCGCCTTTTGTTGTCACAATGCATTAATGCAGCTCATGTGAGCAACTTGCCGATGCTGCATTCATGAGTGTATCAAGACTACCCTACTTGTTTGATAGATGCCTGAGCATGATTAAACAACAATAGGGAAATCGGGGGCCTACCCAAGAATGCAATTTGCCTGCTTACACTCCATCCTACTCTCTGCGTTCAAGTGTAGAAAACAACAGACCTAACATCTGCTAGGGAAATGATTTTTCATGACACTCCCGACCCTATTTGCGCTATGCTGAGGCATTCCCACCATGCAGTCTACTAGGGCACACGGATGCTGTCTGTAAGCCAAGTTTTCCCGCGCCATAATCGCCGGCAGCAGAGCTGCTGGTTCTCCTCTAAACCACAAGCGAGTTACTCGCCAGCGCTGCATTGATGCATCATGATTGACCAGTGCTGCCATTGTTAGAGGGTTAACATGTAGAGGGAGCAACTGCCTGTACCAACCCCGACCCCCGACCACACACACCACACCCAGAACAGGAGAAGACATTATACGTCCTAGTATACAAAATAATGATATAAATATAGAAATATCTCCTTTTAGCTCTGATGAAACTAAAGCATTGAATAATTCTTTGATGATATTACTTATGGAGGTGGGGGGGGGGTGCTGAAAGATGATTGCAATTCTTGTACATTCATACACTCTCTATAGATATGATAAAACCACTCTATACACTATGATAACTACTTCACTCAACATATACTATTTATATTTGATACATCTGATATCTGCTACTGGTATTGACTGTTTGAGTGTCTATATGATGTAAACATGACGGGGAGGCCTTGACAGACTCGGAGAATGACCAGCCCCTAATCCTATATCTCCATAACTTGTCACAGTTAGGCTGTTAATCTATTGGCTGTTACTGCGTGTTAGCTAACCTCCTCTCAGCAACTCGTACAGTGCTACAACTGTAGGAGGCCGATCTATGCACTCAAGTGATCAATACAATGGTTTGTAATCTCTGACAATTTACTCTGTGCATCATCAGTCATTGCGAAAACTATTTGATCCCACAGGACATTCAGTCCTGCATATTTTCAATGATGCAGGACTGGCTACATTTTTGAAGGACCGGATAACCACATTAATATACAATTTATATACTTTAAATATGAAATATTTTTGTCCATTGAAAATAGATTTTATTAGTAATCATCTATGGCTAAATCAGGATAAATACATAGATTTACACTGTATATTCACATATTTCAGGTTAAGAGACAAACAAACTTATTTTAGTTCAGAAAAGCCCTACATGTGACTGGACATTCAATCATGCTACACTTCTGAATCTGCCAGACCGGTGGCATTTTAGGTGGACATTGCCACTGTCCTGTATGTTTCTGCAAAGACTGCATCATGCCATGGAATTTGATAGGCAGCAGGGTAGGACGTGCAAACTAAATATAGTGACGTCATAGGCCATGATGACGTCAAATTAAATACGGGAGGGGGGGGCATGGGATACAATACTTAGTGTAGTGTTTGTATCTGGTATGAGGACAATAAAGGTGAGGGATGAAGTAGACACATGGCCATATGTACCTGGGGGCTGCTACAAAACAACGTAAAAAGTGTCAATGTTCAGAATCCATGTTTTAAACACTGATCAGTAAATGGGTCGGTGTATCTAGATGGGGGCATTAGATGTATGATATGGCATGTGATGTCAGACCTGCCCCCAGGGTACACACAACCACACAGTTAGCAGGAATACACCTACAACTAAACATCCACACTTCACAACATTATCACCCTAACCAACCTGCTGACAGTGTCCAGGTCGGTCTGAAATAGCCACTTTTAATGCTATTTAATCATTGTTATTAGCACCAGACAAATAGTGTTAAACATTATAACAGGCTGTATACTGGATTATTGTGGCTCAATAATACACAGGCCATGTGGCTGAGATGTCAGTGTGTCAAGTGGTGCTGATACGGGTTATCACACACCACTCACCGGGACCCCAGGGCCACTTGTAGCAGTGTATACGGCACTTAGTAAGTTATTGGTTATACACATACACTCTATGAGATAGCCTCTTGAGTCTATACCACAAGGTGCCTTCAGGCTTCTAACCCATTCCTGGTTATTGTACCACTATTGAGGCTATACCGCATGATGCCTTTAGGCCTCTAACCTATTCGTCGTTATTGTACCATTATTGTCTTCTAGACCAACATTCTTGCCAGGATAAATAAATGAATTTCAAATTAAATCATATTCTGATGCACCGATGCAGCACCAGTTCTGTATTGGTGTGTCCTGCCAATCCTTTGGGAGTGTATCAACCCTGTACTACTGTAGGATGCATCAATGCATCCCTGGCGAGTTACTCACTACTCACCATGCATTATTTCTACACATGTAGTATGGAAGCACTGCCCAAGTTACCATCAGGAGGGGTCAGAGATCAGTTATCGACAAACGTATCGATTAGATATGACCCCACATTCCACTAGCACTGCTTATCTAGCTGATACACTACTTCATGATACAAGTTTCCCAGGTTCTGCTGGTGTACATGGATTCCCACCAGTTAACAGATTAGTAGAGAATGATAGCAATCTTTGACTTTTTTCCCTGTGGGGCATGGTATATCCGGAGACAAATAAGGCCGGTTTATTCTGATAACTTCGATTACGGATCTGCCAATGGGAATTTTGGCATTTTGGAGTATCTAAGCAAAAAAAAAGTACATGCGAGCTAGCAAACACCCAGAATTAGGCCCTATGATTTGGGAATATTTAATCTTCCCCAGTCTTTGCGCAAACATGCAGGACAGTGGAAATGTCCTCCTAAAATGCCACCGGTCCAGCAGATTGCCAAGTGAAGCAGGGCCAAATGTCCAGTCACATGCTTTTCTGAACTTAAAATAATTAAATGGTCTCTAAACCTGAAATATGTTTGTCAATATTCTGTGTAAATAATATTTCATACTTAAAGAACATAAATTGTCATATATGTGGCTATCCAGTCCTTGACAAATATAGCCGGACCTGCAACATTGGAACTTTGCAGGTCCGAATGTCCTGTTAAGACTGCTTCCAAATCTTTTAATTTGAAGCTATTCAGTAGGAAAAGACAACTATTTTTCTGAACCCATTGAAATTTGAATACTGCCACATAGTATTAAATGGAGGCCATTGAATACAGGGCTTCCAGGACTTAAAGATAGTAAATCTTGTATCCCTAAAGAATAATTTGAATATAGCATGGTCATGTGTGGCTTCAATAGGACGCCATGTCTGATCTATGTGAGGGGAGTCAGAGGCATCCTGTCCGCTAGGGAGGTAGTGTGGTGGGTAGTGCAGAGAGTTGAAGATGACTGTGAGTTGTACTTTTGATGTAGAGTCACAACCTACTTACCATGTCCACTCTGTGTCAAGTATCTTGTCCCTACATCCTGCTGTGGAAGGCTCTGGTGACTATCACTATGACCTTGAACTTGGATTTTGGGTTGATTTGGTTGATTAATGCATCATGCCCTTGGTCACCATAACGCATGAATTCTTGCCAATGCTGCATTAAAGAATGCTGTTGACCCTACAGGATTGATACACCCCCGTAGGGCCGGAGTCGGCATGATGCACCAATACAGCACCGGTGAGTGACTCCCTGGGGCTGCATTGGTGCATCATGATGACAAATGCCATCTTTTAGAGACATCCGTCCTTAAAGGGTTAAAGCACTCTGCTGTTGTAAGAGGGTTAATGACCCCGGGCGCCCCCCCCCCAGGGTCCACTCCCCTCTGTGCGAGAAGGTGACATGAGGACCTCCCACCTTGGTACTACTCAACGTTAACTCTGGTGCGGCAGCAGAGTGCTTTAATGTACCATGCCCTGTGGTCATGATGCATGAATGCAGCCCTGACCAGTAACTCCTCATAGCTGCTTCAATGCATCATCTGATCATGGCGATTCTCCTGGATGGTAACAACCCTTAAGGGTCATCATGGACTATAACTATAGCCCTTGAGAGTCGACTTACATTTACGCATCATTACGTTTAAGGGTGCAGCTCAATAAAGCAGTATGCAGCCCATACAGGGTGTAAGGGGCCTGATGTGGATCAAAGTCTGCCCTGGAGGCAGCCTGCCCTCAATAACCCCCCCACCCCACACACACACATACACCTACACAGTACCCTCAATACCCCCCCCCCCCCCCACCCTGGAGGTCCTTGTACCCTTCCACTTTACACCCGTGCCAGGGCTCCGTTAGTCCCTGTGTTCCCCTGCCCTGCCTACTATAGTACTAGCCAAGGTATGTAGGACCAGGCAAATAAAACAACACTTGCTTTCCTTCTAAAAGAGTAGGAGACGTTGCCCGGTAGCAGTTTCCCCTTCATCCAATACATTTGATCACTCATCTCACAGATGAGATCGTGCATAGAAGCAGCATTGGGTAAACAGCATATACCTATCCTACTGCGAGGCAGACTACCACTATTTGTGGATGACTCCTCGCTAACTTGAGCCCTGTAAGGTCTACTGCTCTGCCTACTGCCCTGTCTACCGCAATCTTGACAATTAAAAAAATAAATTTGGGGGGCGGGCAAACATACTCAGCCCCCCCCCATCTCCTAAGCCACTGCTACTGCCCTGTACCACTGTACCACCTGCTCATCTCCTCTCTGGGACCAGCCTCCCTCCAGGCTGACCTGCAGCGGGTCCATGCCCCTTACCCCCCTCCCCCCTATGTGGCCCTCTCCCTCCCCTACATTCTCCACCCCCCCTCCCGTGGTTCAGGAATCAATGTCCCGTGCCTCCTGGCGCCCCCTGTGGCAGCCAGCAGTACTACCCCTGTAAGGCCCCCACAGTGCCGTGATGCATCATACCTTGTACTGTCATGATGCATGAATGCAGTCCTGGTGAGGAACTAATCCAGGCTGTTCTGATGCATAGTGATGACCTTATCCAACCCCTGAATGCAGCCCTGGTGAGTAACTCCAGGGCTGCATTCAAACATCATCCTGACCCTACGGAGTTGAGACTCTGGAGGTGGATTGGTGACAAATGTCATCTTTTAGCGACATCCCGTCCATATAGGGTTAATGAACGCTGCGCTAGTTCCGGCAGGTCACAGGGGAGGCGGGAACCAGCGGAGGATTCCCCGGGTGATAATAGGGGTCTCTGGCGGCCAGACTGAGCGATATTAGGGCACTCCTGCATCTTCAGACAGTGGGTGGTCAATACGGGTCAGCTTCAAAAGCCGCAGGAAGGGGGCGAGGGGACCCAGGGAGGGGACCCGGGGAGGGAACGGCCGCATAGGGCTACACTGTTGCCAAAGTACATGGAAATATCATGCAAATATTATGGAAACGAGATGCAAAGTCGCAGTCTGGCCTGAATCCACTGTGGATTACAGTTGGCTTTATTTTTGAGTTTGCCCGCTTTAACTTAGGATTACAAACATGGTTCCTATGAATCAAGCCAAATAAAATGGTCCAAGAGTGATGGGTGTACTGTCAAAATGAGAATTTTTTAAAATGTCAAATTGAAAGGCAAAGAATGAAACAAGGATGGGTCAAATTTCAAAACACAAAACCATTCCATCTATCAGGATTACAATTCAAAGATTTCAAACCCCCAAAGATCTATCAACGTAGCCGGTAATTGATTTAGACTAAATAGTTCCTTGAAATCCTGCACAAATGAGACAAATCGTGTCGTTGAGTGGTATTTGTGAATATTGATTACCAGTATAAGCGGAAACACTAGCATGGCTTGTTCTGACAATCCCCCTGTTATGGTACACAGATATGAATCTGTACACATTGGGACTTGGAGTGTTAGGAGACTGTATGACAGTGTTTTAGGTAAATTATGAATGCCTTTTACCTTCTAATACAATCGCTAACACATCCTACAAGTAGAAATCTGCATCGACAGGGGGTCATAATAATCTGGTCACAAGACCAGTTTTGTCATGAGTGGTACCTTGGATGGTATCTCACGAGGTGGAGTTGAGTGTGATATAGTCCCAAGCTACCACGAGTAAAGAAACTTCCTACCAGGACGACCGACTGATTATTGATTGATTCCATTCAAAATGATGACTTTCATAGAGCACTATTTTAGTGATGCCATTGTGGAGAATGAGCATCAGTTTCTCCTTGGGGAAAGAGAACGGCTATTGTAGTATTTTACCATAGTAATAGACATAGGTTCAACATGATCTGTCTGAATGACAGGTTTCTCCACTTGTGGTACAGTGACTCCAATGATCCAAGGCACCACAAGTAGAGAAACCAGGAATTCAGGCTCATTAGAGTGGATCTCTGTGTTTATTTTTAAGTAATTATTGATAAAATATATCTAAAAATGACATTTAAAGATTGGTTTCATAGCTATTTTCGTGACATCATCATGGAGAAACAGCCGATGGAGAATGAGCATCAGTTTCTCCACAAGGGTGTGGAGAATGGCCATTCCAGTAGTTAAGCATAGTAACTTTGTTTCTCCACACGAATTAAAAGCTGTTCTTTAAGAAAGTTGTTTCTCATCACCGCGTGCATCATAAAAATCATAATCTGGGGAAACACTTCTTTATTTTTTTTAAACTTTTGGTTGAAGATATGTTAAAATTGGAAAAATATTAGGAAATTTGGTATCAAATTAAAGCTTATGCTGTTAGTAATGCAGTCCACTGGAATTAACTTGCATTATAACAACTGCTTATCAATAAACTCTGAATAAGTAAAATGTAAAAAATTATCATTAAAATGTATAATTTAAAACTCCCTTATCATGTTTTTCACCGCTTGGTGATGAGAAACTTTATTTTTGAGTGGCCTTAGTGTATCATCAAATAAGAGTTATTCAGCATTAAAAGGCGCACTTTGTGAGCAGACAGACAGAAAGTTCCTTGTCGGCCAAATCCATATTAATGTGGGCCCCACAGGATAATGCTAAATGAGTCGGTGGATATAAGCGTGTGTCTAAACCACTCGGAGACCACCGGGGGACCAGGAGCCCACATGAGGCATGGGTCCGGGCTGATCAATGAAGACAACCATGCAGGCCCCGGTCTAACCGCTCCAAGGGAGTGGTCATTTTTTAACAGCAGGTGGGGGGGAGGGGGGGTAGGTTGATTTGGCGGGGGGAAGCCAAAAAAATGTCACCCCTTGAAGGGGGGGACCAAAACCATTTGAACCCCTCCTGAGGGGGGGACCAAAAAAATTGCACTCCTTTTTAGCGAAAAAGCAAGCGCATTACTATCGCTCAAAGGGGTTGGCCACGCTCAATTTCAACCTGCCTCGGTGGGGGGAACTGAAAAAACTTTGATCCCTCCTGCAGAGGGGACCAAAGAATTTCTGACGCACTCGTCTAAAAATCCACCGAGACACCCCCACCCCCTCTTTAAAAAATGACCACTCCCTAGCCCTCCAAGGGCCGCATGCACAGAGAAAAGAAACAGAGTCTTGGTGGAGAAAGGCAGTCACCTAAAGGAGTCACATATCTCCCTGACTCACCTAAGGGAGTCACCCAGGGGAGTCACATATCTCCCTGACTCTCCTAAGGGAGTCACCTAGTGGAGTCACATAGCTCCCTGACTCACCTAAGCGAGTCTCATAGCTCCCTGACTCTCCTAAGGGAGTCCCCAGGGGAGTCACATTGCTTCCTGACTCTCCCAAGGGAGTCACCTAGTGGAGTCACATAGCTCCCTGACTCACCTAAGCGAGTCTCATAGCTCCCTGACTCTCCTAAGGGAGTCCCCAGGGGAGTCACATAGCTCCCTGACTCTCCTAAGGGAGTCACATAGGGCAGTCACATAGCTCCCTGACTCTCCTAAGGGAGTCACATAGGGCAGTCACATAGCTCCCTGACTCTCCTAAGGGAGTCACCAGGGGAGTCACATAGCTCCCCGACAATAAATGCATATGAACCTTCAGACATTGTGCTGTCCTTAAAAGGATGCAAGTCAGTTAAAAGATGACATTTGTCGTCATGATGCATTAATGCAAGCACGGCGAGTAACTGGCCAGTGATGCATTGGTGTATCTGCCAACACTTTGGGAGTGTCTCAACCTGGTAGGAATGCAGCCCTGGCAAGTAAGTCATTAAGACATGATACCGTGCTTAGAGGGTTAGCGGGCTAGCTGACAGGGGCTGGGTAGGAGACCGGTGGGGGGGGGGGGGGGGGGGGGGGGCTAAGACTGGGAGGACACTGGGGACCACTGTATAGAGATACCACAGGAGGGGGGGGACTGTTGTACATGAGCAATCCTTACTTCAAATACAGAAAACCATGATACTATGCTTAAATACTAAACTAGCAGAAATAGACTGAACCTTGCTCTGCACGGCCCTGTTCTGCATAGTAAAAGGATTATATCGATTTAAATTAATAATTGTATTCAATAAATACAGATATTGACTTGATCTATTTAAACTGATAGTTTATTTGCTCATTGAGCTCTGTACCTTTGGGAGTATATCAGCCCTGTAGGGTCGGCTTGATGCTTGGATGCAGCACTGACGAATTGCTGACCAGGGCAGCGTTCATGTATCATGACAACAAATGGCATAGCGCTTTTTTGCACTTGATGGCCTGCCAGTAGGAATAGCTAGGCCTATATATATATACTGAAGTGACCTCCTGAATGACTGTGTGCCCGACCTGACTTACCATTTGTCTATACTACTAACTTCTGCTAAGCAGGCGCCTAGCGCAATACATTGAGAGCAGTGAAATAATTCCCTGGTCTTCACATCGGTTTTCTTAGGATGCATTATGAACAACTGGTACTAACTGTGACAGCTGTTATCAGTGCTTATATCGCCAGTACGTGATCAAGCTATGGCCGCCAACATAGGGGTTCCGCTAGTGAGGAATTCTGCAGAGCGCTGCCTCCCTATTATAAGTGCAGTCTATACGAAAAGGGGGAGGCCAGGCAGGGAGGCAGGCAGGGGGAGGCCAGGCAAGGGGAGGCCAGGCAGGGGGAGGCCAGGCAAGGGGAGGCCAGGCAGGGGGAGGCCAGGCAGGGGGGGCTGGCAGGGGGAGGCCAGGTAGGGGAGGCCAGGCAGGGGGAGGCCAGGCAGGGGGAGGCCAGACAGGGGGAGGCCAGGCAGGGGGAGGCCATGCAGGGGGGGGGGCAGGTAAGGGGAGGCCAGGCAGGGGGGAGGCCATGCAGGGGGGGGCAGGTAAGGGGAGGCCAGGCAGGGGGGAGGCCATGCAGGGGGGGGCAGGCAGGGGGAGGCCAGGTAGGGGGAGGCCAGTCAGGGGGAGGCCAGGCAGGGGGGAGGAAGGCCAGGCAGGGGGAGGCCAGGCAGGGGAGGCCAGGCAGGGGGGAGGGAGGCCAGGCAGGGGGGAGGCCAGGCAGGGGGGAGGCCAGGCAGGGGGAGGCCAGGCAGGGGGATGCCAGGTAGGGGGGAGGAAGGCCAGGCAGGGGGAGGCCAGGCAGGGGAGGCCAGGCAGGGGGGAGGCCATGCAGGGGGGGGCAGGCATGGGGAGGCCAGGTAGGGGGGCAGGCAGGCTGGGAAAATTGAATGTTTGAATCTAGAAATGTAGTATTGAATAAGAATTTATATAGAGGTTACTGGTCCCTATATTTGAATCATTTCAATAAATATAATTTTGTGTTATTTTCTACAATTATTCAGGCTTTCTAGTTTACTCTCTAGAATCCTTAATAATAGTCCGATTTACAAGCTGTGAAAACTGGCATGTAGCTCAGGAAAGTAGCTAGTCATTGGGTCCAGCATTTAGCCAGCTATAGCCAGTGTCCGGCTGGTTTTCATATAGATTGACTTTCAGTGCTATGAGGACCAGCTGTTGCCTGGGCAGATGGTTAATATAAATGTAGTAATACCATGATTTGTTTACTAACCAGGTGTTGTTATATTCATGGTATTACTACATGTATATTAACCATGTGTTGTTATACTAATGGTATTACTACATGTATATTAACCATGTGTTGTTATACTAATGGTATTACTATGTATATTAACCAGGTGTTGTTATATTCATGGTATTACTACATGTATATTAACCATGTGTTGTTATACTAATGGTATTACTACATGTATATTAACCATGTCTTGTACTAATGGCTTGTCCTGTTTTCAGGGGCGTGATGGCGCTGGGCGCGGGGTGGGTGTTGGAGACGAGTGTCGGGGTGAGTGACATGTGTCTGCTCCACCCCGTCACCGAGGACTCCTTCATCCACAACCTGCACGCACGCTTCCTGCACGACCAGATCTACGTGAGTTGGTTTCAATTATCTTAAAACATTTCAAAAAGAAAAGTTGTTTCTCATCACCGTGCGCATCATAATAATCCTGAATTGGGGAAAACCTTCCTTTTTTGTGGTCTTTTTTTTAGCAATTTTTATGAAAAATATGTTAAAAATTGAAAAAGATATTGCCAAATTTGGTATCACATTAAAGCTTGTTTTGTCAGTAATGCTGTCAGCTAGGAATAACTTGCATCATAACAACCTTTGCTGATAACAAAGTCTGAATATGTTTTGAAGCCCTGAGTAAAAAACAAAGAAAAATTTAATGAAAAACACCCTTTGCATATCTTCCACTGTTTGGTGATGAGAAACAACTTTTTATTAAGTAGCCTAAAATTTTGTTTTTAAATAAATTTAAGTAGGTCATATCTAGGGATGCCATTGATACCCCCAGAGTCACATTGACAAATGCATGGCGTTAACACACCATTTGGACACAGAACCACGTTTAATTGTTTAATTCACCTTTCTAAGATGGCAAGGATTGTATAGATATTCCATCTAGAATTTGCTTTTATTCAGTTCAAAAATAAGACCTTTGCAGGCCTTTAATATTGAGTAAAAATGACATGATGAAACTGCTCAAAGTGCTACCAAGTGCTCATCTTTATAGCTTCATCTATAAGGGAGGAAATATACAGATGAGAATATCCCTTTTCAAGCAAATATGAACTGTGCTTGCAATATCTAAATCAATCGATAAAATTAAAACATCGAGACCAAAATAGTGAAATGGAAATGGGTTGGATGTTAATGCCAATTTGCCATCCCTATCATATCAACACATGTCTTGACCTTTAAAAGGTCACATAGTGCTTTAATGCTCTATGTCCCTAAGGGACGCTGGGCCCATTGTCGTGATGCTACCGTACGTTTACACTTGTCCCCCGCGTCATTCTGGTACAAAATGGCACTTGTAAACATCACTATGACCTTGAACCTGACTTTGCTGGTTTTGAGCAAAACCTTTCTTAGCTTGGAATCAGCAAAGAGGAACCAGCACTGGAACCAGAGCAGGAACCAGAGCAGGAACCAGAATGTATGATGGAAGTTCCAAGCTATCAGCAGGCCAGGGGTTCCATACCCTACAACATCCAAGTTCAAGGTTATAGTGGTTATTACCAGAGCCCTCTGCCTTCACAGGGACTGAGAGTATAGTGTGTGAATACGGTGCCTGTGTGTGGGCAGCATGAGTGTGTGGTGAGGCTCCCCAGGCCCCTGTGCCGTCAGCACCGGGAACCACCCCAGCATGTTGAGTTGTCACAACTCAATTATAACCCTGTAACACACGCACCGTGCTTAAATGCATCATGCATGGTGCCTTAATGCATCATGCCCAGGGGTGCATGATGCATTAGTAAGTAACGCGTAAGTAACGCATCAGTAAGTTATGCGAGTAACTCATGTGCGCTCTATGAATGCATCATGCTCTTCCTACAGGCACTCTCAAAAGGTAGGCATAATGCTTGAAGATGCAGTCCTTGAGAGTAACTTGTCATGGCTGCATCGTTAATATGCCGCTTTGCGTTACGGAATCATGCCGTCCTCAAAGGGTTGTGCGTCCCTTAAAGGGTGAACGTGAACCAGATACTGCAGCGACTAGTGCAGCTATTATTTACAAGGTACATAATGAGACAGGACCTTCACTGAAAGGTCCTGTGGGGAGGCCAGGCAGGGGAGGCAAGGCAGAGGGTAGAGGCCCGGCAGGGGGGACAGGCCAGGCAGGGGGAGGCCAGGCAGGGGAGGCAAGGCAGAGGGAGAGAGGCCAGGCAGGGGGAGGCCAGGCAGGGGGAGGCCAGGCAGGGGAGGCCAGGCAAAGGGGGAGGCCAGGCAAAGGGGGAGGCCAGGCAAAGGGGGAGGCCAGGCAAAGGGGGAGGCCAGGCAGGGAGAGGGAGGCCAGGCAAGGGGGGGCAGGCAGGGGGAGGCCAGGCAGGCGGGACAGGCCAGGCAGGGGGAGGCCAGGCAGGGGGAGGCCAGGCAGGATGAGGCCAGGCAGAGGGGAGGAAGGCCAGGCAGGGAGAGGCCAGGCAGGGGGAGGCCAGGCAGGGGGAGGCCAGGCAGGATGAGGCCAGGCAGGGGGAGGAAGGCCAGGCAGGGGGTGACAGGCAGGGGGAGGCCAGGCAGGGGGAGGAAGGCCAGGCAGGGGGAGGCCAGGTAGGGGGAGGCCAGGCAGGCAGGGGAGGCCAGGCAGGGGAGGCCAGGCAAAGGGGGAGGCCAGGCAGGGGAGGCCAGGCAGGGGAGGCCAGGCAGGGGAGGCCAGGCAGGGGAGGCCAGGCAAAGGGGGGCCAGGCAGGGGAGGCCAGGCAAAGGGGGAGGCCAGGCAAAGGGGAGGCCAGGCAGGGAGGGGGAGAGGGAGGCCAGGCAAGGGGGGGCAGGCAGGGGGAGAGGGAGGCCAGGCAGGGGGTAGGCCAGGAAGGGGGGAGAGGCCAGGCTGGGGGAGGCAGGCAGGGGATGGAGGCCAGGCAGGGGATGGAGGCCAGGCAGGGGGGCAGGCCAGGCAGGGGGACAGGCAGGGGAGGCCGGGCAGGGGAGGCCAGGCAGGGGGAAGCCAGGTAGGGGGGAGGAAGGCCAGGCAGGGGGAGGCCAGGCAGAAGGAGGCCAGGCAGGGGGAGGCCAGGCAGGGGGAGTCCAGGCAGGGGGAATCCAGGCAGGGGGAGGCCAGGAGGCCAGGCAGTGGGAGGCCAGGCAGGGGGAGGCCAGGCAGGGGGAGGCTAGGCAGGGGAGGCCAGGCAGGGAAGGGGGGAGGCCAGTCAGGGGAGGCCAGGCAGGGGGAGGCCATGCAGGGAGGGAGGCCAGGCAGGGGGAGGCCAGGCAGGGGGAGGCCATGCAGGGGGAGGCCAGGCAGAAGGAGGCCAGGCAGGGGGACAGGGAGGGGAGGCCAGGCAGGGGGGGGGGAGGATAGGCAGGGGGGGAGAGCAGCTATCCCATGGATTGGACAACCACTGCAGCACTGCCAAGAGCAATGGTGGTCAATTACCAGTAGACCCTGGAAAGGGGGCTGTCAGAGGTTCTCAAGACTCTGATAAGTAGGGCAGTCAAAATTATAACCTTATATTGAGTATCTTAAGAGTGAATTTCTTCTAATATTTGGAAGGCTTGGGCTGGGAAAAGTCTGAAACAAACACTTTTTTCTGGGCTCATGTACCTGAATCTGTAAACACATCGTAATAGTACAGATACCATAGTATACAGATACCATGTTGGACTCTGGGGAGAGTCTCCTTCAACCTCCAAGAGTCCAGCATTGTCAGACTCTGGCATGAGGATCCAGCATGGCCAAACTCTCAAACAATTTTGGGATAGTCCAGCCTGTTATCAGGTGGAGGACTGTACAAGAGATACAGCCTGACCCGTATTTCTAGGCAGCCTGTTAATGCAGGCTGCCCAGGCTGGTTTAGCAGGCTGGGAGTCTTTACAGGCAGGGTGTTCACACTCTCAGAGCACATCAACCTGATATAGCAGGCTTGGGCTCAGGCTTTCACACCCTTTCCCAGCATATACAGCTGCTATACCATGCTCTATGTGCCCCAAACCAGACAATATACAGATTTAAACTTGTTATTACTCATGAATGCAATGGACCATGCACTAATTGCATCTATACTTTGGTAGGTAATATATTGTTTTATATACTAAAGGGGGCTTCATTTTTCGCAAATATCATATAAAAATCGCAAATATGATTATATATTATGAAAGCTATGGTTAAAAACACAGTGCTCTAGCTATACAACCCTGTATACCAGGCTGTGTGACCTGTAATAACGGGCTGGGTGCGTTATGCAGGCTGTACTGTAAGTCCAGGCAGTCTTCCACCTGGTTATTGAAGGTGCAGCATAGCCTGACCCTCACTAAAATGGCCCTTGACCTTTCTATGTTATTGTAGACTGCTGGTATGGGCAGTGGTATTAGAGGGTGCCAAGATGTGCTACTATATGGGTAGGGGTATTAGAGGGTGCCAAGATGTGCTCCTATATAGGTAGGGGTAGAAGAGGGCTATCTGCATGATGGCTAGGTCGGCACCTTATACATTGATGTTGTATTATCAGTAGTAGTGTTGGAAGGCTCTACCCAAGACTTCAAATGCAGCTTGAGGCAGAGTGCACCTAGATAGACAAATGCAGCAAGAAACTGTGACTTTTCAGAAAAGCTGTTGATAAAGAGTACTAACAAATACATAGATAAAGCCTCAAAATCCTGATTTTTGATATACACGATTGGAAAAATAAATGTCTTGTGAATCACCTGATATGAAATGTTTACAAACATAGCCATTACAGACATTCTTCTAAAACCAATATAAAGGAACTCAAAAAAAATAGTTGTTTGTCATCACCACGCGCAGCATAGAAATCATGATTTGGGAAGAACTTTAATTTTTACATTTTTGATGAAAAATGTGTAAAATTTGGAAGAATATTGGCAAATTTGGTATCAATTTAAAGCGTATGCTATCGGCAATGCAGTCAGCTAGAAATAACTTGCATTCTGACAACATTTGCTGATCAATAAACTCTGAATTACTAAAATGGGAAAATTGCTTGCGAAAAGTCCTAATTCCCCTATGTACTTATGCGTCAAGTAAAATTTTTTATATATTTTTTTTAAACGCCCTTGTCATATTTTTCACTGCTTGGTGATGAGAAACAACTTTTTTTTCAAAGTGGCCTTAACGTAAGTTTATTCTGAAGGTGCCCCTTTCCTGCTGCATGGTGTGTAGCAGCACGGTGTGTAGCAGGTTGGTGTGTAGCAGCATGCGTGCAGCGTCTGTCGTCTCCTGCCGCGTCCCGTCCCTCGGGGCAGCGTCACATGGCTCTCAAGTCTCCGTGTGGTTTACCCTGTAAACCTTTAACCACAACATGTCGCTAAAAGCTGACATTTGTCAGCATGATGCACCCATGTAGCCCTGCATGGGTGCATCATGCAGATCCTTCAGGAGTGTATCAGCCCCAGAGGGTCGGCATGATGCCCGAATATAGAGATAGCGAGTGACTTAACAGAGCTGCATTCCTGTATCGTGATGACAAAGGGTATGATGCTATAGAGTACTATGCAGCCCTTAAAGGGTCAGTATAGGTAGCCCTGAGTCACGCCACCCACATGGGGGCAATGCCCTTATAGGTCCTAGATAAACCTTACCCACATGGGGCAGTGCCCTTATAGGTCCTAGATAAACCATACCTAGGGCTGTTGGAACAGGGAGGGGGGGATGGCAGGCGGGTCATTGCCCCCCCCCCCCCCCGATTCTAGACATGGTTGAACCATGCCCCCCTTCCCAAAAGAAAAAACAGCAGAAATGTTAATGGATATATTCATTCCTGTAGAAACCACTATATTGTTATATAATGAACTAGTAAATTTACTTACAAAATTGTTCTTGATTATGTCAAAGATTTTCACTTTTATGAATTGTCCATTTCTTCCACTTCTTATGCGGATCAATAACTACTGAAGTGGTTGCTATACATTTTGGCCATTCAGAGAAAAGAAGAATAAAATAAAAACGCTCTCCGTATATTTCTCAGTACTTGGTGATGAGAAACCCCTTTTAGTGGCGTTGTTTTAGGGTAGAACCTGACCTGAGACCCTGGTCTTCTTCTCAGTCAGTATGCATGTAGCCCCTGTGAGTAACTCGCCAGAATGCATGTAGCCCCTGCGAGTAACTCGCCAGTATGCATGTAGACCCTGCGAGTAACTCGCTAGTATGCACTTAGCCCCTGTGAGTAACTCCCCAGTATGCATGTAGCCCCTGCCAGTAACTCGCCAGTACACATGTAGCCCCTGCGAGTAACTCGCCAGTATGCATGTAGCCCCTGTGAGTACCTCGCCAGTATGCATGTCGCCCCTGCGAGTAACTCATCAGTATGCATGTAGCCCCTGCGAGTAACTCTCCAGTATGCATGTAGCCCCTGCGAGTAACTCACCAGTATGCATGTAGCCCCTGCGAGTAACTCACCTGTATGCATGTAGCCCCTGCGAGTAACTCACTAGAATGCATGTAGCCCCTGCGAGTAACTCACCCTTATGCATGTAGCCCCTGTGAGTAACTCACCAGTATGCATGTAGCCCCTGGGAGTAACTCACCAGTATGCATGTAGCCCCTGCGAGTAACTCGCCATTCCTGCATGCATACATCATGCCGGCCCTATGGCACTGATACGCCTGGAATACCGAAAGGTCTAGTATAGACTCCCCAGAGCTGCATTCATGTATCATGATGACAACAGGTATAACATTACTGTAAAACCTTATGTCTAGGCGGCGACTAGTACACAGGTCAGATCACTAGTGCGGCTTATAGGATCAGACCAAAGTCAAGGTACGGCTTATAGCAGGGCTTTTAGGTATATACTGCGGTACTAAAGTCGCCATAATCAGATTCCCAGTGAGGCTTTTAGGATATTCTCAAAGCCCAGGTGCAGCTAATACACGAGTTAGTCTTTTATGCAAGGTCTTGTGGTAAAGCAGTGTGCGGCCCTCAGAGCGTTACCAAGTCCCTCCTCCCACCTGTCCCTGCTACACACTGCAAATGTAAGTTATTTCACGCTGTACTTATTATTGCGAATTTCGCAGAAATGAAAAACCGAAAATACAGCGTGATCATTAATCCAGTATAATGATATACTACCATCTTCCGAAATCTGTGAATTCAAAAACACAAACTGTACTTTATACCAAATTCACAAAAATATACATACACAAAAATATCTGCGTTTACAGCACACCCTCCTAGAGGCTACTTGAGGCATGTAGTAGGGAGCAGGCGGCTGGAGGCTGCATGACCAGAGTACCCTTACATTAAGCCTTATACCGCTAAGGGCAGCATGATGCCTTAATGCATTGTTACTTTGGTTGTCATGATGCACAAATGCAGCCCTAGTGAGTAACTTACTGCACTCAGGCATCATGCCGGCCCTATGGGGTCGACACTCTCTGAGGGTCAGCATGATGCTTGAATGTGACACTGGCAAGTTGCTCGCCAGGGCTGCATTCATGCATCATGATGACCAAGGCATGATGCATTAAAGTATCATGCCGTTATTAAGGTGTTAAGGACCACATGACTCCTGTCACCTGTCACCATGATGCACCAAGGCAGCACCGGTCAACAACGAGCAAGCACTGCATGTGTGCATCATGCCAACCCTTTGGTAGTGTATCATGCATGCATGCAGCACTGGCAGGTTGGTTGGCAGGGCTGCATTCATGCACCATGACATGGTATAATATAGCGCTGTGCTGCCCTAAACACTTAACCCCACTCCGGGCCATGCTGAGGGTGGTGGGGGGGAGATGTACAGAATGTATACAGTGTGTTCGGTCGGTAAGAAAGTTTAAAGCAGCGTGACCATGTATAGTTGGGCAGGTGGCAAAGGGGCACTGAGAAAAATGTGAGCAGACTATACAAATAGTTTTTCGCCTTGCAGGACATTCGATCCTGGAGATTTTTCATTCTGCAGGCCCAAATACCTGGGGGAATTAATTGTTTGAATCTACAAAAGTAATATTAATTAAATAAGAAATTATATAGAGGTTACTGGTATGGTATGTTTGAATCATTTAAATAAACATGTTTTGGTGAGGGTCAGGCAATGCTAGACTCGCCCAACATTGCTGGAGAGTCTTGCTGGACCCTCTTACCAGAGTCTAACAATGCTGGCCTGAACCTTGTAAGTGAGTGGTTTTGGCGGACGCTCCCATTTTTCTCAGTGAGTTGTAGAGTGCATTAAAGCAGTATGCTGCCCCTAAAGGGTTAACACTTCAATCCGGCCTGAGCAGTGCTCAAGTGGAGAGGAGATGTACAGAACATATATACCGTATCCGGCATAATAAGCGCCCTGGGCGCTTAGAAAAATAGTTTGAGTGCAGAAATCGGCCTCCAATATCCATTCTAATAAAGCCCCCCCAATGGCTGTCTAATTATGAATACTGGCCCACCTTAGTGGCCTTCTACACGCCCCTAGGACTTCACACCTGGCTTTGCCTTAACACCTGCACAGGGGTGAAGTGCCCCATATCATACAAAGTTGTAAAAAAATGTAACAAAATTAGAGGTACAAATTAAAAGATTTTATTTTTTTAATCGTTAAAAAAGGGGGGGGGGCATATAAGCGGGAGGACGCTTATTAGGTCGAATACGGTAGTGGGTTAGGTGGGTAAGATGTTTTAAGGCACTGTGACAATATGTGTATGGAGAGGTGGGTAGGTCGGAGAGGAATAAAACACCATTCTGCCGCTAAAGGGCTAACACTCAACACTGCCCTCAGGCCATGCTGGAGGTGTGAGGAGAGAGAGGGACAGAATATATATAGTGGGTATGAGGCTCTCAGACTTATTTTCACGGGTGTAAATTTTCACGGAAGAGTGAAAATCGGCAATTTGGCAGGTGTTTATTCCATACTTAAGCATATAAAAATTTCCCACATTTTCATTTTCCGCGCAAATCGCGAAAATATATACTCAGCGAAATAAAGTACTTTCACAGTAGATAGGGCAGGTGGGAGAGGAGGGGTGGAGTGGATCAAGACACTATAGGAGGTGTGAGTAGAGAGAGGGACAGAATATATATAGTGGCTAGGATGTTTATAGGCTCTCAGACCATATATGTATATAGATAGGGCAGGTGGAAAAGGAGGGGCAGAGCGGCTCAGCACGCTATAGATGCCTCCTGTAAAGGGTAACCACTTCACTCCACCCCAGCTTATGTTGGAGGTGGGAGGAGAGAGGGAGGTGCAGCATATATATATATATATATATATATGTATATATATATATATATACATATATATATATATTATATTATAATATATTATAAAGTGTGTGTGAAGCACAGGTTCTAACTAGACCTCGGCTTGGTGAGTAACTAGGCTGTAGGGTACCATAGAAAGGTGTGATACTAGATGTCCACAGTCATCTTCGTGACTTCCCTTTAGTAGGGAGGACGCAATTTTCAGAAATGGTCGGATTTATCATATTATACCTCAAAATGACGGGGGGATTCAAGTGATATCCAGATATGTATCTATTTTTGATCTGCTGTTGATACCAGTGAGTTTAACATGGTGTATTTGGTCCCAGGCTAAAGTCACTAAAGGGACTGCCAGAACTCTCCAAACTTTGAGGGATTCTCTAGCATTAACTTTTAAAGATAATATTATTCATCTTTTAAAGATAATATTATTCATCATATTAGTCATCTCTCTTGGGTCAACTTTTCACATATCATGTATGGTGCATAAATATATGTTAGTATACCAGCGGCAGCGGGGCGGCGGGGGGGGGCTGCTCCCTCAGTAAGGAGGGGGTGAGGAGACACTTGTAAGCTGAGGAGCTGCTGGTGAAGCACCACTAGACTTAATACACTCAGATATATATCTTATAGCTGGGTTGTGATGTCAAGTCATGTTCTCCCACCCACCCTATATATAGGGCTGAGTACCTGTCCTGGTACCAATCTGACTGCTGCTGTAGGGGTACTGGTCAACATTTCGGTCTTTAGGGATGACATTAAGTAACATGGTTTGTTTACTTTACAGACGTATATCGGTAACGTGTTTATTTACAGATGTATATCGGTAACGTGGTGTGTTTATTTACAGACGTATATCGGTAACGTGGTGTGTTTATTTACAGACGTATATCGGTAACGTGGTGTGTTTATTTACAGACGTATATCGGTAACGTGGTGGTGTCTGTAAACCCGTACAAGGTGCTGCCGCTCTACAGACATGACGTCATCTTTGAGTACCGGAGTAGGAACATCTACGAACTGCCACCACACATGTAAGTAGAGTTTGTTGGTATCATTACTAAACGTAATCTATGACAAGACTAATTCTGTCACCGCCGGTTATTTCAAGTTACAAAATGCATCATGAGTAAGACATAAAGTGAATGAGAAAAATAAAGACAGTGAGTGGCTTGAAGACATTGTCAGACCTTGGTTTGACCTCTGGTTTGTCCTTGACCTGCCCCAGTACTATGTTAACCTTGGTTCAACCTCCGGTTTGTCCTTGACTTCAGTGCTATGTTAACTTTGACCTCTGTTTGACCTTCAGCTACGCCGTGTCTGACCTGGCGTACCGGTCCATGCGTGACGTCAACCAGGACCAGTGTGTCATCATCTCTGGGGAGAGCGGCTCCGGCAAAACAGGTCAGACATCTTATTGTCATTAAAGCCTTAGTCTATGATATACAATGAAGCCCTGCCAATTAACTTGCCAGTGCTGCATTCATGTATCAGTGCTGCATTCATGTATCAGTGCTGCATTCATGTAACCCCAACATGTTTATACGCTCCAGAAGTATCAGCATGATGCACCAATGCAGTGCCGGTGAGTTATTAACAGGCACTCCTTTGGTGCATCAGGAAGCCAAATATTGCTTAAAGAGCTAAACACGGCAGAGCCTGAAATAGGCTGCTCAGTGTGAAAAATGCAGAGGTTAATATCTTAACCTTTTGTTGTCATTAACAATGGGTGGCAGAGCTTTTAACGGTCTTTCATCTCACATAACGAGGCGTTTTTCTTTAATACGGAGTTGGAGATTGGTGGGTGGGCGTTAATAGCAGCCATATTGTGGTGGGGTGAGGCACGAGTGTGGACGGGGGATGAGGTGGATACTTCAGTGTAGGGTTTTGGGATATGAACGGGGGTTATAGCCATACATGGCTATTGTAAAAGTATTTATATTGACTGCTATACTTTTTCGCCGGAAAGTGAAAAATCTGCATTTTATGTCGATATTTATAGCAAGCTGTAACATACAAAAAATTCACAGGTATTTTTGATTTCCCGCAAATTCAGCAAAAATATACCACACAGAATAAAGTATGACTACATAATTTGGTTAGAGAGATGGAGGAAAGGTGTCGGGTTAGATCTCCTTTATCTGCAGCCATGACGGTGCACCGAGGGCAGGGAGGGGAGGTGGGCCCTGTAGTCATAGAGAGCCCAACCCTGACCCTTTAACTCACCCCAACCCTTAACCCTCTAAGGGCCTCATAGTGCTCTAATGCCCTTTAGTGCCATAATGCATAGGTATAGCTCTACTGCTTCCCACTGCTGCATTCATGCATCATGCCGACCCTTCAGGAGTGTATCAACCCGGTAGGGTCAGCATGATGCATGAATGCAGCCCTGGTGAGTAACTTGTCAGAGTGACACGTAGTGCACATTAAAGCACTGTGCGGTGCTTACAGGGTTAAGGGCAGGCTCCGTCCTGCTGGAAGAGGCTCCTGGTGCCGGCCCCCACCCGGGGAGGGCACTAGCTCCTTGAGGGTAGGTAACAAGGGCAGAACTACAGACCACCCGTTTCATGATAAGACAGCAGGCTAACTTCCCTTTATCAGTTAACAGCCAGCCTAATTTCCTCAGATATCAGCTGACAGCTTCCTGCTAGGCCTGATATTGTTATATAAACAATTTGGGAGGCTTACTACAGAAAGAATGGGCATGAAATATGAGTACGAACTGGCTGTGACAACAGCCCTGTTACCATGCCTCTTCCAGCAGCCCCCTGTTTCACAGCCTTTTGCACAGTGACCACCCCTCTTTTCCTTATCTTACGGATATCGACAGCCACAGCTTGCGGGGCCAGTTTTGTAGTCGGTACCCAACCCAAGGTTAAGTGCCCCCGGAACCCCATGCCCCGGGTCGGGTACTCAGTCATTGAGGGTAGATAGCAATTGCCCTACCGCCCTACATAGATTGGGACATTTGAGCGCCCTATGTATGTGGATGATCTGTACATGGACCCGGTCCAATTAACCGTTTCTAACAATCATATATAGCTTTGTGGTCAGTCATTGCTGTATAAATCCTTATACCCTAATTCTCAATGTGATTATGAGCTGACCGCCCTCGTCTTGTAACCTTGGAGTGAAGTGACCATCCCTTCCTTTTAGCCCTTCTGACAATCGACCTCTCTTGCTCCGGAAGATCGTGCTGCCATGGATATCCAAATCATAGCTCAGTGCCCCCCCTCTACCCACACCACCCATTTACTCAGAGATTGATGGGGCCCGGCCGCGTGCACCCACCTTGGCTGCTGCAGAGAATCCATTCTGGGTATTATATTGGTGGACGAGCCAGCAGAAGGACAGGGAGGGACGAGGTGGGTGAGAGGACAGTAGGGGATGGTAAGCAGACAGAGGTGGCTGGGGCAGGGAGGGAGGGGAGGGGGGACAGTAGGGGAGGGTGAGCAGACAGAGGTGGCTGGGGCAGGGAGGGAGGGGAGGGGGGACAGTAGGGGAGGGTGAGCAGACAGAGGTGGCTGGGGCAGGGAGGGAGGGGAGGGGGGACAGTAGGGGATGGTAAGCAGACAGAGGTGGCTGGGGCAGGGAGGGAGGGGAGGGGGGACAGTAGGGGAGGGTGAGCAGACAGAGGTGGCTGGGGCAGGGAGGGAGGGGAGGGAGGACAGTAGGGGATGGTTAGCAGACAGAGGGGAGGTGGGGCAGGGAGGGAGGTGGAGGTGGGTCGGGGAAGGATGGGTGGGAGGCGGGATGGCTGGGACCGGGATGGACGGAGCATCAGATCAGAACGAGGTGTGCCTCCTAACTGACCCGGTGTGATGACAGGTTACCAAGGAAACAGCTGGTCAGGGCCAGCCTCACACCGTTGTCATGGCAAAGCATCACCGCTTATAGCTGGCCATTCACACTTATTCTAGTCATATCTGGTAAGTCACGGGTGTCAGGGTTAGGGGGGTGTATAGGGGTTGTCCATTTATCTGCCTGCTCGGGGAGATTACTAAGCAAATCTGCTGTTGCTAAGGGACCGTTTATCCTAGCAACAAAGGAATCAGACCGCTGAATTTCTCAGGTTCACTTTAGGCTTAGGGTAGAGATGATGAAATTCATTTCAGGACCAATATTCATGCTATGCAAGATGGATCTCTGCTATTTTGGCAGCCTTTCTGATCGGAAGGCTTGTAAATTTGGCAACAGCAAAGTTCTAAATCAGCAATTTTATTAAGCTAGATTTAAACAGGTTACCAAATTTTAGCTCGAAATAATTGCCCCATCACCAACCGGTGTACCCTGGGACCAACTCCTGCCATCTTTATGGTTAGGTTATTGTTTGATGCCCTGGGTGGAAACTATTTACAGAAAATCCATGAGAGCAGAAAGGGATTAGTCATGTTGTAATCAGCATGGGGAGGGCATGGGGCAGAACGTGTGTAGGAGGGGGAGGCAGGGGAGGGCGGGGGTTATCAGGACCCGGGGGTGGTACGGGGTGAGCAGGTAGAATGCAGTCTATACCATGATGCATAGACTTGACGTGAAGTAGGCCTTGAATAACACCTTGAACTCAGTCTAACCTAATACAAGTGTGAAGCCTAAAGTTCTGGAAAACAGGATATTTTTTGTTGATTTTCAGATTTTTGCGATATGTATGTATCAATATTCCTAAATGATCATCGAATACAACAGAACTTCAAAATAGGTAGATCATGGTAAAGTAGCTCATGCAATGGAGGTACTGAATTACAGAGATGTAAATGTTCAGGAATTTCCCTGAAAATTTGGATTTTCAAATGGTCTATCCTTGTAATCAAGTATACCTTTTTAAGGATTCTGTCCATACAGGATCTCTGACATTAGAAGATGTGTGTCGGTCAGTGAGGGCGGACTAGCAGTGCCTGAGTGGAGGCCTTGTGTGGTCTGTCATTATATTGGCAACGAAATCTCATAATCACATTTCTGGTTGTGAAGGCCCAATTGAATTAAGTGGCCCTTTTCTAGTTGTGACAGTCTAAGTGAATTTAGGGGCCTTTTCTGGTTATGAAGGTCTAAGTGAATTTAGGGACCCTTTTCTGATGATGACAGTCCATGTGAATTTAGAGTCCCCTTTCTTGTGTTGAGAACCATTGTTCATTTTATTGTTATAATGGTATAAATGAATTTAGGGGCCCCTATCCCAGCTGTGACATCCATAATACATTTAGGGGCCTTTTTCTGGTTGTAATAGGCTCAGTGAATTAAATGCAAATCCAGTGAAATCATGCAAATTCAGAGGCCCTTTTCTAGTTGTGACAGTCCAAGTGAATTTAGGGGCCTTTTCTGGTAAATTTAGCTACCCTTTTATAGTTTTAACAGTCTAAATGAATATAGGGGCACCTTTTATTGTTGAGACAGTCTAAGTGAATTTAGGGGCCTTTTCTGGTTGTGAAATTCTAAGTGAATTTAGGGGCCCTTTTCCAGTTAAGACAGTCTAAGTGCATTTATGGGCCTTTTCTGGTTGTGAAGGTCTAAGTGAATTTAGGGGCCCTTTTCTAGTTGTGACAGTCTCAGTGAATTTAGGGGCCTTTTCTGCTTGTGACAGTCTAAGTGAATTTAGGGGCCCTTTTCTAGATGTGACAGTCTAAGTGAATTTAGGGGCCTTTTCTGGTTGTGAAGGTCTAAGTGAATTTAGGGGCCCTTTTTTAGTTGTGACAGTCTGAGTGAATTTAGGGGCCTTTTCTGATTATGAAGGTTCAAGTGAATTTAGGGGCCCTTTTCTAGTTGTGGGCCCTTTTTGTGCTGGTGTCAGTTGAGGTGCTTTTAGGGGCCTATATTCCAGTTTTTTGTTGAGACAATCTACATGAATTTAGGGGCCTTTTTCCAATTGTGACAGTCTAAGTGAATTTAGGGGCTTTTTCTGGTTGTGAAGGTCTAAGTGAATTTAGGGGCCCTTTTCTAGTTGTGACAGTCTAAGTGAATTTAGGGGCCTTTTCTGGTTGTGAAGGTCGAAGTGAATTTAGGGGGCTCTTTTGTAGTTGTGACAGTCTAAGTGAATTTAGGGGCCTTTTCTGGTTGTCCGGGGCTGCATTGGTGCATCATGATGACAAATGTCTTTTAGCAACATGCGTCAATAAAGGGTTAAGATCTAAGTCCCAGACCTAGGGTAAATAGTGGAGCACTCCATGTGGGTCTCTGATTAAGGAACTGCTCCTTTTATAAACAAGGGGGGGTTGATTCACTGATTGTTTACTGATGCACTAATGGGTTGTTATTTGGGCACGCGTTCAGTATAGCAGCTGCTATCGCACGAGCTGAAGGAGACTGCGAATAGCAAGCTGCTATTCTGTTGCTACACTGTAGTCGACCTTGTTCTTTCATTGTGTATATCATTAGATAGATATTATTCAGACGACAGTAGGTTGACTCCACATTTGTCTTGGTGCTTCCAGAGGCGAGTAAAGCCATCATGCAGTACGTGGCGGCCGTGTCCGGGAAGGGGCACGAGATAGACCGCGTCAAGGAGCAGCTGCTACAGTCCAACCCCGTCTTAGAAGGTGAGTACAGTCCAACCCCGTCTTAGAAGGTGCGTCCTACCCCGTCTTAGAAGTACAGTCCTACCCCGTCTTAGAAGGTGAGTACAGTCCAACCCCGTCTTAGAAGGTGAGTACAGTCCAACCCCGTCTTAGAAGGTGAGTACAGTCCTACCCCGTCTTAGAAGGTGCGTACAGTCCAACCCCGTCTTAGAAGGTGCGTACAATCCAACCCCGTCTTAGAAGGTGAGTACAGTCCAACCCCGTCTTAGAAGTACAGTCCAACCCTGTCTTAGAAGGTGCGTACAGTCCTACCCCGTCTTAGAAGGTGAGTACAGTCCTACCCCGTCTTAGAAGGTGCGTACAGTCCAACCCTGTCTTAGAAGGTGAGTACAGTCCTACCCTGTCTTAGAAGGTGAGTACAGTCCAACCCCGTCTTAGAAGTACAGTCCAACCCTGTCTTAGAAGGTGAGTGCAGTCCTACCCCGTCTTAGAAGGTGCGTACAGTCCTACCCCGTCTTAGAAGGTGCGTACAGTCCAACCCTGTCTTAGAAGGTGAGTACAGTCCTACCCTGTCTTAGAAGGTGCGTACAATCCAACCCCGTCTTAGAAGGTGAGTACAGTCCAACCCCGTCTTAGAAGTACAGTCCAACCCTGTCTTAGAAGGTGCGTACAGTCCTACCCCGTCTTAGAAGGTGAGTACAGTCCTACCCCGTCTTAGAAGGTGCGTACAGTCCAACCCTGTCTTAGAAGGTGAGTACAGTCCTACCCTGTCTTAGAAGGTGAGTACAGTCCAACCCCGTCTTAGAAGTACAGTCCAACCCTGTCTTAGAAGGTGAGTGCAGTCCTACCCCGTCTTAGAAGGTGCGTACAGTCCAACCCTGTCTTAGAAGGTGAGTACAGTCCTACCCTGTCTTAGAAGGTGAGTACAGTCCAACCCCGTCTTAGAAGTACAGTCCAACCCTGTCTTAGAAGGTGAGTACAGTCCAACCCCGTCTTAGAAGGTGCGTCCTACCCCGTCTTAGAAGGTGAGTCCAGTCCAACCCCGTCTTAGAAGGTGAGTACAGTCCTACCCCGTCTTAGAAGGTGCGTACAGTCCAACCCCGTCTTAGAAGGTGAGTACAGTCCAACCCCGTCTTAGAAGGTGCGTACAGTCCTACCCCGTCTTAGAAGCTGCTATAGTCCTACCCCGTCTTAGAAGGTGCGTACAGTCCTACCCCGTCTTAGAAGGTGAGTACAGTCCTACCCCGTCTTAGAAGGTGAGTACAGTCCAACCCTGTCTTAGAAGGTGCGTACAGTCCAACCCCGTCTTAGAAGGTGAGTACAGTCCAACCCCGTCTTAGAAGGTGAGTACAGTCCAACCCCGTCTTAGAAGGTGAGTACAGTCCTACCCCGTCTTAGAAGGTGAGTGTAAAACCCGTCTTAGAAGGTGAGTACAGTCCAACCCCGTCTTAGAAGGTGAGTACACTCCAACCCCGTCTTAGAAGGTGAGTACAGTCCAACCCCATCTTAGAAGGTGAGTACAGTCCAACCCCGTCTTAGAAGGTGAGTACAGTCCAACCCTGTCTTAGAAGGTGAGTACACTCCAACCCCGTCTTAGAAGGTGCGTACAGTCCAACCCCGTCTTAGAAGGTGAGTACAGTCCAACCCCGTCTTAGAAGGTGAGTACAGTCCTACCCCGTCTTAGAAGGTGAGTACAGTCCTACCCCGTCTTAGAAGGTGAGTCCAGTCCAACCCCGTCTTAGAAGGTGAGTACAGTCCAACCCCATCTTAGAAGGTGCGTACAGTCCAACCCCGTCTTAGAAGGTGAGTCCAACCCCGTCTTAGAAGGTGAGTACAGTCCTACCCCGTCTTAGAAGGTGCGTACAGTCCTACCCCGTCTTAGAAGGTGAGTACAGTCGTACCCCGTCTTAGAAGGTGCGTACAGTCCAACCCCGTCTTAGAAGGTGAGTCCTACCCCATCTTAGAAGGTGAGTACAGTCCAACCCCGTCTTAGAAGGTGAGTACAGTCCTACCCCGTCTTAGAAGGTGAGTACAGTCCAACCCCGTCTTAGAAGGTGAGTACAGTCCAACCCCGTCTTAGAAGGTGAGTACAGTCCAACCCCGTCTTAGAAGGTGCGTACAGTCCTACCCCGTCTTAGAAGCTGCTATAGTCCTACCCCGTCTTAGAAGGTGAGTACAGTCCTACCCCGTCTTAGAAGGTGCGTACAGTCCTACCCCGTCTTAGAAGGTGCGTACAGTCCTACCCCGTCTTAGAAGGTGAGTGTAACACCCGTCTCTGCTAGAAGTATTCTAATTTGTTTGATTCCTGGAGTACACCCTGAAAAGACCCATAATAAGTGCAATGGTGTGGTAAGCCTTGACTTTGGCTTGAAATATCCATTCCCAGCCCCCCCCCCCCCAAATCCAAGAGGAGGGGGGGGCTGAATATGAGCAACCCAAAAATTTGCCAAGACCCTATGTATTTTAAACAGTATTACTAGAAGTACCCCCAGTGCGGGTTCTATAATATTCTTAAAAGTCTAGGTGCAGGTTATACGCGATATAAGGGTTATACGTGATAATTAAAAATACATTTGTAGGGGCTAGGGTAATCACTGCACCCCTCCTTTATCAATCCAGTAACATGGTATGTAGGTGGACAGAGAGGTACGTGGTGTAAAGGTTAGCATACTGGAAATTGGTGCAGAGATCCGTGTTCGATTCCCGGTGGATCTAGATGAAAATCACTTTTCACCTATATGCGACCCCCACACATTGTAATTAGCACATATTCCCTATGTGCAAACGCCTCTCTTTTTGGGCTGATTCGAAACTATGAATACCATATTTCTCAAATTTGGAGTCTAATTAAACCCTCAACTACTAGAAATGGGTTCATAACTAAGTATCATATTATGGTACATCCAATAGGGTGGGCCCTGTCTGGCCTGGCCCGTGGGTTGATTCCTCCATGTGAGTGCTCTGACAGATGTGCCGTGTAAACACTGTGTGTAAGTGGGGCCGCACCTTGGTGTAACACAGCCTGTACTGACCTTGTACTGACCTTGTACTAACCTTCACCTGACCTTCACCTGACCTTTACCTGACCTTCACCTGAGGCCACAGGAAGTAGAAAGGTGTGTTTGAGGTAGCCTAGCCTATTGCATCAGGGCCTAATCTTTTGGTATTAATCATACTAGATGATTTTCTGCTATTTTAGCGCCTCTGCAATACACCAAATATCCTCAATGAAACTTTGCCAGTTTTTCATAATGTGTAAAGGTCCTCCCGGATTTCAAGTGTGTTTTTTCCCCTAAAGATCTATAGAACCTATAATTCAAGGGTAGACCAAAGAGAAAAGTCTGTCAATAGATTTCGGGCACCTTTTTTTGGATATGGATTTTAAAATTTATTTTTCCAAAAAGATTGTCAATGGATTTTGCTCCCCTTAAATCAAGACCATGTGACGTAGAGCACGGATGATGTTAGTTTGTCCTGAGTAGAGAAGTTACAACTTGATTAGTGCTGATACACCACACCAGGTGGCACCACTACAAGGTCACTGGGTGACCTGGGTGTGTTGTGGGGACACCAGGTGGCGTCCTGTGGGCAGGGTGTACACTCATTTAGTCATTACTCTCATCAACCACATCAACCCTGTGAGGACAGCATAATGCATTAATGCATCATGCCCTCGGTCATTATCATGCATGAATGCAGCCCTGGCGACTAACTCGCCAGTCTATATTCATGCATCATGCTGACCCTATCGGATTGAGACACTCCCAAAGGGTGGATATGATGCAGCACCAATACAGCACTGGCAAGTTACTCGCCAGGGATGCATTGGTGCATCATGACGACAAATGTCATCTTTTAGCGACATCTGTCCATAAAGGCTGCACAATTACATGGGAATAGCAGTTTTTGTGATTCAAATGATTTTAAAGGATTAGAAAATATCCAGATATTGGCACATGTATAACTGTATCATTCCGAACCCCAGGGTTGATACACTCGTGAAGGGTCAGCATGATGCACCAATGCAGCACCGGCGAGTTATTCACTAGGGCTGCATTGGTGCATCATGATGATGAAAAGTATGATGTATTGATACATTATGCCGTCATTAAGGGCTTGATGTTAATGTTAATGTTATATTTTAATATAGAATTACACAATACTTAATATTAACTATAACTTTTCTTTTGCAGCCTTTGGAAACGCAAAAACGCACAGAAACGACAACTCCTCTCGATTTGTAAGTTACTTTGTGTTTCAAAATGTACATAACAGTATCTGTAGAATCAAGGACCTTTCCCATCCACCTTATTCTACTTAATAAGCACATTGAGCATATATTCGGACTATAAAGCAGACCCTATGTAAGCAACCGCTTTTTTAGACTAGAAAACACCCAAGCATTCACCACAAAAATGACAATGAAACATTTGTATAAGCAGCCCTAGGCCAGGTTAACAAAGGGGTAGTTTTCTATAAATCGCCACATTCACCATCTGTCCTGCTGCACCACTGGCAATGAAAATGGGCCATTGACATTAATGCATCATGCCCTTGGTCATCATGATGCATCAATGCAGTCAGGGTGAGTAACTCCCCAGCGCTGTATGCCAACCCAATGGGATTGATGTCCTCCCAAAGGGGCACATGATGCACCAATACAGCCCCAGCGAGTTACCCGCAGGGGCTGTATTGGTGCATCATGATGACAACTGTTGCCTTTGAGTAACATCCGTCCTTAAAGGGCTAACGTGTGACAGATTACTGCTCTGCTGCTTATCTTATCTAAAAATGGAAACATTTCATTAAAATGAAATAAAATTCAAATGGCCAAGAAGTCTGATTTCACCGACAAATGAATTAAGGCGCTTTCCTCTCTTTGAATACTCTGGCCGTAACAGCTGAGTGATCACTCAACATAACGAGACGATGGGGAACCCGGGACAAAACCAGGTTTAATATTACTTGGAGAAAACACGAAAACCGTAAAACCCCAGTCATAGGCAGACCCCGCTCAAAAACTGATTCATCTATTTGAGAACATGGGGGCTTCCATAAAGTATGTACACACATTTTCTCCAGGAATTAGCTCTCCTAGGTCTATGTACACAAAGTTTTTCAGAAAATTGACCTCCCCCCCCCCCCCTTCGTTCATATACAGTATCTGTGATACTGGGGTAGGGGTAGGTTGGTGGCCATGGAGTCATTCTGTCCGTGCCCTCCATTCAAGGGGTAGATGTTGTTTTTGTTCAAACCCACTTAATAGGGGGGTAGATGGGGGGGGGGATCCCCATGTCCCATGTCGATTTTAAGAAATGACCATGTCATATGTCACTAAAGAAAAAGTCATGTCACTAGTGTCACTAAGGGACTCATACATAGAGGTCTTGGGTCAGACAAATTTAGAAAAATTGACAACCTACAGGGCCAAAATCTGAAGAAAAAGTTGTCACATAAATGGCCATGTCACATGTCGATTTTAAGACATGGCAATCTATGCAATCTATGTTTTTATGCTTTACAGGTCTAGTGAAAAATATACAGTGATACTTTTATAATTCGAAAATTGATATTTGCAGGGGAAGTATATGGACATAGAATTCGACTTCAAGGGGGACCCAATCGGAGGAGTTATCACAAATTGTAAGTAGATATCCTTGATCACTTTTAGATCTGTGAATGTGAATGATATGCACTGTTTTCCAGATGGGTATTTGTATGAGTGGGCTCTTACTTTAATACCTTAGCAGTATCATGATGTATACATGTATCTGATAGCCTATGAGTGGCACAGTCTTGTAAAATATAAAGATAAATGGTAACATTGTTTATACCAGAACTTGGAAAATGCTTTTTATAATTCTCTATAACTGATGACAATTAAACTAATATTTTGCTAATCTTTTTCTCCATGTCTAGATTTACTTGAAAAGGTAAGTTGCATCCTATATTATCCCTGACAAATTTAATCGTAGAAAAATTTTTAAAATAGGGGGCTGTCTTCAAAAAAGTACATTGAAAATTGTCGAAAAGGGAGCCATGTGCATTTGGTGTCTTAAGTTAAAAATGGTCTTGCGACCTCTAATGGCAAGAATAAAGTCTTCAATGCTTTCCAGCATCTAATATTTTCAAGACCTATAATTTTGAATTTTCTTTTAATGATTTAAAAAGGAAATTAGTTTCTTTTGGTATAATCCCTGTAGTGTAATGTTGCATTCTGTACACCATGCCACTAACCATGAAATAGCCATGGAAACTAGGCTCAAATGTTTAAGGCCTCAATAGGTATTATGAAATTGACATCTCTTTCATACATGTGTATATTAATTCATATATTTCATTTCATCTAATGACATCCTCGGAGGGGATTGTAACTTACATAATTAGGGTCAATAAACCTAGGTCCAAAAAAAGCTTTGTTTCAGGTCACCCAATAGAGCCTATCCAAAAAGGGCCGACCCTAAATCTTTTCATGCAATATTTTTTATGCAATTTTGAAGAAACTCTCGCATTTTTACCCATTCCTGTTCAATTTTAGGGTAATCAGAGAGGCTGGCTAGTACATTCAGTTGTTTGTTTTTGGATTAACTTTTTTTTTTTAATTCACCCATGTTACCTGAAACAAACCTCTGTGTTTGGGCCGTATCTAAAAGCAAAACGTGTTTGTGTTGCAGTCGCGGGTAGCTGTACAAAGTAAAGGAGAACGGAGCTTCCACATATTCTACCAATTGTTAGCCGGCGCAGATACAACATTTCTAAGTAAGTTGACGCTCACTATGATTCATATTAAAGTTTGTCAATCCGATTATTGGGGATCAAAAATCTCCTAAAAATGAGCCAGGACGTTCACAATTACCGTACTATACTTTTGCTTCTAACTATTACATTTCTTCTCATTCCACATCATTTTGTTTAATTTCGATCTTATTGTCCAATATATGGTCAGTTTGAAACAAATGTATTCCACTCATTGAAAATACACTCTCTGACCTCTCACCAGCCCTGGAGACTATTTGACTGTCCCCATCCCCTAGATATCATACTATTCCAGTGTTCAGAAGTAAAATCTAGGATCTGAAGAAAATCGGTATAGACACTTTAACCCTTTAGTGGCTGCATAGTGCTTTAATATCCCTTATCTCCATCATGTATAAAGGTAGCCATTTTGGTTTAGATCCAAACTGTAGAAGTAATTTTGTGATTTAATGAACATCTTATTGCTTAAGGAGTTTCCTGTAAGTAAAAGTACACTAATGCACACTGGTATAACTAAGTTGCTGCAGAATATTACAGAAAGTTGCAATTTTCTTTTTTAGAACAATTTAACTTTATTTGGCATTTTGTAGATTCACAGTTACATGAAGGGTATCCTGAGAACATCATTGTAGAAATGATTTTAATAATGCACATGTATATTATATTTTGAGGTCACATTTGATTAAAACAACTTCCTCCCATTACATTTACAGAATCTTTAAAACTTCAACGAAACCCTGAGCAGTATTCCTTCCTGAAGCTAGGCGGCGCCTCCGCCCACATAGAGTCGCAATACGACAAAGAGACATTCCTCAAAACCAAGGTCAGTTCTCAAGTCTGCTCATCAAGTTTTATGCAAGAGATTGGGCCCCTTCCCATCTATTGAGTCAGTGATAGTTCTTAGGAACACATCGGGAAATGATGAGGGGTATATCTTCTCATATATATTATGTAATACTTTTTCATATTTAGTATATGAATGATGGAAGTCCATCGTCAACATTATCGATGCAATTTGACGCAATAATAACATAATGTGTCATTAAAGATCTTTTTTCACCCTTTTTATTAATCATTTAGATATAGATATATAAAGATGTAGATATAGATATTGTAAATGTCGCCTTGTGAATTGGACAAGCATTAACGATTCTGGCAAGAAATGCATGAACGATTGATAAGATGCCCCAAACTCCATTGAAATAACAAAGTTCCACCATTGCCAAAAGCTGGGTGACTGCTTCCTCTTAGTATTGTTTCCAGTTTGATTCTACCAATGACATTTCTCGTTTCAGACAGCGATGTCGGTGATAGGTTTTAGCCGTGATGAGATAGTAGCTGTGTTCCGATTGGTCGCCTCAGTCCTCAAGTTGGGCAACATCCACTTCCAGCACCAAAGTAATATAGACGGGACCGACGGCTGTAAACTCATCAATGAAGATGGTAAGTCTTACTGAAATCGTAATTTATTTCACACCGTACATATTTCCGAGGATTTCATGGAAATCAATATCGAATGCCATATTGAACTAAAGTGCCAGATCTTAAATAGAACTTCACAAGAAATTGCATTTTTGGTCAGTGGACGGCATGTCGCTAAAGACGACATTTGTTGTCGGGGGGGGGGGGGGGGATTTAGTAAGGGAAAGTCATCTAAAAGACTCTTTTGAAATTTTACCGCAAGTCAAGTTGGCAAAAGTCAAGAAAGTTGAAAATGAGAAAATAATAAAAAGGAAAATTTCACAAGTAGCTCTGACAAATTGAAGAACGTCCAGTCAGTGCTATATCTTGGCATCCAATTAAATAAGGTCAGGAAAAATGGGAACTTTTGAATATGATACCTTAAGGCTTTTTCTAGAGGCCTAATATCACTGGGAATTAACTTAGACCAAAAAAAAAAGGTGTGTTTCAGGTTACATGATGTGAATATCTATGTAGGGTAGGTCAGATTTCTTAATATCTTTGTTATATTTTTTTTACTTTGGCCTGAAAAGTACCCAAAAAATTCATTTTCGCTATAGTAATGCGTTATATTTTTTGCTAAAAAAGGGGTAAATAAAAGGGATCCCCACAGGGGCCAAGAATGGTACCCAAAAGATTGACTTGCAAACTTCAGCACCGACTCGCAGTCCACAGTGTCGACTCGTGGACTATTAAATTGACTCTGAAATAGCCCCAAAGTTACTTGAAACATGAATATTTTCTGAAAATTGGATAAAACTTTCTAGGGTCGGCCTTGTTTTGCTAGGTAGGGTCGGGTAACCTAAACCACATCTTTTTTTAAAAATTGGCCTTAGTAAACCATGACTTTATGCCTTATTACATTTGTCCTTAGTAAACCATGACTTCATGCCTTATTACATTTGGTCCTAGTAAACCATGACTTTATGCCTTATCACATTTGGCCTCAGTAAACCATGACTTTATGCCTCACTACCTCTGCTTACAGAGGTGTATGAAGTGTGTGAACTGCTGGACTGCGACGTAGGCACGCTAATAAATGCCTTGACGCAGCGAACAGTCGAGACGTCGGGAGAACGCGTCAAGACAGACCTCGGCTCTGTAGAGGTACGTACCCTTCAATATACTCACAAGTTCTCAGCATAATGAAAAAGCACATTGTATATTTTATGTAATTTTGATAAACTCCACATATTGAAAGTTTGAAAAATCATTGTTATGCCTGTACTGATTTTGTGGGGAAAAAAATCAATATCAATTGGTGCATTAAACAATATGTCTTATATATTTGAACAGGCCACCTATCCAAGGGACACAGTGTCAAATAATGTATATCTCACCATATCTTTGAACAGGCCACCTATGCAAGGGATGCGCTATGCAAAGCTATGTACACAAGGATGTTCACGTGGCTGGTGCACAAAATCAACGACAGCATACGGGTAAGTGTCTAACTAAGAAATTATTGTATTTCAATGTAAACTAAACCTTCTTTTGGTCTAAATGATCATTAGACTTCTCAAAATTCTAACATAAAGTTTCCTTGAAAAGGATTAGGTAAGGTATATTGCAGTTTATATACAGACAAGAACTGTGCTGTTATAATTGGAATATTCATCTTTTAAAATTCATATTTCAGGTAAGATCGAGAGGAAGAAAAAAGTGTATGGGCGTCCTCGACATCTACGGCTTTGAGATTTTTGAGGTAAGTGTTGATGACACTCAGAGAGAGAGTTTGAGTTTCATTTGAATTTATATTTTAAGATATTGTAGGGCCTCTGATTACTCGCGCTATGGTGATAAACCTGCATGGGGGTTTCATTCAGATAATCCCGGTCCCCTCTGTACCATAACAATCCAGGAACGTTAGACTCAGTCTGTCTGATGTGAAAGGGAATATAGCTCAGTGGTAGAGCAATCACTTGGCAGGCCAGAGGCCCCGGGTTCGAGTCCGATGGTCTCCAAAATCTCCATTTTCTGAGAAACTGTGTCCCTCTAAATACCTAATCAATTTTGATGTATTGGAATGATATCCATCATTTCTCACACTCTGCAGCACAACAGCTTTGAGCAGTTCATCATAAATTACTGCAACGAGAAACTGCAACAAATCTTCATAGAGCTCACCCTGAAGGAGGAGCAGGACGAGTACATCAAGGAGGTCAGTGGTCCGATTAGCAAATGGCACAACATCTTCCTACTTTGTGAGAAATTGACCAACAATATCTTAACCAATCTTCTCTGATGTATACATGAGATAATATGTAATATGTCTAAACAATAATAACAAGTAGTCATAGGAAAACATAAGATTCACAGCAGAGTTGGAAAAAGAAATTTAAAAGAAAGTTCTAGTTTTTTGGCTAATCTCTATCTGAATAACACTAACCTACTATGAGGTTCAATCATCACCTGCAAAGATAGCCCTGGTCCTAGGGCACTGGACTTTAGATCCAAAGATCGCCGGATCAAATCCCACCCATTCCAAGAGTCCTTTAGGTGGTAACCAAAAAGCAAAAGATTATAGTTCTGGTAACCAAAGTTTATATACCGTACTGCATAACTACCCATCAACCATAAGTACCCACATAGTCCTAGGTGGCAGCATCAGTCAAATATTAGTTCAGAAAAGAAACACTATAATCACTGGCATAGACACTTGGATATCCCTTTAATTCATCCACATTGTATTAAATGGAGGGGCATTGAATACAGTGCTTCCTACACTTAAGCATAGTAAATCATTTATCTTAAACATGTACATGTGATTGTTTCAGGGCATTGAGTGGATCCATGTAGATTACTTCAACAACGCCGTCATCTGTGATCTTATAGAGAAGGTAAGTCTGCCTGCCCCAACACTGTGAGGGCTAGCTGCATGCATGTCTGCATTTAGGCAAATATAAGATGCCTTTAAGGAACATTTTAAGTGGCTTTAAGTTCAGAAATGCCATGGAAATGTCCCCAAAAGGCCTTAACAGCATTTACGTGACTTTGAGTGGCATTTACTTGAATTAAATATGCTTAAAGTTTTCCTTTAATCAGATTTGATTTAATTAAATACAATCATTCATGCAGTGTTGCATAATGCTTTAATGCATGAAGTCGTCTATTGTCATGATGCATGAATGCAGCTCTGGCTAGTAAGTCTCCAGGGCTGCATTCATGCGTCATTATGTTGACAAGGGCATTGCACATTTAAGCACTATACTGTTCTTAAAAGTTAAGGCTAACTGTTTTTGAATAAATAATGTTGTGGCCTGTGTTAGTCTTTAAGGCAGTTCTTTGAGGGTTTCTCAAGAAGAATCAAATTGGGTGCGGTAAATTTAAGAAAAGGTTTATTCATAATTACCCGTTTACATTTACCATATTTGCTGTAATTCATGCACATTGTCAAAGAAGGAATGCGCTTATTAGGCTATATGCCAGATGAGGTACATAATCAAAAATATTAATTTGGGGGTCAAAAATAACAATTTGGGGGTACAATATAATTTAAAATGCTTTGAATGAGAAACATCCACGTATGATTTTTACATTAGGGATTCAGCCGTGCCGACTCTTTGAGGTTCCACCATAAACCAGTAGGTTCCATTAAACCCCGGCGTTACACTCAATAATTGGGGCTCACCAAAAACCCATTTTACATCCTCAATAACCGGGGCTCGTGGTGAGCACTAACACACTGTGCACTCGTCTTATAAAACAAGAATCTTATTGACACACTTCTGTAGACTTGCTGAGGTCTCTGATATTAATTTTAATGTGGATTGATACTCCGCTCACAATACTGGGACTCCAGGTGACCACTAACACTGTGCACAGGTCTAATATAATGAACTAACCTAAGTGATGGAATCTAATACTTTATAACATTGTATCTAACTTTAATGTGGATTGGTAATTCTGGGAGTGAATAGGTAAGGCCACACATTTTTTATTCTTTGGGTTACGGGCCCGCCACACTACTATGAAAACCCCTGCAATAAAAATACAATTTTAAATTGCCATATGTCTGTTTTTTACGGTGTGTAAATCGGGCCATTATTAAAGATTTTAGGTGGTAAAATGTGAAAGACAAAACTTTACTTTATTTTGTCCTCCATACTTTATGGTGTCCATAACACTAAGGATAAAAAAGTGTGGCCTAAGCCCCTCCTATAGCTGGGACAGGGACTGCTTACATCTCTGGTAAAGTAGAAGTACCAGGCTTCAACGCACAGCATGCCAGGCTCATTGTGTATCGCAAAACCCCACCTTTAAGAAAGAGTTATTTTGCCATTTATCTTTCATATAAGACAAATTTAAAGCAAGGTGTTGTCTTAGACGAAGGGTTTTACAGTAATTCCTATGCATCATGGAAAGTTATGGAAAATCAAGTTGTCAGGAAAGTCATCGAACTTTGCGAAATTTTGATGCAAGTTACTGAAACTTATGGGAAGTGGGAGAAAAAGAAATAACAAAATGTATTTGAATGTATGCTTTTTGCTTTTGACATGTTGCTATATTAAGACAGTATGGTTAACCTTTTTGTCATGGAAAGTCATGGAATTTCAATCTGACCATTTTACTGGTGTAATCCAGTCATCTAAGTACTTGACCACAAGCATCTGGTACAACCCAGTCTTTGCCAAATCCTGCTGGACAGTGGCAATGTCTGCCTAAAAGGGCTCTGGTCCGGCAGAATAGCTGGTGTAGGAGAAACTGATGTCCTTCACATTCTGGGCTTTCCAAAACTAAGGGAATCTTTCAAATATTCCAACTAGAATTGCAATTAGTTCTAAAGTGCACTCTAATATTCTAGGCAAATTAAAGCAAGTTTTTATTATTTTCTTTTATGAATGCTATTTTGTTCTAAATATTATGCAAAACTTCGAATTGGTATCCGATCCTGCAGAAATCTATCTGGTCCTGCAAAATTGGCTAGCTGCAGGACCAAATGTCCTGCATGGTGAAAAAGTTTTCGCAAAGACTGATATCGTAAATTAACTGAGATGTAGCTTAATGTAACTAGCCTGAGTGTGTTCCTAATGTACACGCAGCAAGAACTGGTGAGTAAACTGACCAATCACAGCCCAGCTAACATAACCTGTACTCACCTCAAACAATGGCCGCTGTGTCCCGACCTTGACCTTTTACTGGGGTTTGGACAGTGTTTCTTACCCCGTATAAACCAGAGAGCGGGAACCGGAAAGTACTGTGGGAGTTCTGGGAACTTCTCCTGTATTTAGTTCCGGTTCCTGCTCGCTGGTTTCTACAGGACAGGAAGCACAATCCAAACCCAGTACAAGGTCAAGGTGGGGTCAGGGTCGCAGTTCCTAGAACCTTCCCATGGAAGACACTATGAACAAGAGTACCTGCTTAGATCTATGCTTATACTACTAAATATGTTTTTTTTGAAAGGCGCCAGTTTTAGTATTGGCAGATTTTGTTCTTTTTTGAATTCATTTTCTTTGCTTTCTTAACTTAGTGTTTGCAACTTTATTTCTATTTATGTAATATCTGGTAGAACTCACGTAAACAGGTGCAGGATATCCCCTTCACAGGAAATAGTTAACAATTAGTTGCAAATAGTTAACAGATGATAAATAGCGGTCAGATGTTAAGTTTGTTGTAAATCAGTATGACATAATAGTATGCCCAGTATAAGCCACAGCTGCAGCCAATGTGCTAGCTAATTTGACAGGGGGCATTTTATTTGTTTTGAATATAATTATCATTCTTTTCACACAGATTATTTATTGTTAAGATATACATTATTCTCTTCTATAATTTTTAATATTAACCAATAAATGTAATGAATTATGTTTTATTATTAACCATTACATGTAGGATATTATGTTAATATTGACCAGTATATATATAGCTCTAGGTAGCTCTGTGATATTGTCAGGTTGAATATAAGTTAAATGATAATGTCAGATTAACTGGTAATTTTAAATCAGTTGTAAAATTATATGTAGACCTATGCCCTCACATAAACATTTCTGAACCCTTTATTATTTTTGTGGCCTTGGTATTTTTTTCACTTTAAGAAAAAAGTAAATCAATTTGCCTCAATACCTCCAGTCAATTTGTATCTGTGTTGTGAGGATTATTATGGACATTCCTACAGCCTGGACTATCCCTCATATAAATCTTCAAAAAAAACATAACCTGATAATCTTATGAATGATGAATAGTTACTCTCTATATTTAAGGACTGAGGGTGCCACTTGTGAGGACAAGAGTTGTCAAGAGTTTTCTGCTCATGGTTGATATACTTTTTGGCATCAAAGAAACAATACTTTAATAGGCTGCTTAAAATTGATTATCTGCTTTGCAGATACTTTTAGCAATATTCCTTGTTATACTTTTTATTGGAGGTGCAGGAGGGCTTTTTCCTTGTCATGAATGGTCTGCATCAGGAAATAAGGACTAAAATGCCTTTTAAATGCTGTTGAGATATTGATCATCATGAGATGGTTGCTGAACCATTCTGAATGATTCGTAACTTTTTATTTCTAAGTAAACGGTCAGTTTTGTTCACTTTGCAGAATAACGTAGGGATCCTTGCTATGCTGGATGAGGAGTGTCTACGGCCGGGGACGGTTTCAGACGAGACGTTTCTCAACAAACTGACCCAGATGTGCTGTGGTCACCCCCACTACGAGAGTCGAGGCTGCAAGAAGAACCGGTCAGACAAGACGCTCCACCACGGAGCCTTCCGCTTGGTGCACTATGCTGGCATGGTGAGTACTGTATATGTAGTAGTTATAGTACCTGTACCAAGAGGCGTGAAATGCTTTGTTCTCCGTGCCCGCTGTGGTATAAGTTGTAGCATAGAACCTGTTAGACAAGACGCCCCACCACGGAGCCTTCCGCTTGGTGCACTATGCTGGCATGGTGAGTACTGTAGATGTAGTAGTTATAGTACGTGTACCAAGAGGTGTGAAATGCTTTGTTCTCCGTGCCCGCTGTGCTATAAGTAGTAGCATAGAACCTGTTAGACAAGACGCTCCACCACGGAGCCTTCCGCTTGGTGCACTATACTGGCATGGTGAGTAATGTATATGTAGCATAGAACCAAAGTCTCCTAGTCAGGTCCTGGAAGCTCCTTGAAATGGCCATGCCAGTGAATCTGTAGTCATTTTTCACCGTGGCTTCCCTCCCTCCCGCTGCCATAGAGTTATAAAACCATTGTGGAAAATAACCCTGCTCTTCAAATCATAGAAAATACATGTCATTTTTATAATGAATATAATTATCAGGTATTTGCCTGTACTAGCACATTGACTTGGCAATTGCCATTGTTTTGGAGAATTACAAGTAATTCATCAAAATAATATAACCAGTTACCAAGTAGAATTTCCCATCAAAATTTTGCTGACTACTTAGGTATCACTCCAAATTCTCGGATATAAATGTAAATTAGCATATAGGCCGTACTCTTAATTTTGGCAATTATGTAAGTTGCACACAGGTTCTGCTTATGGCTACTTTAGTACTGTAGTTTACATCTATAAATGTGCATATAAGCCGCACCTTGTCTTTTGGGCTGATTCTATAAACCGCAGTAGGGATCTGAATTGCGTACTGGTGGCTTCTATAAGAGAATTTACGGTATTTACAAGTGTTTTGTGTGTCTGCAGGTGACATATGACGTGGAAGGCTTCATAGAGAAGAACAACGACCTCCTGTACCGCGACCTGTCACGGGCCATGTACCTCTGTCAGCACCCCCTCCTCAAGGTCATCTTCCCTGAAGGTCAGTCTCAAGGTCATATACAGGGCAGCTTCAAGGTCAAGTTCCCAAATCTATACTCTGTTGGAAATAGCAACTTGTGGTAGTATTACATCCCCTCCCCCAAAGGATATAAATGATGTAAATGCTTATCGAAAAGATCATTATGCCCTTTTGTCTGTATGACGTGGGAATACAGCATTGGCAAGTTGTTTACATGTGTCAAGCGAATAATACCTCGCTGAAACACAGGGTCAGCATTGCCAAATCAGCGCTGGCAGGTAACTCACCTGTACAGTGCTGGTTTGTGCCTGATGGTAACTATTGAATATGAGGCTAACTCCTTACTGGTTTCTGCACTAGGTTCTACACTTGTTTACCTTTCTATTGGTCATCTTTAGGTAACCCTGAGAGGTCGTCATTACGACGGCCGCCGACTGCTGGTTCCCAGTTCAAGGTGAGAACTCTAAATACTGGTACATCTAATTGTACAACTACATCCTGCCTTTTACAATGTAACAAAAACAACCAGGCCTAAGTGAAACTGTGAGGCCCCAGGCATAACTTTGGAGCTAATCAGTTTGATACATAGACAATTTCTAATGTCTGCCATATTGAACAGACGTATTTAGATCTGGAGAATCGTACAAATACTTTATGGGGACTAAAGAAAAGGAAAAGGAAAGACAAGAGTACATACCCATAGGTAGTCGGTAAATGTTGGGGGTAACATTAGAGTGGCATTATGTAAAACTGATCAACTTTCTTAACCAATACAATAGAAAAGTTCTTCATTAACATAAGTTCTGCTCCATTTGTGGCTCCAGTCACCATGATCAGTCTCTGTGAGAACATTTTCATCGCACAGGACATTCGGTCCTGCAAATTTTCAATGCTGCAGGACCAGCTACATATTTGAAGGTCCGGATAGCCACATATCTGACAATTTATGTACTTTAATTTAAGTATAAGATATTTTTGTCCATTTGAAAATACATTTTATTTGTGATCATCTATGGCAAAATCGGGATAAATACATATATTTACATGATGTATTAACAAACATATTTCAGGTCTAGAGACCAACTAAATTATTTTAGTTCAGAATAACCATGTCACTGGACAGTCGGTCCTGCTACACTTGTTGATCTGCTGGACCGGTGCCATTTTAGGAGGACATTGGCACTGTCCTGCATGTTTTTGCAAAGACTGCATGGTTACCATATTGTTGGTTATCTTGTAGTCGTCTGTGAACGAGTTGATGAAGAACCTGCAGACTAAGTGCCCCAACTACATCCGCTGCATCAAACCCAACGACTTCCAGCGGGCGGGCGTGTTCGACCACCAGCGGGTCATGCACCAAGTACGCTACCTCGGGTGAGTCAACACGCCGTCTAATTACAATGACATCTCGTTATAAGGAGGACTGTTATATGGAACTTCCTGTCATAATGAGCACATTCCCATGGGCCCAATTGTCTAATCCCTTTATATTTAACATTTGCTATAAGGAACTTTGCTTACAAGGAGAAAATGTGGCTGGTCCCAAGGCCTACCTAATCATTTATACAAGATTTTAATTCATATCTTTTAGGGAAGCAGTTACTTGTACCATTGTACTATGGGGAGAGGGACACTGTAGTAGTCACTGTTCTCTACTTGTTTTGTTTTTTTGGTACTCTGTTTTTTAATTTGCAAATTAAAATTAGAATTAAGCCTTCCTGGTAGTATATATTGGTTGACATGCAGATATTTTAGATTCTCAAGCAAAAATGTCATTCAGCCTGTTGGAAAATCAGTGTCCCATAGCCTCTTAGAGCACCTTGGTGTGGAGAGAGCAGGCTATGTTCGGACACATACCCTGAGACGGACAGTGAAATTCGAGGCTATTTATGTACAACTACTACATACTTCTAGTGTTTGCTGGAAAGAATAACACTTTATTGGCTAAAAATGCTTGAATAACCACAAAATCAGGTGTCCGTCTCAAAGTATCTGTCCGACTACAGGTGAATCTACTGTGAACAGGTACATTGTAGTAAGTCCTGATAGGCTGTTCCTGTACATTTATCAAATCTCACACAGCACCTATGTATTGTAGCCTCCTGGAGAACCTGCGGGTTCGGCAGGCAGGCTACGCCTTCAGAAGGCAGTATGAACAGTTCCTGTACCTACATACCCCTATATACCTATACCTTTATACCCCATGTCTCACACAGTACCTATGTATTGTAGCCTCCTGGAGAACCTGCGTGTTCGGCGGGCAGGCTATGCCTTCAGACAGCAGTATGAACAGTTCCTGTACCTACATACCCCTATATACCTATACCTATATACCCCATGTCTCACACAGTACCTATGTATTGTAGCCTCCTGGAGAACCTGCGTGTTCGGCGGGCAGGCTATGCCTTCAGACAGCAGTATGAACAGTTCCTGTACCTACATACCCCTATATACCTATACCTATATACCCCATGTCTCACACAGTACCTATATATTGTAGCCTCCTGGAGAACCTGCGTGTTCGGCGGGCAGGCTATGCCTTCAGACAGCAGTATGAACAGTTCCTGTACCTACATACCCCTATATACCTATACCTATATACACCCATGTCTCACACAGTACCTATGTATTGTAGCCTCCTGGAGAACCTGCGTGTTCGGCGGGCAGGCTATGCCTTCAGACAGCAGTATGAACAGTTCCTGTACCGCTACAAGATGCTGTCTCCCATGACGTGGCCTCAGTGGCGCGGCATGCCGAGTGACGGGGTGGCTGAGATCTTCGACCACCAGCTGGTGGATGAGCAGGAGTACACCTACGGACGCACCAAGATCTTCATCCGGAACCCACGCACTGTATGTACAGGGTCAACCCCAGTGGGCACAAAATACAGTTTAGCATTGAATCAACGTTGAATCAACATTGTTTCAACATTGACAACCACTTATCAATGTTGATTCAATGTTCTGTGCCCACTGGGACATAATCATCTTAATCATTAGGCCACTTTAAAAAAAGGTTTCTCATCACCACATGCATCATAAAAATCAGGTTTTGAGGAAAACTATTTTTTTGCTAATTTTTTTAAGGCCGAAAGGCCCCGGAGGGGCCCTGGTGGTGAGCTTGCGAACTACCAGGTTGAGGCATTATATTGTTTTCATTTGACAGGAAGTCAGTACGGGTGCCGCCATTTTGTTTTAAGGAGTGCCGCCATTTTGTTTTAAGGTGTCACAACACAAATTTATGCATATATAATGAAAAAATTTATATTAATCCACCTTCAATCCTGAGGTTGATCATAAGCATACCTATACTCCCTAACATGGACCCTAGGAATTCAATGATTCTATTGGTTTGTTGCTAAGACAGCTGGTTGCCTAGCAACAGCTATTCTAATGGTTTATCTGCCTAGCAACACCCATTTCCATGCTCCTGAGGTTGATTATAATCCTACCTACCCTCCCTAACATGGACCAAAGGAATTCAATGGCTCTATTAGTGCTGCTGCACTGGTTGCCACCTAGTGGCTGTATATTACACTTAATCCCTGTAATGGCACGTTTTCCCCTGTTGTGTCACATCTGTCAGTTATATCATCCTCCCGCCCTGTTTATATGGTGTCTTGAATGGGTCCCCTACAAATATACCAACCATGTAGACATCATGTTCCTTCAAATGCAAGAATTGCGGTTGTTGCGGCGTATAAAAATGCCTGAGGCATTTTTTTATGAGGCAACAACCGCAATTCGTGTTATGAAAAGCATGATAAAAATGGACAAGTATTGGCATATTTGGTATCAAATTAAAGCTAATGCTGACAGCAATGCAGTAGTTTCAATAAATCAATAAATTCTCAACTACTAAACTGTGAATTTCAGTCACCAAAAATGTGTATCATCCTTTACATTTTAGCACGCAGATTTTTTTTTAAAAGCCTCCCTTTTCAGACATTGGTGATGAGAAGCTTTTTTTTTGAGCCGCCTTAGAATGAATTTCTTTATATTGTAAAACTTTTGTTGTAAGCCCAATGTTATTTGCCTTTTTTGTTTGCTACAAGCCAAAATTTTACCACCAAATTCCCATTTGGCTTATAACTATAAGCATGGACTTCATATATAGAAGTATAGAGAAAACTAATTTGAACACTTTAATTACAAGCCTACCCTGTAGTATATATTGACCCAGTGTGTAGGTATCGAGGCTGGAAACACTGCAATGCAGAACGGCCCAGGGATACTGCACGCTGGGGAACAGCCCTCACATTGCTTCAACCTTAATAGGCAGTATTCACCTTGACATAACGCCCTTCCCTGTTCCCCTTCCTGCTGTAGTTGTTCAGCCTGGAGACGTTGTATTCACCATGACATAACGCCCTTCCTTGTTCCCCTTCCTGCTGTAGTTGTTCAGCCTGGAGACGTTGTATTCACCGTGACATAACGCCCTTCCTTGTTCCCCTTGCTGCTGTAGTTGTTCAGCCTGGAGACGTTGTATTCACCATGACATAACGCCTTGTTCCCCTTCCTGCTGTAGTTGTTCAGCCTGGAGACGTTGTATTCACCATGACATAACTCCCTTCCTTGTTCCCCTTCCTGGTGTAGTTGTTCAGCCTGGAGACGTTGTATTCACCATGACATAATGCCTTGTTCCCCTTCCTGCTGTAGTTGTTCAGCCTGGAGACGTTGTATTCACCATGACATAATGCCTTGTTCCCCTTCCTGGTGTAGTTGTTCAGCCTGGAGACGTTGTATTCACCATGACATAACGCCCTTCCCTGTTCCCCTTCCTGCTGTAGTTGTTCAGCCTGGAGACGTTGTATTCACCATGACATAACGCCCTTCCTTGTTCCCCTTCCTGCTGTAGTTGTTCAGCCTGGAGACGTTGTATTCACCATGACATAACGCCCTTCCTTGTTCCCGTTGCTGCTGTAGTTGTTCAGCCTGGAGACGTTGTATTCACCATGACATAACGCCCTTCCTTGTTCCCCTTCCTGGTGTAGTTGTTCAGCCTGGAGACGTTGTATTCACCCTGACATAACGCCTTGTTCCCCTTCCTGGTGTAGTTGTTCAGCCTGCAGACGTTGTATTCACCATGACATAACGCCCTTCCTTGTTCCCCTTCCTGCTGTAGTTGTTCAGCCTGGAGACGTTGTATTCACCATGACATAACGCCTTGTTCCCCTTGCTGCTGTAGTTGTTCAGCCTGGAGACGTTGTATTCACCGTGACATAACGCCCTTCCTTGTTCCCCTTCCTGCTGTAGTTGTTCAGCCTGGAGACGTTGTATTCACCATGACATAACGCCTTGTTCCCCTTGCTGCTGTAGTTGTTCAGCCTGGAGACGTTGTATTCACCATGACATAACGCCCCTCCTTGTTCCCCTTCCTGGTGTAGTTGTTCAGCCTGGAGACGTTGTATTCACCATGACATAACGCCTTGTTCCCCTTGCTGCTGTAGTTGTTCAGCCTGGAGACGTTGTATTCACCATGACATAACGCCCTTCCTTGTTCCCCTTCCTGCTGTAGTTGTTCAGCCTGGAGACGTTGTATTCACCATGACATAACGCCCTTCCTTGTTCCCCTTCCTGCTGTAGTTGTTCAGCCTGGAGACGTTGTATTCACCCTGACATAACGCCCTTCCTTGTTCCCCTTCCTGGTGTAGTTGTTCAGCCTGGAGACGTTGTATTCACCATGACATAACGCCCTTCCTTGTTCCCCTTCCTGGTGTAGTTGTTCAGCCTGGAGACGTTGTATTCACCATGACATAACGCCTTGTTCCCCTTCCTGCTGTAGTTGTTCAGCCTGGAGACGTTGCATTCACCATGACATAACGCCCTTCCTTGTTCCCCTTCCTGCTGTAGTTGTTCAGCCTGGAGACGTTGTATTCACCATGACATAACGCCCTTCCTTGTTCCCCTTCCTGCTGTAGTTGTTCAGCCTGGAGACGTTGTATTCACCATGACATAACGCCCTTCCTTGTTCCCCTTCCTGGTGTAGTTGTTCAGCCTGGAGACGTTGTATTCACCATGACATAACGCCCTTCCTTGTTCCCCTTCCTGCTGTAGTTGTTCAGCCTGGAGACGTTGTATTCACCATGACATAACGCCCTTCCTTGTTCCCCTTCCTGGTGTAGTTGTTCAGCCTGGAGACGTTGTATTCACCATGACATAACGCCCTTCCTTGTTCCCCTTCCTGCTGTAGTTGTTCAGCCTGGAGACGTTGTATTCACCATGACATAACGCCCTTCCTTGTTCCCCTTCCTGGTGTAGTTGTTCAGCCTGGAGACGTTGTATTCACCATGACATAACGCCCTTCCTTGTTCCCCTTGCTGCTGTAGTTGTTCAGCCTGGAGACGTTGTATTCACCATGACATAATGCCTTGTTCCCCTTCCTGCTGTAGTTGTTCAGCCTGCAGACGTTGTATTCACCATGACATAACGCCCTTCCTTGTTCCCCTTCCTGGTGTAGTTGTTCAGCCTGGAGACGTTGTATTCACCATGACATAACGCCCTTCCTTGTTCCCCTTCCTGGTGTAGTTGTTCAGCCTGGAGACGTTGTATTCACCATGACATAATGCCTTGTTCCCCTTCCTGCTGTAGTTGTTCAGCCTGGAGACGTTGTATTCACCATGACATAACGCCCTTCCTTGTTCCCGTTCCTGCTGTAGTTGTTCAGCCTGGAGACGTTGTATTCACCATGACATAACGCCCTTCCTTGTTCCCCTTGCTGCTGTAGTTGTTCAGCCTGGAGACGTTGCGGAGGGAGCGTCTGCACGACCTGGCCACGTTACTACAGAAGGTGTACCGGGGGTGGCGGGCCCGGCAGCACTACCAGCAGCTACGCACCGCCCAGGTCATCATCTCCTGCTTCTACAGGGGCTTCGCGGTACGTCAAATACATCGCAGGAATATTGGCATTTAAGCATACATTTGTCTGCTTAAAGTTGTCACAATTTAAGCATTTTTATTTCCAGTAAATGCCACTTAAAGCCGCTTAAATGTTATAATTACCTCTCCATGGAATTCCCATGGCATTTTCTGAACTTAAAGCTGCTTAAACAGTGACTTTAAGCAATATAAAGTTTGCTCAAATGCCAATGTTTATGCACTATGTGGCCCAGAAAACTGAAAGGGTTAAAAGACTGTACACATGTGGCAATTGACGGGTCCAGCCACTAGACTACCTGATATGAAATGTGCTAGTTAACCCTTTGAGGACAGGATACTGCTTCAATGCATTATACCCGGTTGTTGACATTATGCACCAATGTAGAGTAAGTGAGCTACTCACCAATGCTGCATTGGTGTATCATGCAGACAGATGAGTATGAAGCCTTAGGGCATCATGCTGTCCTTAAAGTGTAAGGGAGGAGAAGATAATAGTCAGCAAAGGCCAAAGTACAACAAAGGAATTGTTTTTCCCATTTGATAACTTCAGTCAGACGATGGCAGTAAACCAAAGGTAGCACATTTTAAGGCATGCCTTTAATTTGTTTTACTCTTTTACTCCTCGCTTTTTGTCAGATGTAGGTGTATGTGTTTTGGTAAAGATTATTTCTATTGCATAGGTTCAAAGTGTAATTTGTATTTTTCATGTCCATTTTATAGATTTCTCTACTTGTATCTGAAAATGTGTAGGTTCTGATATAGACACAATTAGTCCATATTACATCATCCTCTCATCCCAAATTGAAATGCCTATCCAAGACCAAAACGCTATATACAGCTTAATAATTGTATTTCTAATAATAAGCTGACATTAAATCAACATTTTGATGACAATAAAAATTTATAATTTTAGAAAGTGTTGCTATGCATATTGAAAATATCATCCGGTATCATCAGAGATGCCATCCTTTCCTACTTTTGTAGGAATCCTACTTTTGTAGGAATCCTACTTTAGGGCTGGAATTTCTCTGTTGAGTTATGTTAATTTGCTACAGAAATTTTACCAAAATTCTAAGATTTCCTCCTATGTGATGATGACTTGGTGGCATCTGTATATTATGGTCTATTCTAGCTTGGCTGTAATATGGACTGATATATGTATCCCCCTATTCCCTCTTTGTCCTCATGAGCCTACTCATTTTGTCAGCATGTGTCTTCTGTGCAGGTCTGGCTTGTCTTGCAGCTCTGAGTGAGTAACTTGTGGGGCTCATCAAGGTAAAATGACACAGACAAATATGAGGTGGCCATTCCATTGACAATTTTCCTTTGCTGACAAGAAAAAAATCATCAAAATTTCAAATATATCTTTCAACGCCCAGTAGCTGTATTATTTTTGTATTATTTTTGACAATCAAAACTTTTATCGCCTCTCAAAACTTTAACTGGAAAATAGACATGGTTTGAATATGTAATGGCCCCTTCCTTATAGCGGGCACCATGGTTTGCGGACACCGATATAACCCTTTAAGGACGACCAAAGAACATGAGGTTTTGAGGTACCATCCTTAACAGGGCTAGTGTAGGTGTTCAATTTGCTACCTCCCGCCACAGAAGAGTTCCGAGTTCCTGTGCGGCACTCCTCAATCTCACTGCATGGATATTTGCATTTAAGTAAATAATATGTGAGCAAAGAACACAAAAAGCAGATTTAATTTGAGGAAATGCCGCTTAAAGCCACTTACATGTCGCTATGTTCTGTCAGAGGTCATAACAGTATATTGGTCAATCACAGCATTACTGAACTTAAAGCTGCTTAAAGTGTCCCTTTAAGGCATCTCAGAGCTGCTTAAATACAGACCTTCATGCAGCGTCTTGTACCAGGCACTGACTGAGCTGCTGACAGAAACTCTATGATGTTCAATGTACATAGGGAGACCTTTATACACCTAATGTGTTAATTAGCATCACACGGTGTTGCAAGACCTGATGTCCTTCACAGCCTGGGCTTTCCAAAACTGAAAGAATTTTTTGTGTATTCTAACTAGAACTGAAGTTGCAAGTTCTAGAGTGCACTCGAATATTCTAGGCAAATTAGAGCAAGTTCTTTGTTTTATTGTTGTTATTTTCTCGGATAAATGCTATTCTATTTTCTATTCTAAATATTATGCAAAACTTTGATTTTGATATCCAATCCTGCAGCAATCTATTTGGTCCTGCAAAATTAGCTAGCTGCAGGACCGACTGTCCTGCACGCCAAAAAGGTTTTCACAAAGACTATGCCATTTGCATTAGGTCCTTTTTACTCAATTATAGTCTGATAAAACTAGGGTTTCCCTCACATGTACTTTCTTGTGCATGGACGATGAGACTGTTGAAACTTTTGAAGACCCTGAAATACAAATTTGGATGATGCAGCACATTCTGCATGTAGCCCTTTACATTTTGCCTGACCAACATTCTGAAACCCTCATGCACCTTAGATACAGAGGTGCCTAGTACATTGATTATCATGGAGTCATGTTGTAGCATTCACCTTTAATTTGACTGTGTGTGTGTTGTATGCATCAACAGTTACTTTACATGGTTCTGATTGTTCAGGACTGGTGGTAGCAGGGTGCTGTACTCCCCCAACCCCCCCCCCCCCCCACCTTCCCTTACTTCCTTCCCTTCTCCTTCCCCCCTTTCCTACAGTGCCTGCCCATCCCTTCTCTTTCCCTCCTTTCCTCTCCCCTCCATCCCCCTTCCCTCTTTTGCTTCCCTCCTTCCCTCTCTCCCTCTCTCCTTCTTTGCCTGTGTACGGGCTTGGATTACTCGCACCTTGGTGATAAACTCGTAAGGGGGTATCACTTGGGTAATTCTATACCCCTATTTATACCAATCCAGTAACGTACAGTGCGGTTAAGTTGTTGGATGGGGATGTAGCTCAGTGGTAAAGCATAGGCCCATGGGTCTAGAGGTCGTGGGTTCGAATCCCACTTCCTCCAGATGACTTTTCTGTGACCATTACACCTGCCTCCCTCTTTGACTCCCTCTTTGACTCCCTCTTTGACTCCCTCTTTGACTCCCTCTTTGACTCCCTCTTTGACTCCCTCTTTAACACCCTCTTTCCTCCCTCCTTCCTCCCTCTTTCCTCTTGTACCTCCCTACCTCCCTCCTGCTCTCTTTGATTTCCTGCCCTAAACCTACTTTCCTTCCTCTCTGCTTTCCTACCATCTCTGCCTCCTAACACCTCTCCTTCCCTCCCTAGACCAACCTCTTTAATGTCCACCCTTTGCTACACATTCTCCTGAACAATCAGAAATTCTCACCTGTATTATTAGACCTTGGGTTTATTACGTTTTTGTAGTTTCCTTTTAGGTTTGGTTTATGTTTGGTTTGTTGTAGGCTAGAAAAAGGTTCCTGGATATGCGGCGTGCTGCAATTGTCATCAACTCCTACGTACGAGGCTGGAAGGTACTCACTTTATTTCATGTGGAGAAACAAAGTTACTTGAATACTAGAATGGCTCTTCTCCACACCCCTGTGGAGAAACTTATGCTCATTCTCCATGGCCTGTTCCTCCATGATAACATCACCAAAATAGCTATGAAACCAATCTTTAAATGTATATTTTGATAAAATTAATCAAGAATCACATAAAATAAATATAGAGATCCACTCTAATCGGTCTGAACTCCTGGTTTCTCCACTTGTAGTGCTTCTGATCGTATCACACTCTACTCCACCTCGTGTGATACGATACGATGCAACACTCATGGAGAAACCTGTCATTCAGATTATCATGGACCTCTGTCTATATATATATGGGGCTGGGTATCGCAGACATGTATTGTAATGATGTAGTGATGTGAACTACTGTAAATCCCTGCCTATGAGCCGTATAACCGTAAATTCCAGCGTACCACCCTTGAGTGGTACATATATCAAACTCAGCTTTGTTTTTATACCAAACATATAGGGTGCGGGTTATACAAGGGTTTTTATTGCTATAAAATGGTACTATGATAGATCGAAAAACAGGTTATTGGATACCTCTGAATTGGGGGTGCAGGTTATACGTGACATGGGGTTAGTGCGCGGGAATTTTCGGTGTTCTCTTTTCCAAAGAAGCAGAATTGTGCTTCATCAAGTGGAGGTTCTGCTTAAAGACATTATACTGAAGAGAAAATGATTTTTAAATCCTTTTCTATTAGGCCTAATATTTTTCTTTTAGGCGGGGTTTTACGGTACTCATCCAAACTGGGCAGGGTGTAGAGATACTCACTGTCATCCCGGAAACGGCGCTCTCATTAACATTGTTTCACTCCCCAGGGATGCTAAGTGTTACATTTTTTTTCATAATATTAAGATTTTTGAACCCTATTACACCCATATTACGATTTCTAAGCATTTGTACCATACTGAGTTATAGGATAAATTGCCATTCTTTAAATTATTTAAACAATAGCTAAAGAGGAGTACCACTATTGCTACTTTTGTAGCAATGGTTATGGTATTGCTGTATTTTTCCATGAGTGGTTATATTAATTTCAAACAGAAAATTGTCCAAAAATTCTGAGATTTCCTGCTTCTTGGCAACAGGGTAGTGGCTGTTTGAAGGAATAGCATATACCCCCATAATAGCAATACACATAAAAGTACCAGTAATTAAAAGATATAAATTACAAAAACAAAGAATAATACATTGCCTCTAATCATTTTAGAAATAGTAAATAGTAGTGATTTGGTGGTTAGAAATTAATGTTTCACCGTTGGCCGTTTTGCAGTGATACTGAAGGTAAACTGTTTCCCGGGTTCCATGTGTCGTGTTGTGTTGTTTGCTCACTAACACTATATAGCCTTGGGGGAGGTGACCAGCAAGTGTACAGCTTTGTGAATCTTCTCACCATAAAAATAGGGTAGATTCACCATGAATTGGACACATACCCTGAGACAGACAGTCAAATTTCAGGTTATTCATGTACAATTAACAACTTCTAGTCGTTGTTTTTTTGGAAAGGATAGCGCTTACACTTTACCATTATTTGCAAATTAAGAGCTTAAAATACTTTAATAACGACAAAATTAAGCATCCGTCTGATAGTAAGTGTCCCACTCCAGGTGAATCTACCCTAGGAACTGTGATAAATGGTTCTGAACATTCTTTGCTCACTTAACACTTAATATTCTCAACTATTAAAGTTATAGTATGGGAATACCACTAAACACATGGAAAGATTGTTATTCAAAAGAAGGGAAAGAAGAATGGGCTTAAAAGTATCATTTCAGGTTGTGATTTGGCCTCCAAAGAATTTGTTCAATTTCACAAAAAATTTCACATTTTTAGAATACACTTTTTTCATTCAATATTAATTGGGACAGAACTGTCATCAAATTGGGATTGCGTAAAGTCTAGGTACATGCTGTAGAACACTTGCTGGTGTGCCAACCTCTAACTGAACCACCACTGCAGGACGATGCACCAGCTTGGGATGTGGTGCACCACCAAGCAAACTACACGGTTGAACCAAGTAACGACTGTCAACACTGTAACTGCTTAACCATTTAACCCTTTAAGAGCAGCATCATGCATTAATGCATCATGCCCTTGTTTGTCATGATGCATGAATGCAGCCCTGGCAGGTTACTTGCCAGGGCTTCATTCAAGCATCATGCCGACTATACAGGGATGAGACACTCCCACAGGGTCGGCATGATGCACCAATGCAGCACCAGTGAGTTACTTGCTGGGGCTGCATTGGTGCATCATGACGACAAATGTCATCTTTAAGTGACATCCGTCCTTAAAGGGTTAAGGCCAGCAAAGTGCTCTCATATACTATACCCTTATGTTGGCATGATGTATGAGTGCATCACCATTGAATAATAAGGCGGTGATGCATGAATGCATCACGACAATTGAAGATGAACCGTGAGGCACCATGCTGTCCGTAAAGGGTTAACACTCAGAACACGAAAATGATACACCGGGTCTTGGTGTGAATCACTGTGTGAAAACCTGTGCAACTGCGATTATAATCATCATATAAAAGTATTGAAATATAATGTTTTAAAACCCCCAGTTGTGTGAATAAAGCCAGTGTGTTAATGTAGATCAGAGAGGATAGGAGGATCCACCTCCCCCCACCCCACTGTTATTTGATAATTTAGCCATCCCTTCATCCTCTGAAGGCATCCAATATGTGCCTGTCACCTAGCCTCACAAGCTTAAACTGGTCATCCTGGTTACACTGGGAGAATCCACCCCCAGTATAACCAAGCTACTGACTAGTTTACGCCTGTGCCTAGTCTATACTGTAATAATTCATTAAAGGTAGATCCCTTATAATCTGTCCCCAAAGTGACCCTCCGCAACATTGACGGATGGGTTCACATGTTTAGTCGACACTCTGCACTATATTTAAATAATTCATGTTCAAACTCTGGAATCATTCTGCAGAGATGGAAGTTCAAAAGCCCCATTTTTACACAAAGAGGTGCTCTCTTCAGGGGCTTCATTTGAACTTTTCAAGTTAATTTTGCAGTTTGTCCATGATTCTGAACAGCTAGACTTTAAAAGAAGGTTTTTGCTCATATATTCTGAATCATTATTGGTTAATTTATTAAACAAAAAACTTACCTGGTATGCAGGAATCAAATAAACGATTCAACAAGAAAAATTATCCACTGCATTTCTCCTTCTGAGATGATTATTATTATAAGGCTGAATTCCAACTTCATGGATCAGACATTACTCGATTGTTTATTTACCTTGGATAAAAAAGCCTCAAGCTATTAGTTACAACCAATCCTCATAAGGATCTGTCACTTCTTTAATAAAGCTGTAACAGCTGCAAAGTGCTTCAATCCCTTATACCCTTTGTCATCAGGATACGTGAATACTTAGCTCACCAGGGCTGCATTCATGTATCATGACAACCAAGGGCATAGAACATAAAGGACTATGCAGCCTTGAACAGGTCAATATATATTTAAACAATTTTAGTATTCAGAATCTCAAATCCATAGAAGAACTTAGGCCAATAAAAAGAAAGTTGTGTTCAGGTATCTACCCTAATTTTATTCCTCTTTAAACTTTTTGGAGGCATTTTTAAACACAACTTTTCTTCTGCTTAGTCCGCCTTCTTCCCCCCCTTAATGTGGCTGTGTGTTGTAGGCGCGGCGGGTGCTGGCTGAGATGCGGTACCACCAGCTGTGTCTGTGGGCCGTCAGCGTGATCCGTAAGTACTTCTACGGCTGGAAGGTCCGCAAGGAGTACAGGCGCAAGTTCAGGGCCATCGCCGGCCCCAAGATCGTGCGCTTCATCTACAACTGCCTGGTAAGTACAGAAATGCTACTCTTACAGGAATTCCAGCATATTCACAGGAATTTCTGTATTAAATTATGTTCTTTTCCTACAGATAATTGATCAATTTATTAAAATTTCCTACTTTTTGTGAACTACTATCTCTATAAGTATAATCTAGCAGGAAATACCAACCATTTTAAAACAGTCCTTGCAAGATATTATTAGCTGGCCCCTTTTATAAGCTAGCCCTGTTTGTGAGCCGGGTCAATATACCTTTTGAAGCCCGGGCTTATTAACAGGAAATACGGTTTGTCAGCATTTGAACTTGTATGGATCTGCTGAGACAGAGACACATACGATGTACAATATGGCCTTCAACTCGTTGTTTGTTGTTTGTAGCGGCGCCGGTTCCTGGTGAACCTGGTGCTGCAGCTGCCCTCCCCGTCCCCCATCGACGGCTCCTGGCCCTCCTGCTCCCCGCTCTTCTACGCAGCCAACGAGCACCTCTGTATCCTGCACCACCAGTGGCGGGTAGGTGACACTTTCACTACTGTAAACGTAGATATTGTCCTGCTGTACATATTTTCGCGATTTTTGCCACCTTTAGATATCTGAGAAAATGTGTGCAGAGCGAAGATGTATGTACACTATTGAATTAAATAGCCAAATCTCAGAAATTCAAGAATTTTAGTATCAGTGAAAATGTCTTTATGTGAGGTCTTAAGCTAGGCTAAGATAAAAAGAGGTTGTGTTCAGGTAATACTAAGGACAACAAATGATATTTTTATCAAGTTTTGGTCCTGGTTTTCAGTGTGAGATGTACCGCCAAGAATGTGACCAACAGTTCCGCAACAAGATGAGGGAAAAGGTCATCGCAAGTGATCTCTTCAGGGAGCGGAAAACTGCATACCCTCGCAGGTAAGCACTCATTGATTGTTGATACTTTGGAACTGTTCACATTTTCCTTGAAATAACTGGGGGATGGTAACACCAAGCCTATTGCTGTGCAAATATAAAAAAGTAAATAGGGTACTACTGTAAAAACAATGTTTTCGTTTTCATTCAAGTGTTTTCATAACCAAACCTTAAATTTACATGTTAAAACAGCATTTTAACTTTCCTTTTCTTTCTTGGCCATCGCAGTGTTTCCCATCCGTTCAAAGGGGACTACGTAAGACTACGGCACAACACAAAGTGGCAACGAATCGCACACGAGACCAACGACCTTCACCTTGTCTTCGCTGATATTGTCATGAAAGTCAACCGGAAAAACGGAAAGGTGAGGAAAAGCTCAGCTTCTAAAAGATTACAATGAAAGATATAGCTGCTGATTTAAATCTCAGAAAGTAAATAATACCCCAGTGGTAACTGAAAAGACATTACAGCGTGGAAACTCTGAGGGGATTCAATATTTCCCTGGTAGGACCTCTGGTGTCATCCTCTTGAACTGAAGGATAGAACTTAGTTCAAGAACATGGGCCAGGGGCCTCTGGCCTCCAATAACCTCCGACTTTTAACGATGGCAAGTGGCCTTAATACTGGTTTCTGTTTAAATGTCTCATAAGGCGTGATTTCTTAGAATTATGTTTGCAATATGAGTTCAACATTTGACTCATCTAGATAGAGTAAATTAGAATGCAGGATTTTGAGATTGTCTTTATGTATTTGTCAGTCACAATTCAGAAATGTTCAAAAACTGCACCAACAGTTTTGACTGAAATGTGCCCTTTCTTGCTGCCTTGGTGTATAGATGGTGCCCCAGCTGCTGGTAATGAGCACCAACGCCCTGCTGGTGCTGGACCAGCGCACCATGGTCATCAAGTACCGCATTCCTGTCACCGAGTTCCAGGGCATGTCCCTCAGTCCCTACAACGACAAAATCTGCATCTTCCATCTCCAAAAGGTGAGAACCACCGTAATTATATCCTGCCTTCTAGACATTTTTCATACAATTATTTACTTATTTGTCATATAAAGTCAGTAGGAGCCATAGCGTTATCATCAATACTAGATAGTGCCATAATCATAGACCCATGTGACAAAAATAAGCGACTTTCCATTGTAAAGTTATTTTAACACTGTTTTTAGCAAGAGAAGAAGAAGTGCACATTTACGTTTTTTGGACATTGTCTTGCGTCATATTCCCTCTCATTTCCTGTAGTGAAACTTGAGAAATACACATTCTCATACTACTGGTTATTTCTTCTGGTTATTTGCATGAGTTAAACTCGGGAAATACACATCACCATTGAACATTTGACTAGAAAGGTTCACTATTCTCAAGAATCTCCCGTGTCTATCTGGTGTACAAACAGCTTGTGCTTTCCGTGGGAAATGCACACGTTTCTAACTCTTCTTGAGTTGTGTCTAGAGGGCAGATTGCAATACGATATACAGTAAAACCTTGCATATAGGCTGCGGCTACTACCTCACCGTGTGAGTTTTTAGATGTACCTACTACAGTACTAAAGCCCAAAGTTAGGGGGCGGCTTATACCCAAGGTTGTATGGTACTGTAAAACCTCTCTGATAGGCCGATCTCCCTTATAAGCTGAATTTGGGGCCATTTAAACATGCTTAAACTAGATTTACTTGATGAATAGCCTCCCTTATAACCCCACCACCCAATTTGAGAGAATGCTATTTATAAGAGAATTAGGCTTGAAATCCCAAAATCTGGTCGGCTTATCAGAGAGGTTTTATGGCAGCAGTATATCAATTCAAGATGTGGCTAATGGTGTGTCAATGTGGCTGTTGTTGCAGCATGAGAACGGTGATCTGCTGACAAAGAAGGGTGACTTCCTCTTGAGTAGTGACCATATCATCGAGGTAGCGTCCAAGATGTTCCTCCTCATACAGAATGCCACCAATCTACACCCAGCAGTTCACATTGCCACTCAGTGAGTACTCAACCTGTCATTTGTGTTCCCCATGTTGTTTTTGTTGTTGTTTTTTTCATGTTTTTTTGTTGTTTTTTATTTTTATTTTTATTTTTTTTAATATTCATTCTGGAGTTATCAGGCTGCCTCCTGTAATAAAATGTGGTGCCCATATACTGCTGGCTCCAAATGGCCTTTTTGGGAGATCTCAACAACAGGCAGCTGGGATGAACTAGGCAGCAAACAACCCCTGTGTGAGTGGGGACCTTCATGATGTGGGTATGAAGGAGTAGATTAACTTTATCGGGAGCCACTCAAAAAAGAAATTTGTTTCTCATCAACGCCCGCACCATAAATTTCTTTTTTTTACATTTTTGATGAAAAATATGTTAAAATTGGAGAAATATTGACAAAGTTGGTATCAAATTAAAGTTTATGTTGCCAGTAATGCTGTCAGATAAAAATAACTTGCACTCAAACAAATACTGATCAATACACTCTGAACTACTAAGATGTGAAAATTGATTGCGAAAAGTCTAAATATTACTTCTGGGCATACCAGATTCGTAAAATGTGACAAAACTTGAGGGATCTCTTGTCTCACTGCTGTGATCAGTCACTTAATCAAGTTGTTTTGGCAGCCGCTGCCCATATGCTCAGGTTGGGGCCTTCATGCTGGTGGTCTGGCATGGGATCCCTCTTCAGTGAACCACATCTGAGATACCAAAGGCTGTGGTTTATCTGGCCCTGCCTTCTAGGCACCTCTAGATTCACACAGGTAACATTTCCTTTCCTCTTGCAGCATGGACACGGAGATGAATGGAGTGGGAGTCGAGGTGAGCTTCAAGACGGGGGTGCCCGAAGTGCCACCAGGGGCCGTGAAAATCCTCCGCAAAGCCAACAAGATAGAAGTCCTTCAAGCATGATTCAAGTGTTCTCTAAACACTCCCCAACCCACTAAGACTTTCATAGAGGCCGCTGAGACAAGGCGACAGGGCCCTAGACCTGATCATATTCTGCCAATCATCCACGACATCAGAACTCCATACCTGTATATAGCACTGACTTGAGGATGTGTCAGAGCGTGAGTCGAGCGATGGATGTGATGTGAATAATGAACCGAGGTGATTCAGACGCTGTGTGATTTCCTCAGAGGCTTGTTGTGGTTGTTAATATTGTTGAAAGGTGTCCTGTGTGCATCAGGCAAATGTGGTATAGTTCTCCTGGGTGCGTGGACAAGCGTTCTGGGCATTGAAGTCTTAATCTCAGGTTTATAATCTTATAAATTCACCAAATCTCTACAGCTAAGGGCAGTAGCACTAAGGTTGCTGTTTATTGTAAGTTATATTAGATTTTGAAGGGAGTACTCAAAAAATAAGCTTTGAATAATCTTAAATATTTGGTGAGTGCTGTTAAAATTATGCATTTTTAAGATTATTGACTTAAGATTGAGATTATCCTCAGAATGTTTGTCCACGCACCCAGGAGAGCTCTACTGCATGTGCGTGAGTCGGGGTGCAGCAGGTTTCCATATCATACTACACACAGATGTGTTCATGGTGGTGGCATAGACAATGGTCAGTAAGGCCACTTGAAAAAATTATCAGCTTTACAGACACCGCTCGCATTACCTAGAAGGGGGCGCGCAACTGCTTTTTATTTCATTTCTCCTCAAAAAAAAGAGGAAAAGAATCCACATCAACTGAAGAAATGTCCCCTCTAAAAAAAGAATTTCATATCTCAGCTATTATTTGGTGAAGAAACATAATTAAAGTAGCATGTTATTCCTTATTTCTATGTCTCTAACTTGGGCAAATCAATTGCATTGTTAATAATTGGATATCTGTATGGTAATATCCAGAAATAGTATATTTTAGAAACATTATTGAAAATTTGAAAAAAGGACCTCCCTCGTAACCCAAAAACTAACAAAAAATTGACAAAAAGCCCCCCGCCCGCACCACTTTTTTTTTTAGAAAAGTATCCGTAAAGCTGATAATTTGTTTAAAGCAGCCTCAGGTGGCCAGAGCTGGCCCCACACAACTACCACTAGCTACCCCAGGGGGGACACCCAGCACATGCTGTTGAGATGTTGTGATATCATACTCAAACTTGTGATACTATTTTTGTTTCTTTTTTAATGATTATCAATGAAGACATGGATTGTCAATTTGCTGCCTGACTTTGATACTGGGTGAGATGTAAATAAGTGGCCTGCAGTTCCAGTTAGTGGAAGAGGTCATTGTGGCACACTGAGAGTAGGACACCATAATGAACTATAGGCCCCTGGGTGTAACAATGGGTAACCACTGAGGGTGTGTGTGTACCTGTGGTCATCAGTACATGTACATGGTTACCTAGACTTTACCGGGCGATGATACCCTAAGGTATTTCTCAACTGATCTTCCAGCGCTGTACTTAACGTAATAATGAGTGAGGACTCGTATGGGTGAATTCTCCCCCCATGCCAATTCAATGTTATGCATGTTATTTAAATATATTGCCGAGGGTGGGCATTGATTTATCAATTGTTCCTCAGAGATGACCATGCTGATCTGGCACATGTGAATAGACACCTATGTACATAGTATCTTAATCCCTATTGAAGGCAGTGGACAATGTAAGACAATGTATCAACTAACCAGTAACGGTTTGCATGTTGCGATAAGGTAACAATTGTTGTATTGATGCACCAAAGCAGTGCCGGCGAGTAACTCGCTGCAACTGCTTTGGTGCATCATGCTGACCCTTCAGGAGAGTATCAGGGTTGTCATGATGCATTCAGACAACAAAGGGCACAGCACATGAAGGCCCTATCCTTATCATGTACACCTTGTAGTAGTGTCATCCCCTTTCATCCAGTCATGGTACCCTACATGCCGCCTCCATACGGCACACTTGGAGCTGATTCCTCCCACCACCTCATCCTCTTCTCTATCACCAATGAGCAAAATACTCACCCTACATCTGGACGTTACTCCAAAGAGGGATTTGAATCAGTTCTCTCCTGTCATGATTTAGTCAAGAGGAAAAAGAGAGAGTACATGTTGAAGGTTAAGATAGCATGGACAATGTACAATGTTGATTAGAATATACATGGTCCATTCATTGAAACACAGAAGGCATGGCTTTCCTTGAAATTTGTGTAGTCCTGCAAATATCCTAGTGCTTTGCTGCTTATTTTGCAAGGCTGAATGACATCAAATGTCAAGCTATTTCGATATAATATGTAGTAATTATATGGGGAATGACTGTCTAACTAGCAATGAATGAAGATGCACAAAACTCAATAATCATGGTCACATTGTATTTTGTTTTTCACCCGGGAGCTTTTTGTTCCTGATGTGACAATCGACACAGGTGTAATCACAGTGCAAGGCTCTGAGTCTGTTTATATCTTATTTCTTTAGGCACTGCATAGTGCCCTTTAGTGGGTGCTATGCATGAATGCAGCTCGGGTGAGTCACTCACCACTACTGCATTTCCTATAATAGTGCAGGCGAGTAACTCACCACTACTGCATGTCCTATAATGGTTCAGGCGAGTAACTCACCACTACTGCATGCCCTATGATAGTGCAGGCGAGTAACTCACCACTACTGCATGCCCTATGATAGTGAGCGAGTAACTCACCACTACTGCATGCCCTATGATAGTGCAGGCGAGTAACTCACTAATTTACAATCAACTAGGATCGGTCAAAAAGGCTATACTGTAAACGTTGATAATTTCGGGTGTATACATTTTCGCGAATTTGCTTAAAAGTACAATTCTGCTGGTATTAAAATTCACCAATTTTGGAATATTGTAGTTCTTTAACTACTCTTGATAAAATATTCCTTTGTAAATATTTTTGCCGCATTTACAATTCCGCGAAATTCACAAAAATATCTACATTTACAGTATGTGGTGCCAATTGCCATGAGCATGTTACAATGTGATGCTAGTAGGAGGCATTCTCTGGTATCTTCATAGATTGGTATTTGATGATGACTATCTGCTGACTGACTTAGATTAAGCTTGCTGCCAGGTTAAACAGTTTATGTTGGAATACCTGTTTTGTTGTTGTGTTCCATATAATCTGTAGGGCATTGGTCTTTCACAGTTAACGCGGCTAGAGTTCTTAAACTGCATTAATCAAAGAACCAGGTAAAACATTGTGTGTGATTTTGACGTGGGTTCGGAGCATCTGTATGTTTGCTTGTACATCTTATTTGCAGATTGCATTTTGTGGGTTTGATTCTTAATTTACCTCAAAATAATAACTTAGTATAGGAAAAATACTAATTTATGACAACTTTTTGTACATTGTTAAATGTGTAGCTTTGTAACAGAATGGGTCTTACGAGGCAGCAGTGTCCATGTCTTTGATGACTGCAATACGTTAACACGGCCTAGTGCTGAGTAGTTGTTGGGTTATACCTGTAATTACGTTAACACGGCCTAGCGCTGAGTAGTTGTTGGGTTATACCTGTAATATCCAGATCTGTGTTTTAATGAAGTACACATCTTTACATGCACCTCATGCAGCTGCAGTTCTCTTCATTCTGCTTCTTTTATATGGGACAACGCTCTACATTCCAGCCATACCACTCAGTAATGATCTTGCACCCCTAACCCATCATGACCCGCTGGGACGACCTGAAGGGCTAACCTCCAATAACTATACACTGATAGATATTACTCCCTCTCTTCTACAAAATCCTCCAGGAAGGCTCCTTATGAAAGTATTAGCTGCAATAAGATGCTCTCCCCTCTCCAGTCTGCTGGTTCCATTGTCATTGGGCCTTTTTCAGTTTGATGTGTGTCGAAGTATAGCTCTATCATTAACTGACGCCCGTCCAAACAATCTATTGAGAATCCTAGTTACAAGATTTTAGAGCAAGAATCAAAAAGTGTTGAATCACCTTAGCCAACTAAGCATGGATTAGGTTTCCCCAACTAGATTCTGTTACCCTAGTACCTGACTGCTTGGTAAAGTACCTCTGTAGAGTTCGGTTAAACCTAAAGCTGACAAGTCCACACAACTTGGGCACTAGTTGACCTAATAATGAAACATCTGTTTTAAATGTAGCAAACATATGTGCTATGTATAAAGTCGGGGCTCACCCTCCTTCCACTTTTCACATGTCTCTTAGTTTATATGCAGCCACTGCTGCCAAATAAGGCAGCACTTGAATGTTTTGAGAAACAGAAACCGAGAAAAAAGATATACAAAATGGGACATGAAAAAAACTGTTGTAAAAAAGATGCTGTCTTTGGTATTAAACTAACAATGAGGACCTTGATTTGCTGATGGCAACCCTAGGTTGGCTGTACATCATGTGTTGGATGTTTTGCTGTTTTTGATGGTTTGTTATAGACCTGAGGTAGTGTAGATGATGTCTGTATAGGGTCAGTGACATTGTAGTGCTGCACCAGGCCGGGTCCCCCCCCCCCAGTGGGGGTGCATCCTGCTGGTTATTCTAATGGTTGACTTAACATATCAGGTACTGCCTATGCTGTGTGTTTGAGGACGGAGGTAGAACGGTCTGTTATCTCTGTGAAGGCTGTGTACAAGGTGACTGAAAGGTTGTTTAATTTGTTTGTTGAACAAGACTGCCAGGATATGTCCATAAACCCATGGCTCTAAGTCCAATGCAGCATTAGCCACAGGCCCCTGCTCCATTGTAAAACAATTGTAAAAGGAGCAACATGATTATACCTTGACTGTAAAACATGAAATATAGAAGAATTGGTGTTGGCAATGTGTGCTTTTACGGTGCAAATTCCAAGTCTGGCACTATAATGTAAGCTGGTAAGACACTCTTCCTTCACGGCCGTTTCGCAGTAGAGATCGGCCGATGAAGAATTAACCTTATGATTCCTGCATATCATGATCCAGGGGATATTATCCTCGTCCATTACTCTGAGTCTGGGGTGCCAGGAGGAGCATGCTTGTGTTCCTGTTAGCTGGTGTTGTTGTGGGTGTGTAGCTGTTTGTCTGGCAGGCTGATCACTAGGGGGCTGTGTCTCACCAAATAGGGCCAAGTTGAAAGTCTATGACCGGGTGCAATCTATGACCGGGTGCAAGCTATGACCGGGTGCAAGCTATGACCAGATGCAGTCTATGACCAGCTTGAAAGAAAACAGTTTATTTAGGGCAGATGTAGATAGAAATTGAATTAAAATGACGGATATATAGTCTTAAAACACCCATTTTCCATCATTTATATCTTCATCTGCCCTAAATAAAGCCAGTCATAGATTGCACCCGGTCATAGATTGCACCCGGTCATAGACTATCGACTTGACCCTATTTGGTGAGACATGGGCAGGGACGGCTGACCTGCGGGTAGAGCAGCCCACTTTCATACCTGCGTCCTGATCCACTCTCCAGTCACAGGCGCTGGGCAATCCACATGTCAAACATCATATGTACAGAGATTCTGTTACGCCACGTACATGTTATTATTATGATATCGGTGGAGGCTTGGGTATCCTTTGCAATGTACAAAGTTATCATGGATATGAAGAATTATTGTTTTATACCTGCTAGCATTCTACATGGATCATGGCTCTCACACTGTTGCAGCGTCAACGTTGGGGTTTTGTAATGGGAGTACGATGACATGTTATTTCCATTGGTAACCATCGTTACAATATGAAATCTTTATACAAATAAATGAAAAATGTTATTCAGAGGAATGAGTCCATTGTTTATTCAACAGATATTCATTTGTTTAAATGTATTATGTTTTTTGGGAAATAATGCTCGGCCACTAAAACTACTTTAGTGGGACAAAGATTAAAAACACAACCTTATGTGAACAGAGCTTGTGTTATCTTAACAACTATTAGCCAGTCCCTAAGATTTGGCTGGCCACCTACCTCTGCTTGTATTCTGATCCTAGCAACAAAGCTCCTTGTCAGGCCAGTGAACACTCCCTGTATCTACTGTATATAATGTGACAGCACTGTAAATGATGTCAAAGCACTGAAAATGATGTCACTGTACCGTACTGTAGGTGACATCACACCACTGTAGCTGGTGTCACAGGTGGTAGAGATGATGTACCTGACATATCTAAGCGATGGGGCTATTGTGAGCCCTGGTACTAGTGGGTAACCGAATATTTATGATAGCCTTGGGTGGGTAAGGTGGAAGGGATGATGAAAGTAATATCTGAGAGAGGGGGCTATAGGGGGCCCTGGTACTTATGGGTAACCCATTTGGTACCAATATCTATGATAGCCTTGGGTGGGTAAGGTGGTAGGGATGATGAAAGTAATATCTAAGAGAGGGGGCTATAGGGGGCCCTGGTACTTATGGGTAACCCATTTGGTACCAATATCTATGATAGCCACGGGTGGGTAAGGTGGTAGGGATGATGTACTTGACATATTTAAGAGAAGGGGCTATTTGGGGCCCTGGTAATAGTGGGTAACCCATTGGGTACTAATATCTATGATAGCTGAGGTTGGATAAGGTGGTAGGGATGATGTAACTCTAATATCTAAGAGATGGGGCTACTGGGGGCTCTGGTACTAGTGGGTAACCCATTGGGTACCCATATCTATGATAGCCAAGGGTCGGAAAGCTGGTAGGGATGATGTGCCTGACATATCTAAGAGAAGGGGCTATTGTGAGCCCTGGTACTCATGGGTAACCCATTGGATACCAATATTTATGACTGCCAGGGGTGGGTAAGGTGGTGGGGATCATGTACCTCTAATATCATAATATCACACCTACCTGCGTTGTGAAAATTAACACTGGTGTAAATAATGGCTCTGAGGAGGGTTTCCCTTCATTTTACCGGACCTGATAACCCATTGGGTACCAATGTTTATGATGGCCTCCATTTCCGGCACAATGTCACCATTCTAAATGGTGTCAACCCTTTTAACCTTAACGATCTACACATCAACTTTGAGGTGCCAGATGAAAGTATCTGTAGATAGAAATCTTGACTCTGGCATAGAGTGAAGTCAATGTGGCCTGTAACACTGGCAACATAGCTTTCACATGGGAAAGCTCTGGCACAATGTCACCACTCTAAAGGCTCCACATATCCACTTTGAGGTGCCTGGCATCAGAAAAAAGTATTTAGAAAGATATAGCTTGACTCTTGCATTGAGGAGAGTCAGTATGGTCTATAGCAGGGTCAACATGGCATTGACGTGGGAAATCTATGGCACAATGTCACCATTCTAAAGGGTTTCAACCATTCTTATTTTAACGACCCATCTATCCATTTTGAGGTGCCTGGCATTAGAAAAATTAATTTGGAGAGAGATAGCTTGACTCTGGCATTGAGGAGAGTCAGTATGGTCTATAGCAGGGTCAACATGGCATTTACATGGAAAATCTCTGGCACAATGTCACTATTCTAAAGGGTTTCAACCAATTTTGGTTTAATGATCCACATATCCACTTTGGGGTGCCTGGCATCAGAAAAAGGTATTTAGAAAGTGATAGCTTGACTCTGGCATTCGGGAGAGTCAGTATGGCTTGTAAGACCGGCAGCATAGATTTTACATGGGAAAGCTCTGGCACAATGTCACCATTCTAAAGGGTTTCATCCATTTTTGTCAAAATGATCTATATATCGACTATGAGGTGCCTGGCATCAGGAAAAGGTATTTAGAAAAAGATAGCTTGACTCTGGCATTCGGGAGAGTCAGTATGGCTTGTAGCAGTGTCAACATGGCTTTAACATGGGAAAGCTCTGGTACAATGTCGCCATTTTCAATTGTTTGAACCATTTTTATTTCAACGATCCAGGTATCCATTTTAAGGTACCTGGCATCAGAAAAAAGTATTTAGAAAGAGATAGCTTGACTCTGGCATTGGGGAGAGTCAGTATGGCTTGTAGCAGTGTCAACATGGTTTTAACACCGGAAATCTCCGGCACAATGTCACCATTCTAAAGGGTTTCAACCATTTTTGTTTTAATGAACCACTTATTCACTTTGAGGTGCCTGGCATCAGAAAAAGGTATTTAGAAAGATATAGCTTGACTCTGGCATTGGGGAGAGTCAGATTGGCTTGTAGGACAGGCAGCATAGACTTTACATGGGAAAGCTCTTGCACAATGTCACCATTCTAAAGGCTTTCTACCAATTTTGTTTTAATGATCCATTTATCCACTTTGAGGTGCCTGGCATTAGAAAAATCAATCTGAAAAGAGATAGTTTGACTTTGGCATTGGGGAGAGTCAGTATAGCTTGTAATATGGGCAGCATAGATTTTACATGGGAAATCTCAGGCACAATGTCACCATTCTGAAGGGTTTCAACCATTTTTGTTCTAATGATCCTCATATCCACTTTGAGGTGCCTGGCATTAGAAAAATCAATCTGAAAAGAGATAGTTTGACTTTGGCATTGGGGAGAGTCAGTATAGCTTGTAAGACGGGCAGCATAGATTTTACATGGGAAAGCTCTGGCACAATGTCAACATTCTAAAGGATTTCAACCAGTTTTGTTTCAATGATCCACATATCCACTTTGAGGTGCCTGGCATCAGAAAAAGGTATTTAGAAAGAGATAGCTTGACTCTGGCAATGGGGAGGGTCAGTATGGTCTATAGCAGGGTCAACATAACATTTACATGGGAAATCTCTGGCACAATGTCACCATTCTAAAGGGTTTCAACCATTTTTGTTTTAATGATCCATTTAGCCACTTTCAGGTGCCTGGCATTAGGAAAATCAATCTGGAAAGAAATAGCTTGACTCTGGCATTGGAGAGAGTCAGTATGGCTTGTAAGACGGGCAGCATAGATTTTACATGGGAAAGCTCTGGCAGAATGTCACCATGCTAAAGGGTTTCAACCATTTTTGTTTTAATGATCCACGTATCAACTTTCAGGTGCCTGGCATCAGAAATATCAATTTAAAGAGAGATAGCTTGACTCTGGCATTCGGGAGAGTCAGTATGGCTTGTAGCAGTGTCAACATAGCTTTTATATGGGAAAGCTCTGGCACAATGTCACCATTCTAAAGGGTTTCATCCATTTTTAATGATCTATATATCGACTTTGAGGTGCCTGGCATCAGAAAAAAGTATTTAGAAAGAGATAGCTTGACTCTGGCATTGGGGAGAGTCAGTATGGCTTGTAGCAGTGTCAACATGGTTTTAACACCGGAAATCTCCGGCACAATGTCACCATTCTAAAGGGTTTCAACCATTTTTGTTTTAATGAACCACTTATTCACTTTGAGGTGCCTGGCATCAGAAAAAGGTATTTAGAAAGATATAGCTTGACTCTGGCATTGGGGAGAGTCAGATTGGCTTGTAGGACAGGCAGCATAGACTTTACATGGGAAAGCTCTTGCACAATGTCACCATTCTAAAGGCTTTCTACCAATTTTGTTTTAATGATCCATTTATCCACTTTGAGGTGCCTGGCATTAGAAAAATCAATCTGAAAAGAGATAGTTTGACTTTGGCATTGGGGAGAGTCAGTATAGCTTGTAATATGGGCAGCATAGATTTTACATGGGAAATCTCAGGCACAATGTCACCATTCTGAAGGGTTTCAACCATTTTTGTTCTAATGATCCTCATATCCACTTTGAGGTGCCTGGCATTAGAAAAATCAATCTGAAAAGAGATAGTTTGACTTTGGCATTGGGGAGAGTCAGTATAGCTTGTAAGACGGGCAGCATAGATTTTACATGGGAAAGCTCTGGCACAATGTCAACATTCTAAAGGATTTCAACCAGTTTTGTTTCAATGATCCACATATCCACTTTGAGGTGCCTGGCATCAGAAAAAGGTATTTAGAAAGAGATAGCTTGACTCTGGCAATGGGGAGGGTCAGTATGGTCTATAGCAGGGTCAACATAACATTTACATGGGAAATCTCTGGCACAATGTCACCATTCTAAAGGGTTTCAACCATTTTTGTTTTAATGATCCATTTAGCCACTTTCAGGTGCCTGGCATTAGGAAAATCAATCTGGAAAGAAATAGCTTGACTCTGGCATTGGAGAGAGTCAGTATGGCTTGTAAGACGGGCAGCATAGATTTTACATGGGAAAGCTCTGGCAGAATGTCACCATGCTAAAGGGTTTCAACCATTTTTGTTTTAATGATCCACGTATCAACTTTCAGGTGCCTGGCATCAGAAATATCAATTTAAAGAGAGATAGCTTGACTCTGGCATTCGGGAGAGTCAGTATGGCTTGTAGCAGTGTCAACATAGCTTTTATATGGGAAAGCTCTGGCACAATGTCACCATTCTAAAGGGTTTCATCCATTTTTAATGATCTATATATCGACTTTGAGGTGCCTGGCATCAGAAAAAGGTATTTAGAAAAAGATGGCTTGACTCTGGCATTGGGGAAAGTCAGCATGGCTTGTAGCAGTGTCAACATGGCTTTTACATGGAAAATCTCTGGGACAATGTCACCATTCTAAAGGGTTTCAACCATTTTTGTTTTAATGATCCACATATCCAGTTTGAGGTGCCTGGCATCAGAAAAAAGTATTTAGAAAGAGATACCTTGACTCTGGAATTGGGGAGAGTAAGCATGGCTTGTAAGATGGGCAGCATAGATTTTACACGGGAAAGCTCTGGCACAATGTCACCATTCTAAAGGGTTTCAACCATTTTTGTTTTAATGATCCACATATCCACTTTGATGTGCCTGGCATTAGAAAAATCTATTTGGAGAGAGATAGCTTGACTCTGGCATTGGGGAGAGTCAGTATGGCTTGTAGCAGTTTCAACATGGCTTTTACATGGGAAAGCTCTGGCACAATGTCACCATTCTAAAAGGTTTCAACCATTTTGGTTTTAATGATCCACATATCAACTTTGAGGTGCCTGGCATTAGAAAAATCTATTTGGAGAGAGATAGCTTGACACTGGCATTCGGGAGAGTCAGTATAGCTTGTAGCAGTGTCAACATGGCTTTTACATGGAAAATCTCTGGCATAATGTCACCATTCTAAAGGGTTTCAACCATTTTTGTTTTAATGATCCACATATCCAGTTTGATGTGCCTAGAATCAGAAAAAAGTATTTAGAAAGAGATACCTTGACTCTGGAATTGGGGAGAGTCAGCATGGCTTGTAAGATGGGCAGCATAGATTTTACATGGGAAAGCTCTGGCAGAATGTCACCATGCTAAAGGGTTTCAACCATTTTTGTTTTAATGATCCACGTATCAACTTTGAAGTGCCTGGCATCAGAAATATCAATTTAAAGAGAGATAGCTTGACGCTGGCATTCGGGAGAGTCAGTATGGCTTGTAGCAGTGTCAACATAGCTTTTATATGGGAAAGCTCTGGCACAATGTCACCATTCTAAAGGGTTTCATCCATTTTTGTTTTAATGATCTATATATCGACTTTGAGGTGCCTGGCATCAGAAAAAGATATTTAGAAAAAGATGGCTTGACTCTGGCATTGGGGAAAGTCAGCATGGCTTGTAGCAGGGTCAACATGGCTTTTACATGGAAAATCTCTGGCACAATGTCACCATTCTAAAGGGTTTCAACCATTTTTGTTTTAATGATCCACATATCCAGTTTGAGGTGCCTAGAATCAGAAAAAAGTATTTAGAAAGAGATACCTTGACTCTGGAATTGGGGAGAGTCAGCATGGCTTGTAAGATGGGCAGCATAGATTTTACATGGGAAAGCTCTGGCACAATGTCACCATTCTAAAGGGTTTCAACCATTTTTGTTTTAATGATCCACATATCCACTTTGATGTGCCTGGCATTAGAAAAATCTATTTGGAGAGAGATAGCTTGACTCTGGCATTGGGGAGAGTCAGTATGGTCTATAGCAGGGTCAACGTGGCATTTATATGGGAAATCTCTGGCACAATGTCAACATTCTAAAGGGTTTCAACCATTTTTTGTTTAATGATCCACTTATCCACTTTGAGGTACCTGGCATCGGAAAAAGATATTTAGAAAGAGATAGGTTGACTCTGGCATACGGGAGAGTCAGTATGGCTCGTAGGATGGGCAGCATGGATTTTACATGGAAAATCTCTGGCACAATGTCACCATTCTAAAGGGTTTCAACCATTTTTGTTTTAATGATCCACATATCCACTTTGAGGTGCCTGGCATTAGAAAAATCTATTTAAAGAGAGATAGCTTGACTCTGGCATTGGGGAGAGTCAGCATGGCTTGTAGCAGTGTCAACCTGGCTTTTAAGTGGGAAATCTCTGGCACAATGTCACCATTCTAAAGGGTTTCAACCATTTTTGTTTTAATGATCCACATATCCAGTTTGAGGTGCCTAGCATCAGAAAAAAGTATTTAGAAAGAGATACCTTGACTCTGGAATTGGGGAGAGTCAGCATGGCTTTTAAGATGGGCAGCATAGATTTTACACGGAAAAGCTCTGGCACAATGTCACCATTCTAAAGGGTTTCAACCATTTTTGTTTTAATGATCCACATATCAACTTTGATGTGCCTGGCATTAGAAAAATCTATTTGGAGAGAGATAGCTTGACTCTGGCATTTGGGAGAGTCAGCATGGCTTGTAGTTGTGTCAACATGGCATTTACATGGGAAAGCTCTGGCACAATGTCACCATTCTAAAGTGTTTCAATCATTTTCGTTTTAATGATGAACACATCCACTTTGAGGTGCCTGGCATTAGGAAAAGCTTTTTAGATAGAGAAAGCTTGACTCTAGTATTTGGAGAGAGATTGCTTGACTCTGGCATTGAGGAGAGTCAGTATGGTCTATAGCAGGGTCAACGTGGCATTTATATGGGAAATCTCTGGCACGATGTCACCATTCTTAAGGATTTCAACCATCTTTGTTTTATTGATCCACATATCCACTTTGAGGTGCCTGGCATCAGAAAAAAGTATTTAGAAAGATATAGCTTGACTCTGGCATTGGGGAGAGTCAGCATGGCTTGTAAGATGGGCAGCATGGATTTTACATTGGAAAGCTGTGGCACAATGTCACCATTCTAAAGGGTTTCAACCATTTTTGTTTTAATGATCCACATATCCACGTTGAGGTGCCTGGCATTAGAAAAATCAATTTGGAGAGAGATAGCTTGACGCTGGCATGGAGGAGAGTCAGTATGGCTTTTAGCAGTGTCAACATTGCTTTTACATGGGAAATCTCTGGCACAATGTCACCATTCTAAAGGATTTTAACCATTTTTGTTTTAATGATCCACATATCCACTTTGAGGTGCCTGGCATCAGAAAAAATCAATTTTGAGAGAGATAGCTTGACTCTGGCATTCGGGAGAGTCAGTACGGCTTGTAAGATGGGCAGCATAGATTTTACATTGGAAAGCTCTGGCACAATGTCACCATTCTAATGGCTTTCAACCATTTTTGTTTAAAATATCCTCATATCCACTTTGAGGTGCCTGGCATAAGAAAAATCAATTTTGAGAGATATAGGTTATTTTAGGGGCCCATATTCCAGTTTCTTGTTGAGACAATCTAACTTTTTCTATAATTGTGAAGGTCTAAGTGAATTAAGGGGCCCTTTCTGGTTATGAAGGTCTAAGTGAATTTAAGGGCCCTTTTCTAGTTGTGACAGTCTAAGTGAATTTAGGGGCCTTTTCTAGTTGCGAAGGTCTAATTGAATTAAGGGGCCCTTTTCTAGTTGTGACAGTCTAAGTGAATTTAGGAGCCTTTTCTGGTTGTGAATGTCTAAGCGAATTTAGGGGCCTTTTCTGGTTGTAAAGGTCTAATTGAATTTAGGGGCCCTTTTCTAGTTGTGACAGTCTAAGTGAATTAAGGAGCCTTTTTTGGTTGTGACAGTCTAAGTGAATTTAGGGGCCTTTTCTGGTTGTGAAGGCCTAAATGAATTTAGTGGCCCTTTTCTAGTTGTGACAGTCTAATTGAATTTAGGGGCCTTTTCTGGTTATGAAGGTCTAAGTGAATTTAGGGGCCCTTTTCTTGTGGTGACAGTCCATGTGAATTTAGAGTCCCCTTTTCTTGTGATGAGAACCATTGTTCATTTTATTGTTATAATGGTATAAATGAATTTAGGGGCCCTTTTCCAGTTGTGACAGTCTAAGTGAATTTAGGGGCCTTTTCTGGTTGTGAAGGTCTAAGTATATTTAGGGGCCCTTTTCTAGTTGTGACAGTCTAAGTAAATTTAGGGGCCCTTTTCCAGTTGTGACAGTCTAAGTAAAATTAGGGGCCCTTTTCCAGTTGTGACAGTCTAAGTAAAATTAGGGGCCTTTTCTGGTTGTGAAGGTCTAAGTGAATTTGGGGCCCTTTTCTAGTTGTGACAGTCTAAGTGAATTTAGGGGCCTTTTCTGGTTGTGAAGGTCTTAGTGAATTTAGGGGCCCTTTTCTACTTGTGACAGTCTAAGTGAATTCAGGGGCATTTTCTGGTTATGAAGGTCTATGTGAATTTAGGAGCCCTTTTCTAGTTGTGACAGTCTAAGTGAATTTAGGGGCCTTTTCTGGTTGTGAAGGTTTAAGTGAATTTAGGGGCTCTTTTTCAGTCATGACCATCTAAGTCCATTAAGGGGTCTTTTCTGGTTATGAAGGTCTAAGTGAATTTAGGGGCCCTTTTCTGGTGATGACAGTCCATGTGAATTCAGGGTCAACTTTTCTTGTGGTGAGAACCATTGTTCATTTTATTGTTATAATGGTATAAATAAATTTAGGGGCCCCTATTCCAGCTGTGACATCCATTATACATTTAGGGGCCTTTTTCTGGTTGTAATAGGCTTAGTGAATTAAATGCAAATCCAGTGAAATCATGCGAATTCAGGGGCCCTTTTCTAGTTGTGACAGTCTAAGTCAAATTTAGGGGCCTTTTCTGATGAATTTAGTGGCCCTTTTTCTAGTTTTGACAGTCTAAATGAATATAGGGGCACCTTTTATTGTTGAGACAGTCAAGTGAATTTAGGGGCCTTTTCTGGTTGTGAAGGTCTAAGTGAATTTAGGGGCCCTTTTCTAGTTGTGGGCCCTTTTTGTGCTTGTGTCAGTTGAGGTGATATTAGGTGCCCATATTCCAGTTATTTGTTGAGACAATCTGCAGGAATTTAGGGGCCCTTTTCTAGTTGTGACAGTCTAAGTGAATTTAGGGGCCTTTTCTGGTTGTGAAGGTCTAAGTGAATTTAGGAGCCCTTTTCTAGTTGTGACAGTCTAAGTGAATTTAGGGGCCTTTTCTGGTTATGAAGGTCTAAGTGAATTTAGGAGCCCTTTTCTAGTTGTGACAGTCTAAGTGAATTTAGGGGCCTTTTCTGGTTGTGAAGGTCTAAGTGAATTTTGGGGGCCCTTTTCTAGTTTAGAATGTCTAAGTGAATTTAGGGGCCTTTTCTGGTTGCTTATGGTTTTAGCACTGCCCCAGTAAGTAGGTAGATAGGTAGGTAAGTAGGCAGGCAGGATAGCCTGAAACACTCTGGCCTGCTTTAATACATACAGATAAGTAGGTAGATAGGTAGGTAAGTAGGCAGGCAGGCTGCCCTGAAACACTATGTGCTGCTTTAATACATACAGATATATACACATACTCACAGCTCCATCTGGTTGGTGTGTTCTCTGCAGCTACCACTGGGTCCTTGTTGGGTGTGTGAGTACAGCAGTGTAGAATGTCACAGGGATGGAGATTCAAGATGTAGCCTGGACCTCTGCACAGATTCTCAAATCAACAGTAGCAATAGAAAGGAAGTGACAATGTGCATGATAAAGAGGCAACTTTGGACGATGCCTCTGATATCACTCAATGTTTGGTGTCTCATAGTGATGGAATGTGCCCTTTTTCATTACCATGCATGAATGCAGCACCAGGGCTCTCTATGCCTTATAGTGGCTGGGGGGGGGGGGTGGTCCAACTAAAGCTATTTACCTAACCCTAACTAACGCTTGAGGGGTTGCATACTGGTTTCAGAACCCTGGTCTTCATATGCAGCATTGCTGTACTCAGTCATCATGCCTACCCTTTCCAAGTGCATTAACCCTGCACGGTCAGCATGATGCATGAATGTAGCCCTGGCGAGTTGCTTGCCAGCGCTGCAGCCATGCATCATACCAACAAAGGGCAACTACATTAAGGCACTATGGGGCTCTTAAAGGGGCATCTTGAACCATATCTTTTTGATATCCCATCCACTGAGATCCTTATCATAACAACCCTAGGTACAGCTGTAACTCTCAGATGAGGCTGGGGCTGTCTAGGGGCACTCCACCATGTATTGGATAACCACTGCAGCATGGCAGCCAGGGGGGGGGGCACTCTACCATGTATTAGGTCCCTATGGAGGTCCCGGGGCCACTTAGAAGTGTGACAACCCTATTCTATGGAGGTCCCGGGGCCACTTAGAAGTGTGACAACCCTATTCTATGGAATTCCCAGGGCCACTTAGAAGTGTGAGAACCCTATTCTATGGAATTCCCAGGGCCACTTAGAAGTGTGACAACCCTATTCTGTGGAGGTCCCGGGGCCACTTAGAAGTGTGACAACCCTATTCTATGGAGGTCCTGGGGCCACTTAGAAGTGTGACAACCCTATTCTATGGAGGTCCCAGGGCCACTTAGAAGTGTGACCAGCCTATTCTATGGAATTCCCAGGGCCACTTAGAAGTGTGACAACCCTATTCTATGGAGGTCCCGGGGCCACTTAGAAGTGTGACAACCCTATTCTGTGGAGGTCCCAGGGCCACTTAGAAGTGTGACAACCCTATTCTATGGAGGTCCTGGGCCACTTAGAAGTGTGACAACCCTATTCTATGGAGGTCCTGGGGCCACTTAGAAGTGTGACCAGCCTATTCTATGGAATTCCCAGGGCCACTTAGAAGTGTGACAACCCTATTCTATGGAGGTCCCGGGGCCACTTAGAAGTGTGACAACCGTATTTTATGGAGGTCCCAGGGCCACTTAGAAGTGTGACAACCCTATTCTATGGAGGTCCTGGGCCACTTAGAAGTGTGACAACCCTATTCTATGGAGGTCCTGGGGCCACTTAGAAGTGTGACCAGCCTATTCTATGGAATTCCCAGGGCCACTTAGAAGTGTGACAACCCTATTCTATGGAGGTCCCGGGGCCACTTAGAAGTGTGACAACCCTATTCTGTGGAGGTCCCAGGGCCACTTAGAAGTGTGACCAGCCTATTCTATGGAGGTCCTGGGGCCACTTAGAAGTGTGACAACCCTATTCTATGGAGGTCCTGGGGCCACTTAGAAGTGTGACAACCCTATTCTATGGAGGGCCCGGGGCCACTTAGAAGTGTGACAACCCTATTCTATGGAGGGCCTGGGGGCACTTAGAAGTGTGACAACCCTATTCTATGGAGGTCCCGGGGCCACTAAGAAGTGTGACAACCCTATTCTATGGAGGTCCCAGGCCACTTAGAAGTGTGACAACCCTATTCTATGGAGGTCCCAGGCCACTTAGAAGTGTGACAACCCTATTCTATGGAGGTCCCAGGCCACTTAGAAGTGTGACAACCCTATTCTATGGAGGTCCCGGGACCACTTAGAAGTGTGACAACCCTATTCTATGGTGGTTACAGGGCCCACTTAGAAGTGTGACAACCCTATTCTATGGAGGTCCTGGGCCACTTAGAAGTGTGACAACCCTATTCTATGGAGGGCCCGGGGCCACTTAGAAGTGTGACAACCCTATTCTATGGAGGGCCCGGGGCCACTTAGAAGTGTGACAACCCTATTCTATGGAGGTCCCGGGACCACTTAGAAGTGTGACAACCCTATTCTATGGAGGTCTCGGGGCCACTTAGAAGTGTGACAACCCTATTCTATGGAGGTCCCGGGGCCACTTAGAAGTGTGACAACCCTATTCTATGGAGGTCCCAGGCCACTTAGAAGTGTGACAACCCTATTCTATGGAGGTCCCAGGCCACTTAGAAGTGTGACAACCCTATTCTATGGAGGGCCTGGGGGCACTTAGAAGTGTGACAACCCTATTCTATGGAGGTCCCGGGACCACTTAGAAATGAACATGAACATTGAGCAGATTCCGGGAGCTATGGATGCATACATCCCTGCCGAGTTACTCATCATACTGCAGCAGCATATATGCAGCATGTCAACCAAAAAAAAACAGTGCATTAAAGCAGTGTGCAGCCCTAAAGGGGACATTTTAGCTCTCCCAACTTAGTGACATGGGATATGAGGAATATAGGAGATGGTGATATGGGACATGGGTATTTCCTAAATTTGACAGGGTGACATGGCCATTTCTTAAATTCAATAGGGAAAAGAGGAACCCCCCACCATGTCTATCCTTTGGTAAAGGTTACACTATACTATGATGCCTATATGATGGTGGTTACTGGCTAGGACTGGGTTCATGCACGGTCACATCTCAGCAGCATATGGTGCTCGTCACCTGCTTTAATCCTCTGAGGGTCGCACACTAGACATGCTGACATGCACCTCACCAGTAATTCCTGCCTAAAAATACCCCCTATAATTACCCTACCAGTACTGCCTGCCTCAGAATACCCCCTAATTACCCTACCACTACTACCTCTCTCAGAATACCCCCTAATTACCACTACCACTAGAATACCCCCTAATTACCCCAGTGCAACAACCTGCCTGAAAATACCCCCTTATTACCCTACCACTACTGCCTGCCTCAGAATACCCCCTAATTACCCTACCACTACTACCTGCCTAAAAATACCCCCTTATTACCCTACCACTACTACCTGCCTAAAAATACCCCCTAATTACCCTACCACTACTACCTGCCTCAAAATACCCCTTAATTACCCTACCACTACTACCTGCCTCAGAATACCCCCTAATTACCCTACCACTACTACCTGCCTCAGAATACCCCCTAATTACCCTACCACTACTACCTGCCTCAGAATACCGCCTAATTATCTCACCACTACTACCTGCCTCAGAATAACCCTTAATTACCCCACCACTACTACCTACCTAAAAAAAACACCTTATTACCTGACCACTACTACCTGCCTAAAAATACCCCCTTATTACCCTACCACTACTACCTACCTAAAAATACCCCCTAATTACCCTACCACTACTACCTGCCTCAGAATACCCCCTTATTACCCCACCACTACTACCTGCCTAAAAATACCCCTTAATTATCCTACCACTACTACCTGCCTAAAAATACCCCCTAATCACCCCACCACTACTACCTGCCTCAAAATACCCCCTAATTACCCTACCACTACTACCTGCCTAAAAATACCCCTTAATTACCCTACCACTACTACCTGCCTGAAAATACCCCCTTACTACCCTACCACTACTGCCTGCCTCAGAATCCCCCCTAATTACCCTACCACTACTACAGTGAAATCTCGTTATAAGGAGGACGGTTATAAGGAGCAGACGGTTATAAGGAGCACATTTGCAGTGCCAAAACCTTTTCTATACATTTCTTTAGTAAAAATACACTCTTAGAACGAGCATTTCTAGCCAAAAATCGTTTATAAGGAGCAATTTATTTTAAGATAATATGTCAATTTTCATTGAAAAAATCTCATAATTATATCCTACAGCCCCTGTAATGCTGTGTGGACTAACCTTTGTCAGAGCTTCCCATGTGATATGGGCGGCCTACATGGGTGTAGGTGTGGACCTGTGAGGGCAGGGGGAGGAGGGGGGCTTTGTCAGGACTTCTCCTGTGATGTGGGCAGCCTACATGGGTGTAGGGATGGACCTGTGAGGGGGGGGGGCAGGTATATATAATATGACCAAAATCGGTTACAAGGAAGGTTGGTTACAAGGAGTAAATTTGCCTTGCCAAAAAGTGCTCCTTATAATGAGATTTTACTGTACCTGCCTCAGAATACCCCCTAATTACGCCACCACTACCACCTGCCTCAGAATACCCCTTATTACCCTACCACTACTACCTGCCTAAAAATACCCCCTAATTACCCTACCACTACTACCTGCCTAAAAATACCCCCTAATTACCCTACCACTACTACCTGCCTAAAAAAAAACCCTCCTTACCCTACCACTACTACCTGCCTAAAAATAGCCCCTAATTACCCTACAACTACTACCTGCCTAAAAAAAAAACCTAATTACCCTACCACTACTACCTGCTTAAAAATACCCCCTTATTACCCTACCACTACTACCTGCCTCAGAATACCCCCTAATCACCCTACAACTACTAGCTGCCACAGAATACCCCCTAATTACCCCAGTGCAACAACCTGCCTGAAAATACCCCCTAATTACCCCACCACTACTGCCTGCCTCAAAATACCCCCTAATTACCCTACCACTACTACCTGCTTCAGAATACCCCCTAATAACCCTACCACTACTACCTGCCTCAGAATACCCCATAATTACCCTACCACTACTACCTGCCTCAGAATACCCCCTTATCACCCTATCACTACTACCTGCCTCAGAATACCCCCTAATTACCCTACCACTACTACCTGCCTAAAAATATCCCCTAATTACCCTACCACTACTGCCTGCCTCAGAATACCCCCTAATTATCTCACTACTACTACCTGCCTCAGAATACCCCTAATTACCCCACCACTACTACCTACCTAAAAATACCCCCTAATTACCTGACCACTACTACCTGCCTAAAAGTACCCCTTAATTATCCTACCACTACTACCTGCCTAAAAATACCCCCTAATCACCCCACCACTACTACCTGCCTCAAAATACCCCCTTACTACCCTACCACTACTGCCTGCCTCAGAATCCCCCCTAATTACCCTACCACTACTACAGTGAAATCTCGTTATAAGGAGGACGGTTATAAGGAGCAGACGGTTATAAGGAGCACATTTGCAGTGCCAAAACCTTTTCTATACATTTCTTTAGTAAAAAAACACTCTTAGAACGAGCATTTCTAGCCAAAAATCTTATATAAGGAGCAATTTATTTTAAGATAATATGTCAATTTTCATTGAAAAAATCTCATAATTATATCCTACAGCCCCTGTAATGCTGTGTGGACTAACCTTTGTCAGAGCTTCCCATGTGATATGGGCAGCCTACAAGGGTGTAGGTGCATCCTGTGAGGGGGGAAGGCAGGGGGAGGGGGCGCTTTGTCAGGACTTCTCCTGTGATGTGGGCTGCCTACATGGGTGTAGGTGTGGACCTGTGAGGGCAGGGGGAGGAGGGGGGCTTTGTCAGGACTTCTCCTGTGATGTGGGCAGCCTACATGGGTGTAGGGACGGACCTGTTAGGGGGGGGCAGGTATATATAATATGACCAAAATCGGTTACAAGGAAGGTTGGTTACAAGGAGTAAATTTGCCTTGCCAAAAAGTGCTCCTTATAATGAGATTTTACTGTACCTGCCTAAAAATACCCCCTTATTACGCCACCACTACCACCTGCCTCAGAATACCCCTTATTACCCTACCACTACTACCTGCCTCAGAATACCCCCTAATTACCCTACCACTACTACCTGCCTAAAAATACCCCCTTATTACCCTACCACTACTACCTGCTTAAAAATACCCCCTTATTACCCTACCACTACTACCTGCCTCAGAATACCCCCTAATCACCCTACAACTACTAGCTGCCACAGAATACCCCCTAATTACTCCAGTGCAACAACCTGCCGGAAAATACCCCCTAATTACCCCACCACTACTGCCTGCCTCAAAATACCCCCTAATTACCCTACCACTACTACCTGCCTCAGAATACCCCCTAATAACCCTACCACAACGACCTGCCTAAAAATACCCCCTAATTACCCTACCACTGCTACCTGCCTCAGAATACCCCCTTATAATCCTACCACTACAACCTGCCTCAGAATCCCCCCTTATCACCCCAATTTAGTCAATCATGAAAATACGGTAGATTTCAAAGAAGTAGTAAGTCCCAAATGTGAGGTTGATCCACGTTTCCTTGTCAATCTCAGCCATTTGGTCAATGCTTGTTGTAAGGTCAATGCCATGGACATAGTCACTCCCGAATGCAAAGTCACTCAAAAACACATAGTCAATGCCAAAATTTTAGTCAACCCTGAAAATATGTTCGATTTCAAAGAATTCGTAAGTCCCAAATGTAAGGTTGAATAAAAATTCCTGTTACTCCCGAATGCAAATTTGTAGACAGGTAAGGATATCCAAGAAGGTACCTCGTTAAAATCTGAACAGTTTATTCAGCCTTTATTTAGCCCCAAATATATGCTCAATTTAGTCAAAATTGAACCCGTAAAAAGGTATCCCTGATGTGTACACAGTGTGGTTCACAATGTGCATGCCAAAAGAGTTCCAGACCCAGAGCTTATATACTAAAAAAGTGTCATATTTCGGTGACCTCACACCCTTTTGAATTCAAGTTCTGAAAACCTATTAATATCTGCTTAATCTCTAAGCTCTTTTAAATGCTAGTACAGCAGACCTATTGCTAAATTACCATGGAGAGACATTGTCAAATAAACCCACTATATATATATGTGCTATACTAGTAGTATGAATTTTGTCATATACTGAAAAAGTGTCATATTTCGGAGACCTCACACCCCTTTGAATTCAAGTTCTGAAAACCTATAAATATCTACTTAATCTCTAAGCCCTTTAGCATGCTAGTACAGAAGACCTATTCCTAAATTACCATGGAGAGACATTGTCAAAAAAACCACTTTATGTGCTATACTACACTGTTAAATAAGTGTTTAGAATTTAAACACTTATTGTGGCCGTTATTTTAAACACTTTTAGCTTCTAAACACTTTTCAGCTAAACACTTCAATAAGTGTTTAGGTTTTAAACACTTATTTGCAAAGTGTTTAGGTTTTAAACACTTATCTAAATACTATTTTGAAAAGTGTTTAGCATTTAAACACTTTTAACCTAAACACTTGAAAGTGTTTAGATTAAAAGTGTTTAGAACAAAAGTGTTTAGATAAGTGTTTAGATTCTAAAAAGTGTTTAGATAAGTGTTTAGAATCTAAACACTTTTCTATAAATCTAAACACTTTTCTATGAATCTAAACACCTAAACACTTATTGAAAGTGTTTAGCTAATAAGTGTTTAAAACCTAAACACTTTTTGATAAGCGTTTAGATTTTAAACACTTATTTAAACACTTTTGTTCTAAACACTTTTTATCTAAACACTTTTGAATAAGTGTTTAGGTAAAAAAGTGTTTAGATAAGTGTTTAGAACCTAAACACTTTGCAAATAAGTGTTTAAAACCTAAACACTTATTGAAGTGTTTAGCTCATAAGTGTTTAGAATCTAAACACTTTTTACAAGTGTTTAAAATAACGGCCACAATAAGTGTTTAAATTCTAAACACTTTTTTTACAGTGTAGTAGTATGAATTTTGTCATATATACTTAAAAAGTGTCATATTTCGGTGACCTCACACCCCTTTGAATTCAAGTTATGAAAACCTATTAGTATCCGCCTAATCTCTGAGCCCTTTTACATGCTAGTACAGAAGACCTATTGCTAAATTACCGTGGAGAGACATTGTAAAAAAAACCCACTATATGTGCTATAATAGTTGTATGAATTTTGTCATATACTGAAAAGGTGTCATATTTCGGTGACCTCACCCCCCTTTGAATTCAAGTTCTGAAAACCTATTAATATCTACTTAATCTCTAAGCCCCTTTACATGCTAGTACAGAAGAACTATTCCTAAATTACCATGGAGAGACATTGTCAAAAAAACCACTTTATGTGCTATACAGGTAGTATGAATTTTGTCATATATACTGAAAAAGTGTCATATTTCGGTGACCTCACACCCCTTTGAATTCAAGTTCTGAAAACCTATTAGTATCCGCTTAATCTCTAAGCCCTTTTACATGCTAGTACAGAAGACCTATTGCTAAATTACCATGGAGAGACATTGTAAAAAAAAACACCACTATATGTGCTATACTAGTAGTATGAATTTTGTCATATACTGAAAAAGTGTCATATTTCGGTGACCTCACACCCCTTTGAATTCAAGTTCTGAAAACCTATAAATATCTACTTAATCTCTAAGCCCTTTTACATGCTAGTGCAGAAGACCTATTGCTAAATTACCATGGAGAGACATTTTCAGAAAATGCAAGATCTAGGTTGTACTCGTATACGAGTACAACCCATATATAGCATTATTAATCTCTAAGCCCTTTGACATGCTAGTACAGAAGACTTATTGCTAAATTATCATGGAGAGACATTGTCAAAAGACACAATATATATATGCTGTACTTATAGTTTGAATTTTGTCATTTCTCTTTTCTTAGAATACCCCCTAATTACCTCACCACTACTATCTGCCTCAAAATACCCCACCATCACACACTTTTTTGGTTTGAACTTTTTTCTCGCCAAATTGGCAGTTTTAAGGGAACTTTCACTCTTTTGCAATTTTGAGCTTTTGTCTCGCCGTTTCAAGGGTAATTTCAGTTTTTTTTGATTTTGAAATTGTTCACAGCCGTGCCCCCCCCCCCCGAGACAAGGAATTTCAGTTATGTAATCTATTATCATATAGCCAAGACCCTATACATTATGCATCATGTCACCCCTTTGGCTGCTGCAGCACTTGATTAACCAGTAAAGCACCATATTGACGGGGTGTGTAAAATTTGGTATTTTTTATGGAATATGGCTGTCTCATTGATATGTAGGAAAGGCATATTTTGCCAAGCAGTGGATAACCCAAGGTGTTAGAATTTAAACACTTATTGTGGCCGTTATTTTAAACACTTTTAGATTCTAAACACTTTTCAGCTAAACACTTCAATAAGTGTTTAGGTTTTAAACACTTATTTGCAAAGTGTTTGGGTTCTAAACACTTATCTAAACACTATTTTGAAAAGTGTTTAGCATTTAAACACTTTTAACCTAAACACTTAAAAGTGTTTAGATTAAAAGTGTTGATAACAAAAGTGTTCAAATAAGTGTTTAGATTCTAACAGGGTTTAGGTAAGTGTTTAGAATCTAAACACTTTTCTATAAATCTAAACACTTTTCTATGAATCTAAATACCTAAACACTTATTGAAAGTGTTTAGCTAATAAGTGTTTAAAACCTCAGCATTTTTAAATGAGTGTTTAGATTTTAAACACTTATCTAAACACTTTTGTTCTAAACACTTTTTATCTGAACACTCTTGAATAGGTGTTTAGGTAAGTGTTTAGATAAGTGTTTAGAACCTAAACACTTATTAAAGTGTTTAGTTCATAAGTGTTTAGAATCTAAAGACTTTTTAGAAGTGTTTAAAATAACGGACACAATAAATGTTTAGATTCTAAACACTTTTTTTTACAGTGTAGAGACAGAGACAAACAAACAGAGAGACAGACAGACATAAACCCTTTTTCTGGTTTAAGTCTATGCCATACCAAGTATCTTCTTGAATGTGCTGGGAGAGTAAAGACGCTCATCCTCTTCTACCTGCAGGCACCACGTGGCACCAATCATCCTGGAGAGGGGCGGATTAAATCTACGGGCCCTTTTCTAGTTGTGACAGTCAAAATGAATTTAGGGGCCTTTTCTGGTTGTGAAAGATTAAGTGAATTTAGGGGCCCTTTTCTAGCTATGACAGTCTAAATGAATTTAGGGGCCTTTTCTGGTTATGAGAGTCTAAGTGAATTTAGGGGCCTTTTTTCTGCTGGTGGCAGTTGAGGTGCTCTTAGGGCCCATATTCCACAATCTATGTGAATTTAGGGGCCCTTTTCTGGTTGCTGTCGTAATTGGAGATGATTTCTGGATTCATAGAAGTTCTCACTTAAGTGGCGAGGATTTCTGGACTGGTTGAATCGGTGCGATCATTACAGAGGATTTGTGGACTGATTAGAAATGCTGGTTAAAGTCCTGTGGTAATAATTATATTTTCTCTGGCGAGAGGATTTCAGGACTGGTAGAACTTCTGTGGTAAATATAGAGGTGTTCTAAAATGGTTGAAAACCTTTGGTTGTGTTCTAAAATGGTTGAAGACCTTTGGTAATTAAAGAAGATTTCTAGCTATTTGGAAGTGCTCATTAAATGCTTAAGTTATTTGAGAGGATTTCCAGATTTATACAAATTCTCTGGTAATTAGAGAGGATTTCCAGATCGATGCAAGTTCTCTGGTAATTAGAGAGGATTTCTAGATTGTTTGAGGAACTCTTGAGAAAGGATTTCTGGACTGGCTGAAGACTTTTAGTAATTTCAGAGGATTAGAATTGCTGTGATAATTAGATAGTATTTTCTGAATTAGTCGAAGTACTTTGGTAATTAGAGAGGATTTCTAGACTGGTGGGGGGGAGGGGAAGGAGAGATGTGCCTGTGTGTGGGGGGGGGGTAGGTGTTAGGTTGTTGAATGACCGGGAGCTTGGAGAGGCTAGGGAAGGGGAGATGGGATGGTCGCACAATACTTGGGAATCCCCCCACATAACTCTGGGTTAACATGCAGCATTGGTGCACCATGCCAACCCTTCAGGAGTTCTTATCCCCGTAACATCAGCATGATGACTCAATGCAGCACTGGTGAGTTATTCTGGAGCCATAACTGTTTAGATCTAGAGATAAGAGGTCGCGCCTGATTTGACAGACAATGGACCGCTGTGACGCCCCTGAGCGGTCGCCGTTCTGTTCAGTCCATAAGTCTTAAAACAGGGGCTTGTTGCCTCATCAAATGTACCCATCAAATCATTTTTATCTCATAATTTCATATTTTTGATTCAAGAAATTTAGTCCTTTGAACCCAGCATAAAGTATTTCTCCCAAAACATGACTGTACAAATCTACCCATGTTGCTTGTTGTGTTTTGTTGTTACCTTGTTCTTTAAACACTTCCATCTACAAACATTTGTAGATGGAATTACCACTACAAATTGAACTGGTACACCCTTCCCCCATGCACTTTAAATTTATTACTGTCAAATTTTAAACAAAGATGTAAGCATCTTGAATTGATAAACCCCTGCCAAATAGATAAGACTGTATGATACACCCTCACCCCTCGCCATTATCTCTTCCCCTGCCCCCCACCCCCCCCCACCCAACATGTAATCGACGTCATTTGTACATACAACACGTCTTATTTTCTATGAATGACTACACAGTGGTCAATCACGGAGAGTCTCCAAATGTCTTTGTATAGATACAATAAGGAAATAAGCGTTAACACAATATATAAGGAGCATATGGAATTTCCAATGCCTGAATAATATTTATAGAATTATATCATTGTAAACATGAAAGATTATTTATCGCATAAATGCCACCTAAAGCCACAATGATTCATTTTACCTGTTGCTGCCATACTCCCATTCTATTCCGGGGCATTTCCATATGGGCCCAATAGCCAGCCAAACCTGGTGAATAACTTGTCTGTTTGTACAATTTAGCCCAAATAAAACCTTGTAAAAAACTGCAGGCGGTCATCAACTCCATATCATTAGCTCAATACAGCTATGATGTTGTTCAGATTTGGACCCTGTTATGTAGCAGTAAAGGAAGCTGCAACCTCCCCTACATGTTGGTGATAGCTATAATAGTGCAAGAAGGGGGGGGCAGCATGTTTGCAAGTAAGTTGAAGGTAGTGCAGGCTGCTCTAACTCTGTGGCAATAAAAGTGCTCTGGTAATTAAAGTGGACTTTTAGACTGGTATTAATTGTTGTGGTAATTAGGAAGGATTTCTTGATTGGTTAAAAAAGCTGTGGTAATTATAGAGGATTTCTGCATTGGTTAAAAGTGCTGTAGTAATTAAAGAGGATTTTTGACTGATACTAAGTGTTGTGGTAATTAGAGAGGATTTCTAGATTGGTTAAAAGTGCTGTCATTATAAGAGAGGATTACCGCCCGCCCATCCACAACTTTCCTCACAGCGGAGATGGATGTCCACAGCAAAGTATTTATAACACAAAATAATACTTAACAATCTGGATCATGCTGCGTGTCCTTTAGGGGCCACTTTTCTCGTTGCAACAATCTGTGAATTTAGGGGCCCTTTTTTCAGCTTTGTACGTCATACTGAATTTATGGGCCCTTTTTCATGATACATTTAGGGGCCCAATTTTTAGTATTGACTGTTTTGATATATTAAGGGGCCTTTTTCCTAGCATTGACTGTCATGATACATTTAGGGGCCTTTTTTCTAGCATTGACTGTCATAATACATTGAGGGGCCTTTTTTCTAGCATTGACTGTCATGATACATTTAGGGGCCTTTTTTCTAGCATTGAGTGTCACGATACATTTAGGGGCCTTTTTTCTAGTATAGACTGTTATGATATATCTAGGGGGCCATTTTGTTAGTATTGACTGTCATGATACATTTAGGGGCCCTTTTCCTAGCTTTGGCTGTCATGATACATTTAGGGGCCTTTTTTCTAGCATTGACCATTATGATACATTTAGGGGCCCTTTTTTCTAGCATTGACTGTCATGATACATTTAGGGGCCCTTTTTATTAGCATTGATAGTCATGATACATTTAGGGGCCTTTTTCTAGCATTGACTGTTATTATACATTTAGGGGCCCTTTTGTCAAGCATTGACTGTCATGATACATTTAGGGGCCCTTATTTCTAGCATTGATAGTCATAGCCATTTTGTTAGTATTGACTGTCATGATACATTTAGGGGCCCTTTTCCTAGCATTGGCTGTCATGATACATTTAGGGGCCCTTTTTTCTAGCATTGACTGTCATGATACATTTAGGGGCCTTTTATCTAGTATTGACTGTTATGATACATTTAGGGGCCTTTTTTCTCGCAGGGAGTGTCATGATACATTTAGGGGCCTTTTTTCTAGCATTGACTGTCATGATACATTTAGGGGCCTTTTTTCTAGCATTGACTGTTATGATACATTTAGGGGCCTTTTTTCTAGCATTGGCTGTTAAAATACATTTAGGGGCCTTTTTTCTAGCATTGGCTGTTAAAATACATTTAGGGGCCATTTTTTCTAGCATTGACTGTTATAACACATTTAGGGGCCCTTTTTTCTAGCATTGACTGTTATAACACATTTAGGGGCCCTTCTTTCTAGCATTGACTATTATGATACATTTAGGGGCCCTTTTTTCTAGCATTGATAGTCATGATACATTTAGGGGCCTTTTTTCTAGCATTGGCTGTTAAAATACATTTAGGGGCCTTTTTTCTAGCATTGGCTGTTAAAATACATTTAGGGGCCATTTTTTCTAGCATTGACTGTTATAACACATTTAGGGGCCCTTTTTTCTAGCATTGACTGTTATGACACATTTAGGGGCCCTTTTTTCTAGCATTGACTATTATGATACATTTAGGGGCCCTTTTTTCTAGCATTGATAGTCATGATACATTTAGGGGCCTTTTTTCTAGCATTGACTGTTATGATACATTTAGGGGCCCTTTCTTCTAGCATTGACTGTCATGATACATTTAGGGGCCTTTTTTTCTAGCATTGATAGTCATGATACTTTTAGGGATCTTTTTTCTAGCATTGACTGTTATGATACATTTAGGGGCCTTTTTTCTAGCATTGGCTGTTAAAATACATTTAGGGGCCTTTTTTCTAGCATTGTCTGTCCTGATACTTTTAGGGGCCCTATTCCTAGCATTGACTGTTATTACACATTTAGGGGCCGTTTTTTCTAGCATTGACTATTATGATACATTTAGGGGCCCTTTTTTCTAGCATTGATAGTCATGATACATTTAGGGCCTTTTTTCTAGAATTGACTGTCATGATACATTTAGGGGCCTTTTATCTAGTATTGACTGTTATGATACATTTAGGGGCCTTTTTTCTCGCAGGGAGTGTCATGATACATTTAGGGGCCTTTTTTCTAGCAGGGAGTGTCATGATACATTTAGGGACCCTTTTTTCCAGCATTGACTGTTATAATACATTATGGGGCCCTTTTTTCTAGCATTGACTGTCATGATACATTTAGGGGCCTTTTTTCTAGCAGGGAGTGTCATGATACATTTAGGGGCCTTTTTTCTAGCATTGGCTGTTAAAATACATTTAGGGGCCTTATTTCTAGCATTGTCTGTCATGATACTTTTAGGGGCCTTTTTTCCTAGCATTGACTGTTATTACACATTCAGGGGCCTTTTTTTCTAGCATTGACTATTATGATTCATTTAGGGGCCCTTTTTTCTAGCATTGATAGTCATGATACATTTAGGGCCTTTTTTTCTAGAATTGACTGTCATGATACATTTAGGGGCCCTTTTTTCTAGCATTGACTATTATGATACATTTAGGGGCCTTTTTTCTAGCATTGGCTGTTAAAATACATTTAGGGACCTTTTTTCTAGCATTGTCTGTCATGATACTTTTAGGGGCCCTATTCCTAGCATTGACTGTTATTACACATTTAGGGGCCCTTTTTTCTAGCATTGACTATTATGATACATTTAGGGGCCCTTTTTTCTAGCATTGACTGTTATAATACATTTAGGGGCCTTTTTTCTAGCATTGACTGTCATGATACATTTAGGGGCCTTTTTTCTAGCAGGGAGTGTCATGATACATTTAGGGGCCTTTTTTCTAGCATTGACTGTTATGATACATTTAGGGGCCTTTTTTCTAGCATTGGCTGTTAAAATACATTTAGGGGCCTTTTTTCTAGCATTGGCTGTTAAAATACATTTAGGGGCCTTTTTTCTAGCATTGACTGTTATAACACATTTAGGGGCCCTTTTTTCTAGCATTGACTGTTATAACACATTTAGGGGCCCTTTTTTCTAGCATTGACTATTATGATACATTTAGGGGCCCTTTTTTCTAGCATTGATAGTCATGATACATTTAGGGCCTTTTTTCTAGAATTGACTGTCATGATACATTTAGGGGCCTTTTATCTAGTATTGACTGTTATGATACATTTAGGGGCCTTTTTTCTCGCACGGAGTTTCATGATACATTTAGGGGCCTTTTTTCTAGCATTGACTGTCATGATACATTTAGGGGCCTTTTTTTCTAGCATTGACTGTTATAATACATTTAGGGGCCCTTTTTTCCAGCATTGACTGTCATGATACATTTAGGGGCCTTTTATCTAGTATTGACTGTTATGATACATTTAGGGGCCTTTTTTCTCGCAGGGAGTTTCATGATACATTTAGGGGCCTTTTTTCTAGCATTGACTGTCATGATACATTTAGGGGCCTTTTTTTCTAGCATTGACTGTTATAATACATTTAGGGGCCCTTTTTTAGCATTGACTGTCATGATACATTTAGGGGCCTTTTTTCTAGCAGGGAGTGTCATGATACATTTAGGGGCCTTTTTTCTAGCATTGACTGTCATGATACATTTAGGGGCCTTTTTTCTAGCATTGATCGTTATAATACATTTACCGGCCCTTTTTCTATTTGTGAGAGTTATAGTGAATCTAGGGGTCCCTTTTTTTTCCGGCTGTGAGACTTAGGCCTATGGTGAATTTAGTAGATGTAATTGCCCCAACCTGCCCACCCTCAGTGTCACCATGTTGCCATCTTCAGTTCATTATTTCCTTTCCTCAATCCCTTTTCACCATATAAATATGTTTAGGCCTTTATAACTCCTCCTCCTATCATTCCATATCCTGACTTCTCTCTGTCTATATTCCATCAATGTAGATCTAACTTATCTAAACACTTCTAGGCAATTGCTGAAGCCCTCCTAGTAATATAGAGACTACTACCTGCAAGATGGCGGCACTGCATCAGTCTACATTAGTTCCCACATATCCCACCACTGGCAGTACTGTCTCACTTAAAGCAGACAAAATGCATGCCAAGCACCCTGCACGCGTTTAAGTTCCCTGTATGCTTAAAAAACATCCGATTCACTCGCCGTTAAGACTGGCATGTAGCCCAGAGTGTATAGAATGCTGCTAAAATATTAGCAGCCATTGTTTATACAGTCCCTTGGCATGGTGACCCCGAATGTGTGAAAAGATTTGGAAAAAGGGGCAATATTTTTTAATTTTAAACAAACTTCATGGTGCGTTTCCTCAGTAGAATCCTTAATAATGGTCCGATTGATTAGCAGTAAAAACTGGCATGTAGCCAAGACCCCTGGCAACAAGGCTGGATTCAGTTAAACAAGCTGTGTCTTTTCCCTTTTCTGCGGCGACCATAAGCGCGATCATCTGCTAGTAATAAAAAAGATATGTTTTCAGCTAAATGTCATGGAGGCCCCTAAAGTCTAAGTCTAATAGCAAACTGTGCCGGTATTCACTGTATGCGTAGACGGGTATAATCCACACCATACTTTCTACCCTCCATTGCTTGTTTTCCTATATATATGTATACATGTATATATAGGTATATATATCATATTACTAAACCCTTTAAACTCCCACCTCCCTATAAAAAAGAGCAGACTATTTTGTCATAGTATAGTAATTCCATGCCAGCCTAGTCGTTGATGACATAGGGAGATATAAAGAAACTTTGAATTTAAGAAATTACTTTCCTAAAGTCTGACAGGGTACTTGTTAAAAAGTCAGGTCAGAAAAAAATTCCCCATCCAATTTGAATAATCTAAACTATGGTGGTGGACCTGGTCGTGGCCCCTACGAGTTGATACACATGTACCCCTACCCAGCAAATAGGCATAATGCATGGATGCATCATCGGGCAAGTTGATGCATGCAAAGTCAAAGTACATAGGTCAATATGAACCACCTTTTTAGACGTGTTCAAAATGTGACAAGGACATATTCTTATATTACAGAACATATAAACAACACAACAAGACTGCTACCAAAATACGCCTTCACTCGTTCTTTGCCTCCGGAGACCGAAGAAACCAAGAATTCAGCGTCATAAAGAGAAGCAATCAATACTTGGCGGTTTACACACAGCACACGGTTTTCTTGGACGTAGTCAACTATTTGGCACCCGGTTACAACTACGCGACCTATTTGCGAGCTTTCACCAGGAACGAAGAGAAAGGTCACTTTCCTTACGAATGGATGACGTCTACCAGGAAACTGGCAAACAGAACGCTGCCGCCGAGATCGGCTTTTGACAGCGAGCTGACGGGCGTCAAAATGTCCGAATCCATTGTTTGAATTTTTTTTCCCATTTTAACACTTTTTTGGGTCAATTCTTAGAGGGGCTGTAAAAAAAAATCGGACCTACCGACCCTGGAGTTTCTTCCCATATTACCTGAAACAAACCTTTATTGTTTGGCCTAGGCAGTATTCACCATGACATAACGCCTTGTTCCCCTTCCTGGTGTAGTTGTTCAGCCTGGAGACGTTGTATTCACCATGACATAACGCCCTTCCTTGTTCCCCTTCCTGCTGTAGTTGTTCAGCCTGGAGACGTTGTATTCACCATGACATAACGCCTTGTTCCCCTTCCTGCTGTAGTTGTTCAGCCTGGAGACGTTGTATTCACCATGACATAATGCCCTTCCTTGTTCCCCTTCCTGCTGTAGTTGTTCAGCCTGGAGAGGTTGTATTCACCACGACATAACGCCCTTCCTTGTTCCCCCTCCTGCTGTAGTTGTTCAGCCTGGAGACGTTGTATTCACCATGACATAAAAAAATTGACCTCCCTCCTTTGTTCAGATACAGTATCTGTGTTCCTGGGGTAGGGGTAGGTTGGTGGCTATGGAGTCATTCTTTCCGTGCCCTCCATTCAAGAGGGGGGGGGGTCCCCATGTCCAGTGTCGATTTTCAGAAATGACCATGTCACATGTCACTAAAGAAAAAGTCATGTCACTAGTGTCACTAAGGGACTCATACATAGGGGTCTTGGGTTAGAAAGATTTAGAAAAATTGACAACCTACAGGGCCAAAATCTGAAGAAAATTTTGTCACATAAATGGCCATGTCACATGTCGATTTTAAGACATGGCCATCTATGCGATCTATGTTTTCATGCTTTACAGGTCTACTGAAAAATATACAGTGATATTTTTATAATTCAAAAATTAATATTTGCAGGGGAAGTATATGGACATAGAATTCGACTTCAAGGGGGACCCTATCGGAGGAGTCATCACAAATTGTAAGTAGATATCCTTGATCACTTTTAGATCTGTGAATGTGAATGATATGCACCGTCTTCCAGATGGGTATTTGTATGAGTGGGCTCTAACTTTAATACATTAGCAGTATCATGATGTATACATGTTTAAGATAGCCTACCAGTGGCATGGCACAGTCTTGTAAAATATAAAGATAAATTGTAACATTGTTTATACCAGAACTTGGAAAATGCTATTTATAATTCTCTATAACTGATGACAATTAAACTATTATTTGCAAATCTTTTTCACCATGTCTAGATTTACTTGAAAAGGTAAGTTGCATCCTAATTTATGCCTGGAAAATTTAATCGTAGAAAAATTATAAAGTAGGGGGCTGTCTTCGAAAAGCACATTGAAAATTGTCGAAAGGGGAGCCATGTGCATTTGATGTCTTAAGTTAATAAATGGTCTTGCGACCTCTAATAGCAAGAATGAAGTCTTCAATGATTTCCGGGATCTAACATTTTCAAGTCCTATAATATTGAATTTTCTTTTAATGATTTAAAAAGGAAAAGTTTATTTCAATATAATCCCTGTAGTCTAATGTTGCATTCTGTACACTATGCCACTAACCATGAAATAGCCATGGAAACTAGGCTCAAATGTTTAAGGACTAAATAGATATTATGAAACTGACATCTCTTTAATACATGTGCATATTAATTCATATATTTCATTTCATCTAATGACATCTTCGTAGGGGATTTTAACTTACATAATTAGGGTCAATAAACCTAGGCCCAAAAAAAGGTTTGTTTCAGGTCACCCAATAGAGCCTATCCAAACAAGGCCGACCCTACACTTTTTTCATGCAATATCTTATGCAATTTTTAAGAAACTCTCGCAGTTTACCCATTCTTGGTCAATTTTAGGGTAATCTGAGAGGCTGGCTAGTACGTACATGAATTTTCTTTTTTATACAAAAATTAAAAAAAATTCTCCCATGTTACCACTGGTCACCTGAAACAAACCTCTGTTTTTGGGCCCTATCTAAAAAGAAAAACGTGTTTGTGTTGCAGTCGCGGGTAGCTGTACAAAGTAAAGGAGAACGGAGCTTCCACATATTCTACCAATTATTAGCCGGCGCAGATACTACATTTCTAAGTAAGTTGACGCTCACTATGTTTCATATTAAAGTTTATAGATCCAATTATTGGGGATCGAAAATCTCCTAAAAATGCGCCAGGATGTTCACAATTACCGTTCTATACTTTTGTTTCTAGCTATTACATTTCTTCTCATCCTCCATCGTTTTGTTTAATTCCGATCTTATTGTCCAATATATGGTCAGTTTGAAACAAATTGATTCCACTCATTGAAAATACACTCTCTGACCTCTCACCAGCCATGAAGACTATTTGACTGTCCCCATTCCCTAGATATTATACTATTCCAGTGTTCAGAAGTAAAATCTAGGATCTGAAGAAAATCGGTATTCAACCCTTTAATGGCTGTGTAGTTGGTCTCTTACTACGTATGTAACACTTGAGTACAAAAACCAGACAAGGTAAATTAGACTGTAATATACGGCGACTTTATTATAGGAAACTCTTGGTGTATTATAGTACCAGGTATAACCATCAGCTATACAAGAACAGTAACAGATATATAATACAGTAGGCAACCCTATAGCATAGAGTTAAGCCCGTGAGCACAGGGTGGTCATGTCACGACAGTCCCAAACCTGACTGACTTCCAATGGGGAAGTAGCCGTCTTATATACAGCGCTGCGTAGCCACGTGACCGTACTAGCAGCGCCACCTGTTAGGTTTAGTTATGTAAAATGATTATGTAACAACTACCGACGGTAACCGAAGGTGGTACCGGTACACTACCGTATAGATAACCGAACTAGAGGAGTCGGTGTATGTAACGAACCGACGACACTAGTTATATGAATAAAACAGTTATTAAACACAATAGAACCGTGTTACATCTTATAACATACAATAGATATACAATGATAACGTTAGACTTATAGTCAACCCGTTACAGCTGCATAGTACTTTAATATCCCTTGTCTCCATCATGTATAAAGGTAGCCATGTTGGTTAAGATCCAAACTGTAGATTTAAGTTAGTGATTACATAAACATCTTATTGCCTAAGGAGTTTCCTGTTAATAAAAGTACCCTAATGCACATTGGTAAAACTGAGTTGCTGTAGAATATTACAGAAGGTTGCTATTCTAAGGTCACATTTTATTACAACAACTTCCTCCCTTTACATTTACAGAATCTTTAAAACTTCAACGAAACCCTGAGCAGTATTCCTTCCTGAAGCTAGGCGGCGCCTCCGCCCATATAGAGTCGCAATACGACAAAGAGACATTCCTCAAAACCAAGGTCAGTTCTTAAATCTGCTCATCAAGTTGTATTCAAGGGATTGGGCCCCTTCCCATCCATGTAGTCAGTGATAGTTCTTAGGAACACATCGGGAAATGATGAGGAGTCTATTTCCTCATATATATTATGTAATATTGTTTCATATTTAGTATATGAATGTTGGAAGTCCATAATCAATATAGTTAATGCAATTTGACGCAACAATCACATAAGTTCTTTTTTCCCCCTTTATATTAATCATTTAGATAAAGATGTTTAGATGTAGATATAGATATTGTTAACGTCTTGTCTTGTCAATTGGACTAGAATTTCCTAGCGATCCTAGCGAGAAATACATGAACGATTGATAAGATGCCCCAAACTCTATTGAAATAACAAAGTTCCCCCATTGCCAAAAACCTTGGGCTTCTGGGTGACTGGATCCTCTTAGTATTGTTTCCTCTTTGATTCTACCAATGGCATTTCTTGTTTCAGACAGCGATGTCGGTGATAGGTTTTAGCCGTGATGAGATAGTAGCTGTGTTCCGATTGGTCGCCTCAGTCCTCAAGTTGGGCAACATCCACTTCCAGCACCAAAGTAATATAGACGGGACCGACGGCTGTAAACTCATCAATGAAGATGGTAAGTCTTACTGTAATCATGATTTATTTCACACAGTACATATTTTCGCGGATTTCATGGAAATCAAAATCCATGTAAATATTTCCTTCGTAAATATCTAATGCAGCATTGAATTAAAGTGCCAGATCTTAAATATATCTACACAAGAAATTGTATTTTTGGCCAATGGACGGCATGTCGCATGTGAGGGAAATTTTGAAATTTTACCGCAAGTCAAGTTAGCAAAAGTCAAGAAAGTTGAAAATATGAAATAATAAAAAGGACAATTTCACAAGTAGCTCTGACAAATTGAAGAGCCTCCAGTCAGTGCTTTATCTTGGCATACAATGAAATAAGGTCAGTAAATGTGGGCACTTTGGAATATGATACCTTAAGGCTTTTTCTAGAGGTCTAATATCACTGGGAAGTAACTTAGACCAAAAAAAATAAAAGGTGTGTTTCAGGTTACATGATGTGAATATCTAGGTAGCATAGGTCAGATTTTAAAATATTTTTATTAAATTCTTTTACTTTGGCCTGTAAAGTACCCAAAAAATATATTTTTGCTATGGTAGCCCGTTATATTTTTTGCTAAAAATGGGGTTAATAAAAGGGATCCCTGCAGGGGCCATGAATGGTACCTAAAGATTGACTTTGCAAACGTCAGCACCGACTCGCCGTCCACGGCATCGACTCGTGGACTATCAAATTGACTCTGAAATAGCCCCAAAGTTACTTGAAATATGAATATTTTCTCAAAATTGGATAAAACTTTCTAGGGTCGGCCTTGTTTTGATAGGTAGGGTCGGGTAACCTAAAACACATCTTTTTTTTAATTTGGCCTTAGTAAACCATGTTTTTATGCCTTATTACATTTGGCCTCAGTAAACCATGACTTTATGCCTTATTACATTTGGCCTCACTAAACCATGTCTGAATGGCTTATTACATTTGGCCTTAGTGAACCATGACTTTATGCCTTATCACATTTGGCCTAAGTAAACCATGACTTTATGCCTTATTACATTTGGCCTAAGTAAACCATGTATTTATGCCTTACTACATTTGGCCTTAGTAAACCATGACTTTATGCCTTATTACATTTGGCCTTAGTGAACCATGACTTTATGCCTTATCACATTTGGCCTAAGTAAACCATGTATTTATGCCTTACTACATTTGGCCTTAGTAAACCATGACTTTATGCCTTATTACATTTGGCCTTAGTGAACCATGACTTTATGCCTTACTACCTCTACTTACAGAGGTGTATGAAGTGTGTGAACTGCTGGACTGCGACGTAGGCACGCTAATAAATGCCTTGACGCAGCGAACAGTCGAGACGTCGGGAGAACGCGTCAAGACAGACCTCGGCTCTGTGGAGGTACGTACCCTTCAATATACTCACAAGTTCTCAACATGATGAAAAAGCACATTGTATATTTTACGTAATTTTGATAAACTCCACATGTCAGAGCTTGAAAAATCATTGTTCTGATTTTGTAAAAAAGACAAAAACAATTTCAATTGGTGCATTAAACAATAATCTTATATCTTTGACCAGGCCACCTATGCAAGGGATGCGCTATGCAAAGCTATGTACACAAGGATGTTCACGTGGCTGGTGCACAAAATCAACGACAGCATACGGGTAAGTGTCTAACTAAGAAATTATTGTATTTCACTGTAAACCTTCTTTTGGTCTAAATGATCATTAGACTTCTCAAAATTCTAACATAAAGTTTCCTTGAAAAGGATTAGGTAAGGTATACATAGCAGTTTACATACAGACTTCATTACATGGCCAAAAACTGTGCTGTTATAATTGGAATATTCATCTTTTAAAACTCATATTTCAGGTAAGATCGAGAGGAAGAAAAAAGTGTATGGGCGTCCTCGACATCTACGGCTTTGAGATTTTTGAGGTAAGTGTTGATGACACTCAGACAGAGTCTGAGTTTCATTTGAATTTATATTTTAAGATATTGTAGGGGCTCTGATAACTCGTGCTATAGTGATAAACCTGCAAAGGGGTTCCATTCAGATAAACCAGCTCCTCTCTGTACCACACCGATCCAGTAACTTGAGACACAGTCTATCTGATAGGACAAGGGGATGTAGCTCAATGGTAGAGCAATCACTTTGCAGGCCAGAGGCCCCGGGTTCGAGTCTGAGGGTCTCCAAATTCTCCATTTTCTAAGAAACTGCGTCCCTCTTAATACCTAATCAATTCTGATGTATTGAAATGATATCCATCATTTCTCACACTCTGCAGCACAACAGCTTTGAGCAGTTCATCATAAATTACTGCAACGAGAAACTACAACAAATCTTCATAGAGCTCACCCTGAAGGAAGAGCAGGACGAGTACATAAAGGAGGTCAGTGTCTGATTAGCAAATGGCGCAACATCATCCTACTTTGTGAGAAATTGACCAACAATAACTTAACCAATCTTCTCTGATATATACATGAGATAATCTGTAATATGTCTAAACAATAAAAATAAGTAGTCATAGGAAAACGTAAGATTCACAGCAGAATTAGCAAAAGAAATTTAAAAGAAAGTCCTAGTTCTTTGGCTAATCTCTATCTGAATAACACTAACCTACTATGAGGTTCAATCATCACCTGCCAAGATAGACCTGGTTATAGGGCACTGGACTTTAGATCCAACGATTGCCGGATCAAATCCCACCCATTCCAAGAGTCCTTTAGGTGGTAACCAAAAAGCAAAAGATTATAGGTCTGGTAACCAAATCTGATATACCATACTGCATAACTACCCACTATAAGTACCCACTATAAGTACCCACATAGTCCTAGGTGGCAGCATCAGTCAAAAATTAGTTCAGGAAAGAAGCACTATATGTCACTGGCATAGACACTGGGATATCCCTTTAATTCATCCACATTGTATTCAATGGAGGGGCATTGTATACGGTGCTTCCTACACTTAAGCATAGTAAATCTTTTATCCTAAACATGTACATGTGGTTGTTTCAGGGCATTGAGTGGATCCATGTAGATTACTTCAACAACGCCGTCATCTGTGATCTTATAGAGAAGGTAAGTCTGCCACCCCAAACACTGTGAGGCCTAGCTGCATGCATGTCTGCATTAAGCCAAATATAAGATGCCTTCAACGAACATTTTAAGTGGCTTTAAGTTCAGAAATGTCATGGAAATGTCCATAAAAGGCCTTAACAGCATTTAATTGACTTTAAGTGGCATTTATTTGAATTAAATATGCTTAAAGTTTTCCTTTAATCAGATTTAATCAAATCAAATGCAAATATTCATGCAGTGCTTTAATGCATGAAGTCGTCTATTGTCATGATACATGAATGCAGCTCTGGCTAGTAACTCATCCCTGCATTTATGTCGACAAGGGCATTGCACATTTAAAGATAGGCTAGGAGCTAATTTGGGGTCAATATTTTCAGGGATATTATGAACACAACTACCTTGAAAAACTGAAAAATAAAATTCGACCCAAGATTTGCTCCTAACCCATCTTTTAGCACTATAGTGTTCTTAAAAGCTAAGGCTAACTATTTTTGAATAAATAATGTTGTGGCCTGTGTTAGTTTTTAAGGCAGTTCTTTGAGAGTTTCTCAAGAAGAATCAAATTGGGTGTGGTAAATTTAAGAAAAGATTTATTCATAATAACCCGTTTACATTTACTGTATTTGCCATAATTCAAGCACTGTGCCTAAGAGGGAATGCCCTTATAAGGATATGTGCAACAAATACGCCAGATGAGGTTCATAATAAAAAATATAAAACAACATTTTGGGGTACAATATTATTTAATAAAAATAATGTATATTGTAGAAGAATATCACAAAAAAACAGACAAGTAGTTTCCAATTGAATTGTTGACAATTTTATTGGAGGGTTTATATACATCGAGGTGGTGGAGGGAATTTGGAGTAGAGTTGGCTACGTTTTGATGTTATTTAAACGCCTTCGTCAGGCAGTGAATAATTTAAATGAGAAATATCCACGTATGATTTTTACATTAGGGATTCAGCCGTGCCGACTCATTGAGGTTCCACCATAAACCAGTAGGTTCCATTAAACCACGGGTTTACACTATTAAATTGGGGCTCACCAAACCCATTTTACATCCTCAATAACCGGGCTTGTGGTAAATACTAACACACTGTGCACTCTTCTCATAAAACAAGAATCTTATTGACACACTTCTGTAGACTTGCTGAGGTCTCTGATATTAGTTTTAATGTGGATTGATACTCGGCTGACAATACCGGGTCTCCCGGTGACCACTAACACTGTGCACAGGTCTAATATAATGAACTAACCTGTGTGATGGAATATAATACTTTATAACATTGTGCAGGGCTGCATTCTAACATCTTTCAGACCCAACTGGGTTAAACCCTTTAAGGACGGATGTCACTAAACGGTGACATTTGTCCTCATGATGCATCAATGCAGCCCTGGCAAATGACTTGCCAGTGCTACACTGGTGCATCATGCCGACCCTTCGGGAATCTCTGAACCCCGTAGGGTCGGCATGGTGCTTGAATGCAGCACTGGCAAGTTACTCGCCGCTAGCCGCATACCACACCGCTGTACGCTGTCAGGTGCTGTGACAGCCCCTGTATCAGCACTATGGATGCTTAATGCTACCCTACATTACACCTTGCTGTTATACCTGTACATTTATAGGGTAGACCGCCCATGAGGTGACTTGCTGGTCTATTGGTACCATGAGTATAGACCACGGATACATTTATAGGGTAGACTGTCCATGAGATGACTAGCCGGTCTATTGGTACCATAAGTAGACCACAGATATTATCATTTATTTGTGTGTTATAGGGCCTGTACACATTCCGATGATACAGAGGTAGTTATACGTCATGGCCTGCAGTTACATCTTCAAAAGATTATTTTTTACTATCTTATATATAATGGATTAAACCTGACATATTCCATGTGTTTTTGCTGCTCTTTACAATGTAGGTTTATAGAAAACGTACCCTTCACAACCTATATTTGATCTAACATTGCAACATACGATTATTTTATGACAGGTAGACTTTCTCCCACGTGATGTGATTTTCATCATTTGTAATAACTAAATTTCACTGCATGAATCTTGTTATTTAAGCAGTAAGCGGACTGCTGAAAGTCACACTTTTTCATATTCAATTCCAGTAAGTGCCCCTTAAAGCTGCTTAAATGTCATTATGACTTAAACAGGATATTTACATGGAATTTAGTGAACTTAAAGCTGCTTAAATAGTGACTTTAAGCAAAAAAAGGTTTGCTTAAATGCCAATGTTCATGCAGTGAAAATTTGTAATGACATTTTACCAATGTATTGTCATTATTGGTAAAATTTGGGTGGGGCAGGGGCTGCATCCCACGAAGCCGTAAGGCCCCAGCCCCACCTCGGGGGGAACGATACCAAAATATCCTCTGGCCACGGGCCTTTGTCTATGTATTATAACAGCATTAATGTGGCCGGCGGGCACCGCAAACTCATCTTCTGACAAGGTTTCGATATGTATGTATCTGAGGTCTAGAATCATGTCCATAAAATTGTTCCACGCTGGTTTGGCTGAGCCTCGAACACCCAACTCTCAGATTACATGCCAGCATTGTAGACGGATGGGCCATGGCTTCAGACATGCAGCACATATTGAAAGCTATAGACATATTTGCCTGCCTTCCCATATTACCCTATTCAGATCTTTTTTATTTCAAATGACAAAAAAACATTGAAATGTCATAGTCATATAATATCATGAACGCTACATAATCCTTCAACAGGTCAGCCTAATAAACTACTGACCCTAATTTATGGCAGTGCTACCTGAACACAATAACTTTTCTTGGCCTTCTGCTGGCTGGTTGGTTGTTGGGTTGCTTTATGCCCTAATTAACAGCTGAGGTCATTTCAAGGGTGGTGATGATCGAATCTATCGATAACTGAAGTTAGAAAGCACGCCCCTACACTTTTACTGAGGCAATGGTTCTTTAACATCCCACACTACATAGGCAGAGTTTGAGATGGACAGGCCTTTGATATGCTGTACGTCTACCACAGCAGGGGGAGGTAGCAGCCCACACAGCAGGGTGCTGCTGAGTTGGCCTTAGGGAGTGGTCATTTTTTAACAACAGGGGTGGGTCGGTGGATTTCCGCGCGAGCGGGTCGACATTTTTTTGGTCCCCCCGCGAGAGGGGTCGAAATTTTTTTGGTCCCCCCCTCCAGCAGGTTGAAATTGAGCGCGGCTGAACCCTTTGAGCTATGGTAATGCGCGGGCTTTTCCGCTAATAAGGGGTGTAATTCTTTTGGTCCCCCCCTCAAGAGGGGTCCAAATTTTTTTGGTCCCCCCCTGCAAGGGGTCCACATTTTTTTGGTCCCCCCCCCCCCAAATCCACCAACCCCCCCCTGTTGTTAAAAAATGACCACTCCCTTATGTAGAATATGACATGCAGGGATGTCGATCCACGTGGCCTGCAGTAGTAGAACTCCCACATGGCTGATCGTCAGCCGGGGTTCGTGGCTGCTAGTGAAGGTCAATGAGGCGGGGTACTATAATACACTGGAAGAGGAAACATGGTAGATGCCACTGGCTGCAGGTTGTACAGGGTTGCCACTCTCAGGGTAAATGTCAGGGAAAAATATCTTTCATTCCAGGTCAGGGAAATGTCGGGGAATTTCAGGTATTTTGCCAAAATCTAAGGGAAGTTGAGATTTTCTGAAAATGTCAGCCAATATGATATTTTGTCAGGGAATATCTTTGAAATACCCAAAAAATGTGAACTGCTTTCCTTGAAAACGCCTTTATTGTACAATGATTTTAAAGGATAAAAAATGTAAATCCTTAAAAAGGAGGTGGTAAAAGATTTCATGCATGCCAAGCACAAAACCGCTGTTGTTAAGTAATGACAACTCGCTAAGTAGAAGATAACTTTTAAAAGGAGTGCATATATATATGCACAGTTGGAGGGCATGTAATAGAGTCATGGAATGTCATGGAATTTAGTAAAAATTTGCCATGTGTCATGGAATGTCATGGAAAACGAAAATAGTGGAATTAATATCACAAATTCTCCTAGATTATACCTTTTGCCTTCTAGATTTTAGAAATTTTCTCGGGGGCCAACCCTCTTGACCTCCATAAGAATCCTTTAAATGTCATGGAAAATTGAGACTTGAGTTATGGAATGTCATGCAAATGTCATGGAATTCAATATGAAATTTTCTGTGGGGTCGGGGCGGCATTGGTGCATAATGACGACAAATGTAATCTTCTAGCGGCATGCGCCCTTAAATCGTTAAGCGTCCTGTCTCAAATAAGCACAGGTCTTGTATAAGCACCAGGGATGGAGGGTCTAGAAATACATCTCAGGCACTAAACTCTGATCTCCAACAACCGCCTTTCTATTTTTTATAAGCAGGGATAGGTTGTTGGTATATCAGCACTGGTATATGTCAACCTGTCTGAGTTGTATGCTGAGTAATAATCATATGTCTGAGTACATGGCTCTGTAGGAGAGGGTTGAGGCAGTAGGGAAGATGGTGCCAATAACATGAAAGTAGCCTCTGGGATGGGTTAGGGTGCTGAGCATGTTACTACTGTGTGAGGGGCAGCAGCATGTCTGGGACCTGCAATAGAGTTAGCTGGAGGCGTGCGGGTGAGATGGGGCGGGGAGGTGCGTGTGGGGCGGGGAGGTGCGGGTGGGGCGGGGTGGGGCGGGGTGGGGCGGGGAGGTGCGGGTGGGGCGGGGAGGTGCGGGTGGGGCGGGGAGGTGCGGGTGGGGCGGGGAGGTGCGGGTGGGGCGGGGAGGTGCGTGTGGGGCGGGGAGGTGCGGGCGGGTGGGGCGGGGAGGCGAGCGGGCGGGTGGGGAGATGCGGACAGGAATGGGAGTAGATCGGGTAATCGGGAGTCCATCTTAGTCCCATACTCCTCCACCAGGGGGCACGAGGAGCACCACGCCCCCTACCTGCAGCCCCCGGAATCAATACTGCCCCAATACCCACAATGCACCTCCAGCTGCTGCACTCTCCCAGCACAGCTTTCACTCACTACTACCCACAATGCACCTCCAGCTGCTGCACTCTCCTAGCACAGCCTCCACTCACTACTACCCACAATGCACCTGCTGCTGCTGCACTCTCCTAGCACAGCTTTCACTCTCTACTACCCACAATGCATCTGCTGCTGCTGCACTCTCCTAGCACAGCTTTCACTCACTACTACCCACAATGCAACTGCTGCTGCTGCACTCTCCCAGCACAGCTTTCACTCACTACTACCCACAATGCACCTGCTGCTGCTGCACTCTCCTAGCACAGCTTTCACTCACTACTATCCACAATGCACCTGCTGCTGCACTCTCCCAGCACAGCTTTCACTCTCTACTACCCACACTACTCCAGTCTCTGCCAAAACACAGCAGATCATTGTGACTTAGGGATATGAGGGCAGGAAAATAGTAATGTTTTCTGCTCGTCTTCCACAAAAGAGTCCCTATAGTCTGTGGGTTTAGGCAGAGACAAGGTGTGAGTGACTGCTAGGAGAGTGTATGAGCTGTATATAGTCTGTAGGTTGGGGCAGAGACAGGGTGTGAGTGACTGCTAGGAGAGTGTATGAGCTTTTTATAGTCTGTAGGTTGAGGCAGAGACAGGGTGTGAGTGACTGCTAGGAGAGTGTATGAGCTGTATATAGTCTGTAGGTTGAGGCAGAGACAGGGTGTGAGTGACTGCTAGGAGAGTGTATTAGCTGTATATAGTCTGTAGGTTAAGGCAGAGACAAGGTGTGAGTGACTGCTAGGAGAGTGTATGAGCTGTATATAGTCTGTGGGTTGAGGCAGAGACAAGGTGTGAGTGACTGCTAGGAGAGTGTATGAGCTGTATATGGTATTAGGTTGAGGCAGAGACAAGGTGTGAGTGGCTGCTAGGAGAGTGTATGAGCTGTATATAGTCTGTAGGTTGAGGCAGAGACAAGGTGTGAGTGACTGCTAGGAGAGTGTGAGAGCTGTATATAGTCTGTAGGTTGAGGCAGAGACAAGGTGTGAGTGACTGCTAGGAGAGTGTATGAGCTGTATATGGTATTAGGTTGAGGCAGTGACAGGGTGTGAGTGACTGCTAGGAGAGTGTATGAGCTGTATATAGACTTAGGTTGAGGCAGAGATAAGGGGTGAGTGACTGCTAGGGGAGTGTATGAGCTGTATATAGTCTGTAGGTTGAGGCAGAGACAAGGTGTGAGTGACTGCTAGGAGAGTGTATGAGCTGTATATGGTATTAGGTTGAGGCAGAGACAAGGTGTGAGTGGCTGCTAGGAGAGTGTATGAGCTGTATATGGTATTAGGTTGAGGCAGAGACAAGGTGTGAGTGGCTGCTAGGAGAGTGTATGAGCTGTATATAGTCTGTAGGTTGAGGCAGAGACAGGGTGTGAGTGACTGCTAGGAGAGTGTATGAGCTGCATATAGACTTAGGTTGAGGCAGTGACAGGGTGTGAGTGACTGCTAGGAGAGTGTATGAGCTGTATATAGTCTGTAGGTTGAGGCAGAGATAAGGGGTGAGTGACTGCTAGGGGAGTGTATGAGCTGTATATAGTCTGTAGGTTGAGGCAGAGACAAGGTGTGAGTGACTGCTAGGAGAGTGTATGCGCTGCTCGCGGCCCCCACCAGATGGGGCTGCTGACAGCGCTCAGACCCGGCATGGGGTGTTATTATAGGCCCTTGTTGGGGCAGGGATGGACATGTATCTAGATCTGGGGCTGCTATTGTAAGGCGGGGATGGTCGGGAGAGTGAATCAGCTGCCAATCCCTCCCCAGCCCCTCATATACCGCATGTCAGACTAGCTGGTGAGGCCGACAAAAGGGTTTCTTAATGAGAGCACAGGGCATCAGATATTAGACCCCTGGAGGAGGTCACCCACATCACTGTAGGGGTGCCAGCCTGAACCATAAAATGACCACTGAGGGTTGTAAAAGATGAGCTTAATGGGCCAGGTTCAAGGGGTGAAGTGTATAAGTAGCGGCATGGTGTTAATTTGCAATATACCAGATTGCAGGAAGTGATATTCAAGTTTCAATTGATACCAGAAATGGAGATGATAATGACCTCGCAATGAGGGTCCTCAGCAGGAAGTCTGACATGAGGTATAGCTGCTTACAGCGCACAGACCGGGTACCAACCCAGCATGGGGCATCACTGTAAGGCCTTATTGGGGAAGGGATAGAGCTGTGGTGCTATTCTAAATCCTAGTTGTGATTGGGTGTATTTGTGGCTATTCTAAGTCCTAGTTGTGATTGGCCGGATGTATTTGTGGCTATTCCAAGCCCTAGTTCTGATTGGGTGTATATGTGGCTATTCTAAGACCTTGTTGTGATTGGAGTGTATGTGTGGCTATTCTAAGCCATAGTTGTGATTGGGGTGTATGTGTGGCTACTCTAAGACCTTGTTGTAATTGGGTGTATATATGGCTATTCTAAGCCCTTGTTGTGATTGGAGTGTATGTGTGGCTATTCTAAGCCATAGTTGTGATTGGGGTGTATGTGTGGCTATTCTAACCTTGTGTTTTGATTTGGGTGTATGTGTGGCTATTCTAAGCCCTTGTTGTGATGGGGGTGTATGTGGCTATTCTAAGCCCTAGTTGTGATTGGGTGTATATGTGGCTATTGTAAGCCCTAGTTGTGAAAATCGATGATACAATTACAGTATGCTGGCCTTAGAGGGCTAACAGATCTGTAGATTGGCAGTCCTGGCTGGGATGATTTAAGACTAAGAGAAAGGATTACACATTCACAATGGCACCATCTAGGAAAGAGGGGAAATATTTTTTTTCAGTATATATACAGGTAAAATGAGTGGCGTTCAGGTGTTTAGAACAAAAGTGTTTAATTCCTAAACAGAAGGATTCAAAGACACAAACCTATACTAGTAAAATGTCTTTAAACATGTCTAGACCTACACATGTTTGAAACCTAAGCACCTTTTTTTGCAGTGTGTTAGAAGAAGAAAGCTGTCTTCAGAGGCATGTACAAGATAAATCCTCGTCCACAGACAAAGCACATGGTTCTACAGGTCAGGTGGAAGTAAATGGCGCCATCTACCGAGTCGTATGGTATTCTGGTCTGCATTGAAGGGTGTTCCGGCTGCTGATTGGGTTATATTTCAGATGAAACAAAAATGGCTAAAATTGTGAAAAAATTCACAGGTGTTTCTGAGGCATGCAAAAACTGATATGGCCAAAGGTAGTTTTTAGACCCAAAACAGGGCAAAATGGGACCCGTGGATAAAAGTGACTTTCTTGAGGTTTTCATGGTCAACCCGTTTATTGAGGCTGAAATATTGTGTGTGAGGGATAGTTTGATTAGACTAGGGCTAAGACTATGGTCAACAAATTTTGTGGATGGCTAATTTTGTGCATTATGCTATATAGAAACATAGAGGAATAATAATTGCTTCCTCGTGACCTCCATGTTGCATGCAGTGTTGTGTGTAGTGAGTCAGTGCTATAAGATGTCATGTCTGTGCTTACATCCCTGCAGGCTAGCTGCACTGGGGTAGGTACATCCTTGTAAACCTGTAAAGGTAACATCATGTGTTAGTGTACCATGCCATCTTGTGGTCACCAGGCATGAATGCAACGCGCAGCAATACCTCAGCATTGATGCATCATCCTGGTTGATACACTCCCACACCGGCCCACCACCTGATACACTCCCAGGGGGGGGCATGATGCAGCAGCTGAGTTCCTTGTGGGTGTTGTCCTTATACCAGTGCCCGTCCCGTAACTAGGAGAGTGTTACTAACACGGCTTGTCTCGGTGTTTGGTTACCAAGCAGACAACAGGTGTAATCCTGTTAGTGCCCCCCCCCTCCCCCTACCCCTGGTCTGACTCCTGACGCCAGGCGGGCTTCTTACTACCATATTGATGCTTGTTGTGTTAAATCCTTTAAGGACGCTTGTCACTAAAAGGTGACATTTGTCGTCATGATGCACAAATGCTGCCCCGGCAATTAACTCACTGGTATTGCATTGGTGCATCATGCCAATCTGTTAAGGATGTCTGATACCTATAGGGTTGGCATGATGCTCGAATGCAGACCTGGCGAGTCACCTACCTATATAGAATGGAGATGTGTACTATTGTTACTCTGTTGCTTAATGCTGCAGTAAAACTGATACTCTGGGTGTATTGTTTGAGCAATAATTGCAGCTTGCTCCAATTATGAAATTTATTTATGACTTTTTGAAAGCATGTGCAAACTCTTAGTCTACTATATATTATGATGTTTAATGAGTTTTTAATTGCAGCATGGTGCTTTAATGCTCTGGGGATGTGTACCAACTACTGTTACTCCGGGCTTATTGTGTGAGCAATTTTAGTAGGTTTCCAGAGCAACATCTGACAAAGGGATAGGTAGGATTATTAATAATTATAGATTAAGAATGGTTTTATGAGTTTGTGGACTGTGTGCCCCCCCGACTGTGTGCCCCCCCCCCCCAAGGCTGCAGCCTTTGATGAGGTTTAAAGTGTAGCGTGGTGCTTTAGTGCTCAATGCCCATTTGTAGGCATAATGCAAGAATTGGTGACTAATTCTATGGGGTTGATGCATGAATACAGCCCTATAATAAGTAGACTCTCTACTGTAGGGCTTTATTCATGCATAATGCAGACAGCTGACTTACTGTATTGCCTTGAATGAGGGCCCGGCACTTAATGATTTTGAGGCATGTATAGCGCCAGACATGCAATTATTCAAGATCATGCTATAGGCTAAAGCTATATTTCGAGACCTCCATATCCCATGCATATACAAGACCAGCGCTTATTCAAAACCCGGCACTTAAAAGTGGCAGTATGGTAACCATATCAAACCCTTTAAGGACTGTTGTTAAAAGATGACATTTGTCGTCATGATGCACCAATGCAGCCCCGGCAAGCTGCATTTATGCATCATGCTGACCAATGGCATGATGCACTAATGCACTATGCTCCACTTAAAGGGTTAAAGCACTGAACAGTTAGAGCACACACTAAAAAAGTAAACTCGTCCCCAGACTCGTCTAAGTGACTGTCATAAAATAAACGAGTCAAAAATTGTCTAACCTATCAGGTTACCATCCCACAAATAGAATCTGGAGCTGGCAAATGTCAGGTTTTGGGCTGGCACATACCATGTGGGTCTGCTATCTCCAGCTCGAAGACCCGCTTCCTTGTCACTTAGACAAGTTTTTGACTCGTTTATTTTATGACCGTCACTTTGAAGAGTCTGGAGACAAGTTTATTTTTTGAGTGCAGTGTACACAAACCTGTATGTAGACCTCCTCAACACCTGGTGGGACCCGGTGTCTGTGCCCCAATACTCTGTGTCGGCCGCTTCATAAGCCTACAGGCTTTCTGAGGGCTACCGTATCAGCCTGTATAAGCGCTCAAATAAGAGCCAATCTCAAATTAGCGATGGAAGAACAGGGATCGTAGCATAAATTAATGCACTATATCATGGTCTCAAATAGATACCGGTTTGGAATAAGGGCCAGGGGTATAGGTGAATTGAGATCAAATAGCACCTGTGTCCAATACAAACTATAACTCTACCCCCTGACCCCCTGACCGCCCATACAGGGATATTCACCGTGCCCCTATCAGATGGAGAGTAGCGGTCTCTTCCACCACGCGGCCACCTCATGAATAGTTAAACACTTTAGTGCTTAAATGCTGCATGGTGCTTTGATGCCCCTTTATGGACTCATGATTCATGAATGCAGCTCTGGAGATGCATCTTAAGGCACTGTGCTGTACTTACGGGGTTAACCCTTTAAGGACGCCATAATATTATATTATGCTGTCCTTATATATTATTAATATATTAATGCATTATGCCTTGGTCGTCATGATGCATGAATGCAGCCTTGTTGAGTAATTCACCAGTGCTGCATTCAAGCATTATGCCGACCCTTCAGCAGTGTCTTAACCTCATAAGGCCGGCATGATGCACCAATGCAGCTCCAGCGAGTAACTCACACAGGCTGCATTGGTGCATTGGTGTCATCTTTTATTATAGTATAGGTTATTTTGACATACACTCAGTTACTCGTAGGGTATCTACTTCATATTCTGGTACCAGTTTCGAATAAGGGCCAGGACCCCCCGCCATACAGGAATATTCACTGTGGCCCTATCAGATGGAGAGTGCCGACCCTTCAGCAGTGTCTCAACCTCCTAAGGTCCGCATAATGCACCAATGCAGCTCCAGCGAGTTACTCACCCGGGCTGCATTGGTGCATCATGATGAACAATGTCAACTTTAATTGACATCCGTCCTTACAGGGTTAAGGCAGCATGCTGTACCTTTACCCTTCAGAGACTGCAGCTGTGCCCCTGAGGGGTGGCCATTTCATACCAACCCTGGGGGGATGTGTGTATCATTATACACCAGAATGCCAGAATATTTTCCTCCCCAACCCCAACCCCCCTTGGTGGATTGGTCCAAATATTTAACCCACAGGTTGGCATTGGGCCGCTTTTTAGTCAAGCAAAAAAAATGGATGACTTATTTCTAGCCTCCCCCCCCCCCATAAAAAGGGCTCAAAATCTTTTTGCTCCCCTCGTGAAGGGATCCTAATATTTCCAAACGCCCCTTATTGTTGGTCCCTCCCGCAGGGTGGCGCCATCCCGTACCATTACCAGCAGGACCAGACTTGTTTAATTTGTTATTGATGCTGCACCACGCCCCCTGGGGGCTGTAGTAACCCTCCTTCAATATATACTGCACTGATACAAGCCCTTGTGGTGGTACCTCCATAAAACCATGCATTGTTATAGGGCTTGAGTCTACCCGTTTACTTTTAGTTGTGCGGGTGACAAAAACCCTTGAATCAGGACAGGAAGTCACGGCGCGGTATGCTTTAAGTATGGGCGCTTTTGGAAACTTGAATATATCTCATTCCAGGTGAATCTCTTCTCTAAAATAGCACATGGCCGAGGAGGATACATGTCTGACACACACTAATTCAAAGGCATTTACAGTAGAAATCTTTCTTTGCTGAGGAATAATATTTTTTCTGAAAATCCCTGTAGCGTGACATCGCTTCCTGTCCTGATTCGAGGTTATTAAATCACCCGTTTTTTCCGTTGTATCGGGTTACTTACACACCCTATTAACAGTCACAGCTAATTAATTTGGAGACACAGATCCACTATAAATTACTGTTTTACTGTCAGGACAAAAACAACATGCCCCTCCCTTCATGTAACCTGCAACCACCCACATCGTAAAGCTCAGGGGAGATAAATAATACTACGGCAGCCGATATTAACCCTTTTATTTGTCAGTCCTCAAGTGACCCTCGGGAGCGTGCAATATGGCCAAAGCGTGCACTATGCTCTAGGGTTATTGTACGCTGCCCTCGGATGTGGTACTCCCATACACTTAACCTTGATAGATCATATCCACCATGAAATAAAGGCATGGATGCCCTCCCAGTCAGGGGTCTAGCCAGATCCTCCCAGACATGGTATAGGGCAGTGGGTGGGAGACCTGACCCTCGGTAAATTCAAAATGGCGGCTGAAGGAAGTAAACAAACACGGCGGAAGTAAACAAACATCGTGGAAGTAAGCAAACATGGACTGCAAATCTATTTTAGATTGAAATACCCTGAAATAAATACAGAGCGTCACTTCGTCACTGGTTAGTGCTGGTTAGTGCACTTGCAACTTAAACCGTGCATGGTTGTCCACTCAAAATGAGTGCCATAGCCGCACTGCTATGATGTCACAAGATGGCGGCTGTTTGTTTACATCCTGAATGGGCAGGTTTACGTCTCTGCCCAATTTACATGATGAAATCAGTTCCCCATTATTAAGCGTTATAAAGGGAATGTTAAACTGTATAATGGAATAATAAAGTGACATGAAATGCCGACACTTAGGCTTCCCTTGCGCCTTTCTTCATCCGACATCGTGCTGGGTTATCCATACCCACAGTGTACATACATAGTACAAGGATGTAGGAAGTATTACTGTACGTGGTTAGATGCATTTTGCTTTTAAAGGCGCAATGTCCAAAAATGTGCTTAAATGAACTTTACCGTTACAATTTGCTACTGTAGACCTGGTGAATGAATGCATCATGCTGATTTCATGATACACTCCCAAAGTGTTGGCATGATTCTGTCAGTACCTTACCCACATGCTGCAGGCAGTGACTTGTCCTTATCCTAGTCCTCACACTGTCCAACAACCAGGACAGTGTTACCAACACGGCCTCTCTCACCGAGTGTCCGTGTTTGGTTACCAAACAGACAACAGATATCAGCTTTTTAACGCCCTCCGCCCCTCGTCTGACTCCTGACACCCATGGTCGGCTTACTACGGCACCTTTGTGGTGCCTGATGTATTACACCCTTTAAAGATGGGTGAAGAGCTAATTTGGGGTCAATTTTTATTTTTCAATTACAAAACGTATCTGTGTTGATAACGTCCATATAAATATGTGCGTAGCTTTGTAAATCATTCTGATGACATCTAATACATAACATATAGAGAAAACCAGGTCAGGGGACCCATCACTATTACAGGGGGGTTAGCTCCATATTTTATGGGTTTAAGTGTCAGTGTATATCAGAATGATTTTAAAAGCTACACACATCTGTATATGGACACTGTGAACAGAAATAAGTTGTCTAAATGAAAATTAAAACTCAACCCCAAATCAGCTCCTAACCCATCTTTAAGGGAGACTTAGTGGCTTGTATTGTATTGTAAATTAGTTTATTTGTTCTGAAGACAATACGGTCTATATCATGATAAGGTCGATGACCAGATCTGAATGTCGCATCAAGTCAATTTAGGGAATGATCCATGCACGACCTCCCTGTCATTAAAAAGAATTTATCATTCCCTTAATGCATTATGGCCCCCAAATGGTTGTTACAATGCATAAATGCATTGTTTCAACAAATGACAAGTTACATTCAAACACTTTGTGACACGGGATGGGTTAGTCACCTATAGGGACTATTGTTATAGTGAGTCTGATACTCCGGGCGTATTGTTTCAGCAACTCTAGTAGGTTTCCTGAGCAACATCTGACAAAGGGCAGGTAGAATGATTGCTAATTATAGATCTGAAATAGAATAGGTTGTTGCTCCAATTATAAAGTAGGTTTACAACTTCATAAAACGCTGTTCATCTGCAATGTAACAATTGTTAATGAGTTTTAAATTCAGCTTGCACTGAACAAGTTAACTCATCTCATGACTGTAATAAAATAAACAAGTTAAAAGTTGTCTAACCTATCAGGTTACCATCCCACAAATATAATCTGCAAATGTCAGGTTTTGGGTTGGCACATGCTAATTCAATTAGATTGGGTCTTCTATCTGACAACTCACACAGCTAGAAGACCCACTTCCTTGTCACTTCGGAGAGTCTGGAGACCAGTTTACTTTTTTCAGTGTGGTACTTTGATGTTCTCTCCCCATTTGTTGGCATAATGCAAGAATTGGTGAATAATTCAGTCATGAATACAGCCCTGGTAAGTAGATGCACTACTACAGATACATTCATGCATAATGAGGACAAATGACGTAAATTCTCGCAAAGAAGCCACGGCTAGTACGAGAATCAGATCGCCAATGCTGCTTATAAGATCAGCGAAGAGTCAGGGTGCGGCTTAGGCCCTATACACAAGGGTTTTTGCTACTATGGTACAGTATTAAAGCCGCTATGACCAGATAGCCAGTGCTACTCATACAATCGCTTCAAATCATTTTGTTCCCCTCCTTAATAGCTCATTGATCTATTTCCAAATCGACCCACCCTCCCACTACCCCACCTTCTTGTTAAGAGATGACCGGTCCCTCCCGCGGGGTGGCGCCACCCTGTACCACTAGCAGCAGGACCAGACTTGTTTAATTTGTTATTGATGCTGCACCACGCCCCCCTGGGGGCTGTAGTAACCCTCCAACAGCCACATACTGCCTGAATGTACTGTAACTCTGTAGGCATGATGCATGAATGCACAATACAGAGGCATGATGCATGAAGGCACAATACAGAGGCATGATGCATGAATGAACAATACAGAGGCATGATGCATGAAGGCACAATGCAGAGGCATGATGCATGAATGCACAATACAGAGGCATGATGCATGAATGAACAATACAGAGGCATGATGCATGAAGGCACAATGCAGAGGCATGATGCATGAATGCAGCACTGGGCTACATACAGGTATCATGCTGACCCTTTTAGGATCAAACCGGGATCCCCATGAATGCATCCCTGAAGATCGGACTTGCCAGGGATGCATTCATGGATTATGCCGATAAAATGCATCGAGTGCCATGCAGCCCTTAAAGGGTTACATTAGGGGTATTTTTGCTGAGCTGCTCCTCAGCCTGAGCTGCTGACGGGAGCAGGTCCAGATGTGACTCATACTTTAGCTGTACAGGACGCAAGTGTATACCGTAAACCCCCACATATAGGGACTGTACAGGAGGCCAGTGTGTACCGTAAACCCCCACATATAGGGACTGTACAGGAGTAACGTGTATACCGTAAACCCCCACAAATAGGGACTGTACAGGAGTATACCGTAAACCCCCACATATAGGGACTGTACAGGAGTAACGTGTATACCGTAAACCCCCACATATAGGGACTGTACAGGAGTAACGTGTATACCGTAAACCCCCACATATAGGGACTGTACAGGAGTAACGTGTTTACCGTAAACCCCCACATATAGGGACTGTACAGGAGTAACGTGTGTACCGTAAACCCCCACATATAGGGACTGTACGGGAGCAGGTCCAGATGTGACTCTAACTGCAGCTGTACAGGAGGCAAGTAACTTGCACAGCCAAAAATAGTTATCCCATTTCAAGAAAATAAGCTTATCAAACTCGACTGGTGGACAAACCACTTGTTTTAAGAAAATATTCTCTCCTAAAACAAGTGGTTTGTCCGCCAGTCGAGTTTAAGAATCCAATTTTCTTGAAATGAGATAATTATGTTTGGCTGTGTGTATATTGTAAAACTGTATATTGGTATTACCGATGTGCCCCCGTTTTTAGTCAGGTGGCAGAGTTAAGAACCTTACGCTCTACATATACCCAGAAGAGGGGGTTATTATTTGAGGGTTCAGTCAGTACTGAGTCTATGGGCGTCCACCTAGTGTTGCCTGATTGAACTTCTAACCCCCTAAGATGGATGCACTCATGGCCGGCCTAACCCCTAGGAGCCCTATAGACCGCCACTAGTATGTGAGTCAGATCGCCAGTGCGGCTTATAGGATAAGTCTGTGGGAGGTTTATAGGCCAGTTTTTAGATGTATACCACAGGACATAAGTCACTATAATCAGATGCTGGACTAGGCTTATATGATTCTCCTAAGTTAGGGGTGGCTTATACTTGAGTTAGGCTGATACATGAGGCTTTACGCTATGAGACTGGTACACCCTCCTCCCACACAACTAGCAGGTGCTGGGGAGAACGGTTCCTTCTCTGTGTAAAAGGACAAAAAAATTATGTTTCCGGTAACATCATGGAAAAAGCTGGGCAGGTAGGGTCGGATTTTAATTTTTTTCTGGAATGTAGGGTCCAACGTTCGCAAAATATGCAAAATTTGTAAAAGTGGTAGTAATTCCTAAGTCATGACATTGCTGATAGTATAAGCTTTGAATTGAGACCAAATATGCCAATAGGTTTTTTGGTAGTAAAGCATAAGAAATCCAACAAGAAAAGGGTTATCAAACTTCACCCACCCCTACCTTAACCACCTCTACATGGACTCAGGTGGCAAGTGAAGGTATTAGCCTGATTAGTCCAAAATCCAAGGTGGTAACGGAAGTAATTTGTCCACGATGGTGATTTGTCTACGTTCAGCAGTCCTTGGGTGTCCTTACCTAGGTCCTTACAGACTGATATAACTTAACCCTTAATAACAAGCACACAGTACTTTGATATGCCGTAAAACCCCAGTTAAAGGACCAACCCACCTTAAGACCCAACCCCTTGTTTGAGGAAAGAAAAATATCAGGTTATGAGAACTACCTTTGAAAAGCAAAATAAATGCTTTTTAAAGGCATGACTTTATGATACTACGGCCTTTGTTTTCATGATGCATCATGGTTGATAAACTCCTGGAGTCGGCATGATGTATTAATGCAGCCCAGGTAGATGCATTCATGAATCATGACTACAACTGAAGCACCATGCTGTCCCTACAGGGTTAAAGCACCATGCGGCCCTTACAGGGTTAAAGCCCTCTGCTGTCCTTACAGGGTTAAAGCACTGTGCTGCCCTTACAGGGTTAAAGCACCATGCTGCCCTTACAGGGTTAAAGCACTATGCGGCCCTTACAGAGTTAAAGCAGCGTGCTGCCCTTACAGGGTTAAAGCACTGTGCTGCCCTTACAGGGTTAAAGCACCATGCTGCCCTTACAGGGTTAAAGCCTCTGTGGTCTTTACAGGGTTAAGGGGCATTAAAGCCCTCTGCTGTCCTTACAGGGTTAAAGCCCTGTACAGGGTTAAGGTACAGACTTGTGGGAGTTGTTTGACTAAAGGGGAGTTGAATAAATGATGCAGTACCAGGTATAGTACGGGGTCCACCTAGCTACTAACCCTCTAAAGGCCGCAGAGTGCCTTAATGCATCATGCCCGGCCTTTGTAATGCGGTAATGCAGGTCTGGCGAGTAACTTGCCATACAGCGCTGCATTCCCACATCATGACGACCCTTTGAGGTATATCAACCTTGTAGGGTCGGTTTTATCCTTAAATGCAGCCCTTGGGAGTTACTTGTCAGGGCTGCTTTCATGCATCATGATGAAAAATGGCATGATGCATTACAGCACTATGTGGACATCAACCCATTAAGGACGGCATGATACCTTAATGCATTACGCCCTTGGTCCTCGTACCCATGAATGCAGACCCTACAGGGTTAAGACACTCCAAAAGGTTTCGCATGATGCAGTACCGGTGAGTTACTTGTCAGGACTGCATGAATGCATCATGACGACAAATGGCATGATGCATTAAAGCACTATGCAGCCCCTATAGGGTTGTTACACATGTAGAAGGTTGGTAGGGTGCCAGGTGGTGTGGTTAACACGCTTTACACACGTTGGCAATAACCCAAACAGTTAGCACGATTTGGCACAGGGATTGAAAACCTCGGTAGTTTTCTACTTTATAATACATTTTGATCAAATTTAAAAAATGATGGTTTGTATCTAGGGCGGTAGGTGATGCGAACTCTATAAGGCCCCAAAAAAAAGGTTTGTTTTAGGTCACCCGATTGACCCTATCAAAAGAGGGCTGACCCTACGTTTTCTTATGCAATTTTCATGTTTTTACGCTTTTTTGGGCAATTTTAGGGGATTCAAAAAAGTTGGGTAGTACATTCATGTTTAAAAAGAAAATCATGACGACCCTCCTTGAGTATATATCAACCCAGTAGATTCGGCATGATGCATGAATGCAGCACTGGTAAGTTACTCATCAGGACTGCATTCATGCATCAGAAGGAATGGAGAGAAGGATCTTGCTGCCCTATAAGGGTTAATGGGACCTAGTTGTAATGGGTTCACAGTCTAAACTCCATGTCTGTCAGTCATGTGCCGCACAGGGGAGGTATACATGAACATATACAGGTGGTATGCTGTAGTTAATTCTAGAAACATTCACATAACCATTGGCTATCTATTAAGACTACTAAGTGTCTAGTAATAGTATTGCCTGGGTGCCTGGATACATGGTGTCTAATTATAGTACTGCCTGGGTGCCTGGATTCATGGACTTTTAGTGTAGGTGCTAAAGTGTTTTCGGTATAGCCCATCATACAGCGCCTTTTGTTGTCACAATGCATTAATGCAGCTCATGTGAGCAACTTGCCGATGCTGCATTCATGAGTGTATCAAGACTACCCTACTTGTTTGATAGATGCCTGAGCATGATTAAACAACAATAGGGAAATCGGGGGCCTACCCAAGAATGCAATTTGCCTGCTTACACTCCATCCTACTCTCTGCGTTCAAGTGTAGAAAACAACAGACCTAACATCTGCTAGGGAAATGATTTTTCATGACACTCCCGACCCTATTTGCGCTATGCTGAGGCATTCCCACCATGCAGTCTACTAGGGCACACGGATGCTGTCTGTAAGCCAAGTTTTCCCGCGCCATAATCGCCGGCAGCAGAGCTGCTGGTTCTCCTCTAAACCACAAGCGAGTTACTCGCCAGCGCTGCATTGATGCATCATGATTGACCAGTGCTGCCATTGTTAGAGGGTTAACATGTAGAGGGAGCAACTGCCTGTACCAACCCCGACCCCCGACCACACACACCACACCCAGAACAGGAGAAGACATTATACGTCCTAGTATACAAAATAATGATATAAATATAGAAATATCTCCTTTTAGCTCTGATGAAACTAAAGCATTGAATAATTCTTTGATGATATTACTTATGGAGGTGGGGGGGGGGTGCTGAAAGATGATTGCAATTCTTGTACATTCATACACTCTCTATAGATATGATAAAACCACTCTATACACTATGATAACTACTTCACTCAACATATACTATTTATATTTGATACATCTGATATCTGCTACTGGTATTGACTGTTTGAGTGTCTATATGATGTAAACATGACGGGGAGGCCTTGACAGACTCGGAGAATGACCAGCCCCTAATCCTATATCTCCATAACTTGTCACAGTTAGGCTGTTAATCTATTGGCTGTTACTGCGTGTTAGCTAACCTCCTCTCAGCAACTCGTACAGTGCTACAACTGTAGGAGGCCGATCTATGCACTCAAGTGATCAATACAATGGTTTGTAATCTCTGACAATTTACTCTGTGCATCATCAGTCATTGCGAAAACTATTTGATCCCACAGGACATTCAGTCCTGCATATTTTCAATGATGCAGGACTGGCTACATTTTTGAAGGACCGGATAACCACATTAATATACAATTTATATACTTTAAATATGAAATATTTTTGTCCATTGAAAATAGATTTTATTAGTAATCATCTATGGCTAAATCAGGATAAATACATAGATTTACACTGTATATTCACATATTTCAGGTTAAGAGACAAACAAACTTATTTTAGTTCAGAAAAGCCCTACATGTGACTGGACATTCAATCATGCTACACTTCTGAATCTGCCAGACCGGTGGCATTTTAGGTGGACATTGCCACTGTCCTGTATGTTTCTGCAAAGACTGCATCATGCCATGGAATTTGATAGGCAGCAGGGTAGGACGTGCAAACTAAATATAGTGACGTCATAGGCCATGATGACGTCAAATTAAATACGGGAGGGGGGGGCATGGGATACAATACTTAGTGTAGTGTTTGTATCTGGTATGAGGACAATAAAGGTGAGGGATGAAGTAGACACATGGCCATATGTACCTGGGGGCTGCTACAAAACAACGTAAAAAGTGTCAATGTTCAGAATCCATGTTTTAAACACTGATCAGTAAATGGGTCGGTGTATCTAGATGGGGGCATTAGATGTATGATATGGCATGTGATGTCAGACCTGCCCCCAGGGTACACACAACCACACAGTTAGCAGGAATACACCTACAACTAAACATCCACACTTCACAACATTATCACCCTAACCAACCTGCTGACAGTGTCCAGGTCGGTCTGAAATAGCCACTTTTAATGCTATTTAATCATTGTTATTAGCACCAGACAAATAGTGTTAAACATTATAACAGGCTGTATACTGGATTATTGTGGCTCAATAATACACAGACCATGTGGCTGAGATGTCAGTGTGTCAAGTGGTGCTGATACGGGTTATCACACACCACTCACCGGGACCCCAGGGCCACTTGTAGCAGTGTATACGGCACTTAGTAAGTTATTGGTTATACACATACACTCTATGAGATAGCCTCTTGAGTCTATACCACAAGGTGCCTTCAGGCTTCTAACCCATTCCTGGTTATTGTACCACTATTGAGGCTATACCGCATGATGCCTTTAGGCCTCTAACCTATTCGTCGTTATTGTACCATTATTGTCTTCTAGACCAACATTCTTGCCAGGATAAATAAATGAATTTCAAATTAAATCATATTCTGATGCACCGATGCAGCACCAGTTCTGTATTGGTGTGTCCTGCCAATCCTTTGGGAGTGTATCAACCCTGTACTACTGTAGGATGCATCAATGCATCCCTGGCGAGTTACTCACTACTCACCATGCATTATTTCTACACATGTAGTATGGAAGCACTGCCCAAGTTACCATCAGGAGGGGTCAGAGATCAGTTATCGACAAACGTATCGATTAGATATGACCCCACATTCCACTAGCACTGCTTATCTAGCTGATACACTACTTCATGATACAAGTTTCCCAGGTTCTGCTGGTGTACATGGATTCCCACCAGTTAACAGATTAGTAGAGAATGATAGCAATCTTTGACTTTTTTCCCTGTGGGGCATGGTATATCCGGAGACAAATAAGGCCGGTTTATTCTGATAACTTCGATTACGGATCTGCCAATGGGAATTTTGGCATTTTGGAGTATCTAAGCAAAAAAAAAGTACATGCGAGCTAGCAAACACCCAGAATTAGGCCCTATGATTTGGGAATATTTAATCTTCCCCAGTCTTTGCGCAAACATGCAGGACAGTGGAAATGTCCTCCTAAAATGCCACCGGTCCAGCAGATTGCCAAGTGAAGCAGGGCCAAATGTCCAGTCACATGCTTTTCTGAACTTAAAATAATTAAATGGTCTCTAAACCTGAAATATGTTTGTCAATATTCTGTGTAAATAATATTTCATACTTAAAGAACATAAATTGTCATATATGTGGCTATCCAGTCCTTGACAAATATAGCCGGACCTGCAACATTGGAACTTTGCAGGTCCGAATGTCCTGTTAAGACTGCTTCCAAATCTTTTAATTTGAAGCTATTCAGTAGGAAAAGACAACTATTTTTCTGAACCCATTGAAATTTGAATACTGCCACATAGTATTAAATGGAGGCCATTGAATACAGGGCTTCCAGGACTTAAAGATAGTAAATCTTGTATCCCTAAAGAATAATTTGAATATAGCATGGTCATGTGTGGCTTCAATAGGACGCCATGTCTGATCTATGTGAGGGGAGTCAGAGGCATCCTGTCCGCTAGGGAGGTAGTGTGGTGGGTAGTGCAGAGAGTTGAAGATGACTGTGAGTTGTACTTTTGATGTAGAGTCACAACCTACTTACCATGTCCACTCTGTGTCAAGTATCTTGTCCCTACATCCTGCTGTGGAAGGCTCTGGTGACTATCACTATGACCTTGAACTTGGATTTTGGGTTGATTTGGTTGATTAATGCATCATGCCCTTGGTCACCATAACGCATGAATTCTTGCCAATGCTGCATTAAAGAATGCTGTTGACCCTACAGGATTGATACACCCCCGTAGGGCCGGAGTCGGCATGATGCACCAATACAGCACCGGTGAGTGACTCCCTGGGGCTGCATTGGTGCATCATGATGACAAATGCCATCTTTTAGAGACATCCGTCCTTAAAGGGTTAAAGCACTCTGCTGTTGTAAGAGGGTTAATGACCCCGGGCGCCCCCCCCCCAGGGTCCACTCCCCTCTGTGCGAGAAGGTGACATGAGGACCTCCCACCTTGGTACTACTCAACGTTAACTCTGGTGCGGCAGCAGAGTGCTTTAATGTACCATGCCCTGTGGTCATGATGCATGAATGCAGCCCTGACCAGTAACTCCTCATAGCTGCTTCAATGCATCATCTGATCATGGCGATTCTCCTGGATGGTAACAACCCTTAAGGGTCATCATGGACTATAACTATAGCCCTTGAGAGTCGACTTACATTTACGCATCATTACGTTTAAGGGTGCAGCTCAATAAAGCAGTATGCAGCCCATACAGGGTGTAAGGGGCCTGATGTGGATCAAAGTCTGCCCTGGAGGCAGCCTGCCCTCAATAACCCCCCCACCCCACACACACACATACACCTACACAGTACCCTCAATACCCCCCCCCCCCCACCCTGGAGGTCCTTGTACCCTTCCACTTTACACCCGTGCCAGGGCTCCGTTAGTCCCTGTGTTCCCCTGCCCTGCCTACTATAGTACTAGCCAAGGTATGTAGGACCAGGCAAATAAAACAACACTTGCTTTCCTTCTAAAAGAGTAGGAGACGTTGCCCGGTAGCAGTTTCCCCTTCATCCAATACATTTGATCACTCATCTCACAGATGAGATCGTGCATAGAAGCAGCATTGGGTAAACAGCATATACCTATCCTACTGCGAGGCAGACTACCACTATTTGTGGATGACTCCTCGCTAACTTGAGCCCTGTAAGGTCTACTGCTCTGCCTACTGCCCTGTCTACCGCAATCTTGACAATTAAAAAAATAAATTTGGGGGGCGGGCAAACATACTCAGCCCCCCCCCATCTCCTAAGCCACTGCTACTGCCCTGTACCACTGTACCACCTGCTCATCTCCTCTCTGGGACCAGCCTCCCTCCAGGCTGACCTGCAGCGGGTCCATGCCCCTTACCCCCCTCCCCCCTATGTGGCCCTCTCCCTCCCCTACATTCTCCACCCCCCCTCCCGTGGTTCAGGAATCAATGTCCCGTGCCTCCTGGCGCCCCCTGTGGCAGCCAGCAGTACTACCCCTGTAAGGCCCCCACAGTGCCGTGATGCATCATACCTTGTACTGTCATGATGCATGAATGCAGTCCTGGTGAGGAACTAATCCAGGCTGTTCTGATGCATAGTGATGACCTTATCCAACCCCTGAATGCAGCCCTGGTGAGTAACTCCAGGGCTGCATTCAAACATCATCCTGACCCTACGGAGTTGAGACTCTGGAGGTGGATTGGTGACAAATGTCATCTTTTAGCGACATCCCGTCCATATAGGGTTAATGAACGCTGCGCTAGTTCCGGCAGGTCACAGGGGAGGCGGGAACCAGCGGAGGATTCCCCGGGTGATAATAGGGGTCTCTGGCGGCCAGACTGAGCGATATTAGGGCACTCCTGCATCTTCAGACAGTGGGTGGTCAATACGGGTCAGCTTCAAAAGCCGCAGGAAGGGGGCGAGGGGACCCAGGGAGGGGACCCGGGGAGGGAACGGCCGCATAGGGCTACACTGTTGCCAAAGTACATGGAAATATCATGCAAATATTATGGAAACGAGATGCAAAGTCGCAGTCTGGCCTGAATCCACTGTGGATTACAGTTGGCTTTATTTTTGAGTTTGCCCGCTTTAACTTAGGATTACAAACATGGTTCCTATGAATCAAGCCAAATAAAATGGTCCAAGAGTGATGGGTGTACTGTCAAAATGAGAATTTTTTAAAATGTCAAATTGAAAGGCAAAGAATGAAACAAGGATGGGTCAAATTTCAAAACACAAAACCATTCCATCTATCAGGATTACAATTCAAAGATTTCAAACCCCCAAAGATCTATCAACGTAGCCGGTAATTGATTTAGACTAAATAGTTCCTTGAAATCCTGCACAAATGAGACAAATCGTGTCGTTGAGTGGTATTTGTGAATATTGATTACCAGTATAAGCGGAAACACTAGCATGGCTTGTTCTGACAATCCCCCTGTTATGGTACACAGATATGAATCTGTACACATTGGGACTTGGAGTGTTAGGAGACTGTATGACAGTGTTTTAGGTAAATTATGAATGCCTTTTACCTTCTAATACAATCGCTAACACATCCTACAAGTAGAAATCTGCATCGACAGGGGGTCATAATAATCTGGTCACAAGACCAGTTTTGTCATGAGTGGTACCTTGGATGGTATCTCACGAGGTGGAGTTGAGTGTGATATAGTCCCAAGCTACCACGAGTAAAGAAACTTCCTACCAGGACGACCGACTGATTATTGATTGATTCCATTCAAAATGATGACTTTCATAGAGCACTATTTTAGTGATGCCATTGTGGAGAATGAGCATCAGTTTCTCCTTGGGGAAAGAGAACGGCTATTGTAGTATTTTACCATAGTAATAGACATAGGTTCAACATGATCTGTCTGAATGACAGGTTTCTCCACTTGTGGTACAGTGACTCCAATGATCCAAGGCACCACAAGTAGAGAAACCAGGAATTCAGGCTCATTAGAGTGGATCTCTGTGTTTATTTTTAAGTAATTATTGATAAAATATATCTAAAAATGACATTTAAAGATTGGTTTCATAGCTATTTTCGTGACATCATCATGGAGAAACAGCCGATGGAGAATGAGCATCAGTTTCTCCACAAGGGTGTGGAGAATGGCCATTCCAGTAGTTAAGCATAGTAACTTTGTTTCTCCACACGAATTAAAAGCTGTTCTTTAAGAAAGTTGTTTCTCATCACCGCGTGCATCATAAAAATCATAATCTGGGGAAACACTTCTTTATTTTTTTTAAACTTTTGGTTGAAGATATGTTAAAATTGGAAAAATATTAGGAAATTTGGTATCAAATTAAAGCTTATGCTGTTAGTAATGCAGTCCACTGGAATTAACTTGCATTATAACAACTGCTTATCAATAAACTCTGAATAAGTAAAATGTAAAAAATTATCATTAAAATGTATAATTTAAAACTCCCTTATCATGTTTTTCACCGCTTGGTGATGAGAAACTTTATTTTTGAGTGGCCTTAGTGTATCATCAAATAAGAGTTATTCAGCATTAAAAGGCGCACTTTGTGAGCAGACAGACAGAAAGTTCCTTGTCGGCCAAATCCATATTAATGTGGGCCCCACAGGATAATGCTAAATGAGTCGGTGGATATAAGCGTGTGTCTAAACCACTCGGAGACCACCGGGGGACCAGGAGCCCACATGAGGCATGGGTCCGGGCTGATCAATGAAGACAACCATGCAGGCCCCGGTCTAACCGCTCCAAGGGAGTGGTCATTTTTTAACAGCAGGTGGGGGGGAGGGGGGGTAGGTTGATTTGGCGGGGGGAAGCCAAAAAAATGTCACCCCTTGAAGGGGGGGACCAAAACCATTTGAACCCCTCCTGAGGGGGGGACCAAAAAAATTGCACTCCTTTTTAGCGAAAAAGCAAGCGCATTACTATCGCTCAAAGGGGTTGGCCACGCTCAATTTCAACCTGCCTCGGTGGGGGGAACTGAAAAAACTTTGATCCCTCCTGCAGAGGGGACCAAAGAATTTCTGACGCACTCGTCTAAAAATCCACCGAGACACCCCCACCCCCTCTTTAAAAAATGACCACTCCCTAGCCCTCCAAGGGCCGCATGCACAGAGAAAAGAAACAGAGTCTTGGTGGAGAAAGGCAGTCACCTAAAGGAGTCACATATCTCCCTGACTCACCTAAGGGAGTCACCCAGGGGAGTCACATATCTCCCTGACTCTCCTAAGGGAGTCACCTAGTGGAGTCACATAGCTCCCTGACTCACCTAAGCGAGTCTCATAGCTCCCTGACTCTCCTAAGGGAGTCCCCAGGGGAGTCACATTGCTTCCTGACTCTCCCAAGGGAGTCACCTAGTGGAGTCACATAGCTCCCTGACTCACCTAAGCGAGTCTCATAGCTCCCTGACTCTCCTAAGGGAGTCCCCAGGGGAGTCACATAGCTCCCTGACTCTCCTAAGGGAGTCACATAGGGCAGTCACATAGCTCCCTGACTCTCCTAAGGGAGTCACATAGGGCAGTCACATAGCTCCCTGACTCTCCTAAGGGAGTCACCAGGGGAGTCACATAGCTCCCCGACAATAAATGCATATGAACCTTCAGACATTGTGCTGTCCTTAAAAGGATGCAAGTCAGTTAAAAGATGACATTTGTCGTCATGATGCATTAATGCAAGCACGGCGAGTAACTGGCCAGTGATGCATTGGTGTATCTGCCAACACTTTGGGAGTGTCTCAACCTGGTAGGAATGCAGCCCTGGCAAGTAAGTCATTAAGACATGATGCCGTGCTTAGAGGGTTAGCGGGCTAGCTGACAGGGGCTGGGTAGGAGACCGGTGGGGGGGGGGGGGGGGGGGGGGGGGCTAAGACTGGGAGGACACTGGGGACCACTGTATAGAGATACCACAGGAGGGGGGGGGACTGTTGTACATGAGCAATCCTTACTTCAAATACAGAAAACCATGATACTATGCTTAAATACTAAACTAGCAGAAATAGACTGAACCTTGCTCTGCACGGCCCTGTTCTGCATAGTAAAAGGATTATATCGATTTAAATTAATAATTGTATTCAATAAATACAGATATTGACTTGATCTATTTAAACTGATAGTTTATTTGCTCATTGAGCTCTGTACCTTTGGGAGTATATCAGCCCTGTAGGGTCGGCTTGATGCTTGGATGCAGCACTGACGAATTGCTGACCAGGGCAGCGTTCATGTATCATGACAACAAATGGCATAGCGCTTTTTTGCACTTGATGGCCTGCCAGTAGGAATAGCTAGGCCTATATATATATACTGAAGTGACCTCCTGAATGACTGTGTGCCCGACCTGACTTACCATTTGTCTATACTACTAACTTCTGCTAAGCAGGCGCCTAGCGCAATACATTGAGAGCAGTGAAATAATTCCCTGGTCTTCACATCGGTTTTCTTAGGATGCATTATGAACAACTGGTACTAACTGTGACAGCTGTTATCAGTGCTTATATCGCCAGTACGTGATCAAGCTATGGCCGCCAACATAGGGGTTCCGCTAGTGAGGAATTCTGCAGAGCGCTGCCTCCCTATTATAAGTGCAGTCTATACGAAAAGGGGGAGGCCAGGCAGGGAGGCAGGCAGGGGGAGGCCAGGCAAGGGGAGGCCAGGCAGGGGGAGGCCAGGCAAGGGGAGGCCAGGCAGGGGGAGGCCAGGCAGGGGGGGCTGGCAGGGGGAGGCCAGGTAGGGGAGGCCAGGCAGGGGGAGGCCAGGCAGGGGGAGGCCAGACAGGGGGAGGCCAGGCAGGGGGAGGCCATGCAGGGGGGGGGGCAGGTAAGGGGAGGCCAGGCAGGGGGGAGGCCATGCAGGGGGGGGCAGGTAAGGGGAGGCCAGGCAGGGGGGAGGCCATGCAGGGGGGGGCAGGCAGGGGGAGGCCAGGTAGGGGGAGGCCAGTCAGGGGGAGGCCAGGCAGGGGGGAGGAAGGCCAGGCAGGGGGAGGCCAGGCAGGGGAGGCCAGGCAGGGGGGAGGGAGGCCAGGCAGGGGGGAGGCCAGGCAGGGGGGAGGCCAGGCAGGGGGAGGCCAGGCAGGGGGATGCCAGGTAGGGGGGAGGAAGGCCAGGCAGGGGGAGGCCAGGCAGGGGAGGCCAGGCAGGGGGGAGGCCATGCAGGGGGGGGCAGGCATGGGGAGGCCAGGTAGGGGGGCAGGCAGGCTGGGAAAATTGAATGTTTGAATCTAGAAATGTAGTATTGAATAAGAATTTATATAGAGGTTACTGGTCCCTATATTTGAATCATTTCAATAAATATAATTTTGTGTTATTTTCTACAATTATTCAGGCTTTCTAGTTTACTCTCTAGAATCCTTAATAATAGTCCGATTTACAAGCTGTGAAAACTGGCATGTAGCTCAGGAAAGTAGCTAGTCATTGGGTCCAGCATTTAGCCAGCTATAGCCAGTGTCCGGCTGGTTTTCATATAGATTGACTTTCAGTGCTATGAGGACCAGCTGTTGCCTGGGCAGATGGTTAATATAAATGTAGTAATACCATGATTTGTTTACTAACCAGGTGTTGTTATATTCATGGTATTACTACATGTATATTAACCATGTGTTGTTATACTAATGGTATTACTACATGTATATTAACCATGTGTTGTTATACTAATGGTATTACTATGTATATTAACCAGGTGTTGTTATATTCATGGTATTACTACATGTATATTAACCATGTGTTGTTATACTAATGGTATTACTACATGTATATTAACCATGTCTTGTACTAATGGCTTGTCCTGTTTTCAGGGGCGTGATGGCGCTGGGCGCGGGGTGGGTGTTGGAGACGAGTGTCGGGGTGAGTGACATGTGTCTGCTCCACCCCGTCACCGAGGACTCCTTCATCCACAACCTGCACGCACGCTTCCTGCACGACCAGATCTACGTGAGTTGGTTTCAATTATCTTAAAACATTTCAAAAAGAAAAGTTGTTTCTCATCACCGTGCGCATCATAATAATCCTGAATTGGGGAAAACCTTCCTTTTTTGTGGTCTTTTTTTTAGCAATTTTTATGAAAAATATGTTAAAAATTGAAAAAGATATTGCCAAATTTGGTATCACATTAAAGCTTGTTTTGTCAGTAATGCTGTCAGCTAGGAATAACTTGCATCATAACAACCTTTGCTGATAACAAAGTCTGAATATGTTTTGAAGCCCTGAGTAAAAAACAAAGAAAAATTTAATGAAAAACACCCTTTGCATATCTTCCACTGTTTGGTGATGAGAAACAACTTTTTATTAAGTAGCCTAAAATTTTGTTTTTAAATAAATTTAAGTAGGTCATATCTAGGGATGCCATTGATACCCCCAGAGTCACATTGACAAATGCATGGCGTTAACACACCATTTGGACACAGAACCACGTTTAATTGTTTAATTCACCTTTCTAAGATGGCAAGGATTGTATAGATATTCCATCTAGAATTTGCTTTTATTCAGTTCAAAAATAAGACCTTTGCAGGCCTTTAATATTGAGTAAAAATGACATGATGAAACTGCTCAAAGTGCTACCAAGTGCTCATCTTTATAGCTTCATCTATAAGGGAGGAAATATACAGATGAGAATATCCCTTTTCAAGCAAATATGAACTGTGCTTGCAATATCTAAATCAATCGATAAAATTAAAACATCGAGACCAAAATAGTGAAATGGAAATGGGTTGGATGTTAATGCCAATTTGCCATCCCTATCATATCAACACATGTCTTGACCTTTAAAAGGTCACATAGTGCTTTAATGCTCTATGTCCCTAAGGGACGCTGGGCCCATTGTCGTGATGCTACCGTACGTTTACACTTGTCCCCCGCGTCATTCTGGTACAAAATGGCACTTGTAAACATCACTATGACCTTGAACCTGACTTTGCTGGTTTTGAGCAAAACCTTTCTTAGCTTGGAATCAGCAAAGAGGAACCAGCACTGGAACCAGAGCAGGAACCAGAGCAGGAACCAGAATGTATGATGGAAGTTCCAAGCTATCAGCAGGCCAGGGGTTCCATACCCTACAACATCCAAGTTCAAGGTTATAGTGGTTATTACCAGAGCCCTCTGCCTTCACAGGGACTGAGAGTATAGTGTGTGAATACAGTGTCTGTGTGTGGGCAGCATGAGTGTGTGGTGAGGCTCCCCAGGCCCCTGTGCCGTCAGCACCGGGAACCACCCCAGCATGTTGAGTTGTCACAACTCAATTATAACCCTGTAACGCACCCACTGTGCTTTAATGCATCATGCACAGGGGCGCATGATGCATTCATGCAACGAGTAACTCCTGAGCACTCTAGGAATGTATCATGCACTCTCAAAACGTAGGCATAATGCTTGGTCGGATGGTAAATATGCCGCAATGCATTAAGAAATCATTCCGTCCTTAAAGGGTTGTGCAGTCCTTAGAGGGTTAACGGGAACCAGATACTGCAGCGACTAGGGCAGCTATTATTTACAAGGCACATGATGAGACAGGGCCTTCACTGAAAGGTCAGGCAGGGAGGCCAGGCAGGGAGAGGCCAGGCAGGGCAGGGGGAGGCCAGGCAGGGGGAGGCCAGGCAGGGGGAGGCCAGGCAGGGAGAGGCCAGGCAGGGCCAGGGGAGAGGCCAGGCAGGGGGAGGCCAGGCAGGGGAGAGGCCAGGCAGGGGGAGGAGGCCAGGCAGGGGGGAAGGCCAGGCAGGGAGGGGGAGGCCAGGCTTGGGGAGGCCAGGCAGGGGAGGCCAGGCAGGGGGAGGCCACACAGGGGAGGCCAGGCAGGGGGAGGCTAGGCAGGGGGGAGGCCAGGCAGGGGGAGGCCAGGCAGGGGGAGGCCAGGCAGGGGGAGGCCAGGCAGGGGGAGGCCAAGCAGGGGGGAAAGGCCAGGCAGGGGGAGGTCAGGCAGGGGGAGGCCAGGCAGGGGGGAGGCCACGCAGGGGGAGGCCACGCAGGGGGAGGCCAGGCAGGGGGAGGCCAGGCAGGGGGAGGCCAGGCAGGGGGAGGCCAGGCAGGGGGAGGCCAGGCAGGGGGAGGGAGGCCAGGCAGGGATGGAGGCCAGGCAGGGGGGAGGAAGAGAGACTAAGAGAGCTGTGGTATGTGTTGTATGTTAGGGTGCCATAGTATAAGTACACCAAGGAAAAAATATGAGAGTCAGCTGGATGCTGGCTATGTCACCAAAAGGACTCTCCTACAAGGGTCAGGCATTTTAGTGTGGGTCAGGCATTGCTGGACCCAACCACATGAGGGTCAGGCATTGCTGGACTCACCCAAAGAGCTCGAAAGTCTGGCCATGCTGGATCCTCATGCCAGAGTCTGACAATGCTGGAGTCTGGGGAGAGTCTCTTTCAGCCTCCGAGAGTCCAGCATTGTCAGACTCTGGCATGAGGGTCCAACATGTCCAAACTCTCAAGCAATTTTAGGATAGTTCAGCCTGTTATTGAAGGTACAGCATAGCCTGACCCTCACTAGAATGGCCCTTGACCCTTCTATGTTAGTGCAGACTGCTGGTATGGGCAGTGGTATTAGAGGGTGCCAAGATGTGCTCCTATATGGGTAGGGGTAGAGGAGGGCTCTCTCTGCATGATGGCTAGGTCAGCACCTTATACATTGAAATTATATTATTGGTGGTTGTGGTGGAAGTCTCTACCCGAGACTCCAGCCGGAGCTTGAGGCAGAGTGCACCTAGATAGACAAATGCAGCAAGAAACTGTGACTTTTCAGAAAAGTTGTTGATAAAGTCTACCAACAAGTGCATATAAAACCTCAAAATCCTGCATTGCAATTTACACGATTTGAAAGACAATTGTCCTGTGAATCACCTGATATGAAATGAGTGCAAACATAGCCATTGCAGACAATGTTATGAGGATTCTACTAAGTCCAATATAAATAAAACTTTATAATGAAGGTGCCCCTTTCCTGCTGCATGGTGTGTAGCAGCATGCGTGCAGCGTCTGTCGTCTCCTGCCGCGTCCCGTCCCTCGGGGCAGCGTCACATGGCTCTCAAGTCTCCGTGTGGTTTACCCTGTAAACCTTTAACCACAACATGTCACTAAAAGCTGACATTTGTCATCATGATGCACCCATGTAGCCCTGCATGGGTGCATCATGCAGGGCCTTCAGGAGTGTATCAGCCCCAGAGGGTCGGCATGATGCCTGAATACAGCGATGGCGAGTGACTTAACAGAGCTGCATTCATGTATCATGAAGACAAAGGGCATGATGCTATAAAGTACCATGCAGCCCTTACAGGGTCAGTATAGGTAGCCCTGAGTCACGCCACCCACATGGGGGCAGTGCCCTTATAGGTCCTAGATAAACCATACCTAGGGCTGTTGGAACAGGGAGGGGGGGATAGCAGGCGGGTCATTGCCCCCCCCCCCCCATTCTAGACATGGTTGAACCATGCCGCCCTTCCCAAAAGAAAAAAAAGTGGAAATGTTAATGAATCTATATTCATTCCTGTAGAAACCACTATATTTTTATATAATGAACTAGTGAATTAACTTACAAAATTGTTCTAAATTATGTCAAAATTGTTGCTATACATTTTGGCCATTCAGAGAAAAAATATAAATAAAAATAAAGCTCTCTCAGTTTATTTCTCAGTACTTGGTGATGATAAACCCCTTTTAGTGGCGTAATGGCCTTGTTTTAGATACTGCCCTGAGACCCTGGTCTCCTTCTCAGTCAGTATGCATCTAGCCCCTGCAAGTAACTCGCCAGTATACATGTAGCCCCTGCGAGTAACTCACCGGTATGCATGTAGCCCCTGCGAGTAATTCGCCAGCATGCATGTCGCCCCTGCGAGTAACTCACCAGTATGCACGTAGTCCCTGCGAGTAACTCGCCAGTATGCATGCATACATCATGCCCGCCTTATGGCGCTGATACGCCTGGAATACCGAGAGATGTAGTAAAGACTCCCCAGCGCTGCATGCATGTATCCTGATGACAACAGGTATAACATTAATGTAGAACCTTACGTCTAGAATACAACTAGTACACAGGTCAGATCACTAGTGCAGCTTATAGGATCAGGGAAAAGTCAGGGTACGGCTTATACACAAGTTTATACACATGTATACTACAGTACTCGAGTGTAAGTGAGGCTTATAAGATAATCCCAGAGCCCAGGTGCGGCTTATACGCGAGTTAGTCTTATATGCAAGGTCTTGTGGCAAAGCGGTGTGCCGCCCTCAGAGCGTTACTAAGTCCCTCCTCCCACCTGTCCCTGCTATTCACTGTAAACGTAAGTTATTTCACGCTGTACTTATTATTGCGAATTTCACAGAAATGAAAATCCGCGAAAATACAGCGTGAATACTAATCCAGTGTAATGATGTACTACCATCTTCCAAAATCTGTGAATTCAAATACACAAACTGTACTTTGTACCAAATTCGCAAAAATATACATGCACAAAAATATCTGCATTTACAGTACACCCTCCTAGAGGCTACCTGAGGCATAGAGTAGGGGGCAGGCGGCTGGAGGCTGCATGACCAGAGTACCCTGACATTAAGCCTTTAACCCGCTAAGGGCAGCATGATGCCTTAATGCATCAAGCCCTTGGTTGTCATGATACATGAATGCAGCCCTGGGAAGTAACTTGCTGCACTCAGGCATCATGCCGACCATATAGGGTTGTAACTCTCTGAGGGTCAGAATGATGCTTGAATGTGACACTGGTGAGTTACTCGTCAGGGCTGCATTCATGCATCATGCCCTGCATGATTCGTTAAAGCATCATAGTAGCCAGCCATTTGGTCCAGCAGATGCAGTCTTTTTGCTGAACCAGCAGGTATTTTAAAAGCTGGCTATAGCCGGTGTCCGGTAGGTTCTCGTACAGATTGTGTGAGCATCAGCTTGACGCTGACTATGTCACCAAAACTACTCACTTCCAAGAGTCAATCATTTTGTTGAGGTTTACAGTGAATCAGACATCAGCGGTGCTCGAGTAAAGAGATGTACGGAATATATATAGTGGGTTAGGCTTGTAAGATGTTTTAAGGCACTGAGACGATATTTGTAAAGAGAGAAGGGTAAAGGAGTCAACTGTGTCTGCCACGTTACTCTGGTAGAATTAGGGTGTCAAGCAGTTATTGACTCTTGAGTTGACCTTGATAGTAGAGAGTCAACTCAATTTAACACTGATAGTAGAGAGTCAACTCAAGTGGAGCTTTCATATAAGCAGAGTCATTAGTGGTTTGACACAGTTGAGGTGGGTAGGTGGGAGAGGAATAAAGCACTACTCTGCGGCTAAAGGGCTAACACTTAACACTACCATGCTGGAGGGGTGAGGAGGGAGAGGGACAGAATATATATAGTGGGTAAGATGTTTATAGGCTCTCAGCCATATATATGTATATAGTTAGGGCAGGTGGAAAAGGAGGGACAGAGCGGAATAGCACGCTATAGATGCCTCCCGTAAAGGGTTAACACTTCACTCAACCCCTGCTTATGTTGGAGGTGGGAGGAGAGAGGGAGGTGCAGCATATATAGTGTGTGAAGCACAGGTTCTAACTAGAGCTCGACTTGTTGAGTTACTGGGTTGTAGGGTACCATAGAATAGTGTGATACTGGATGTCCACAGTCATCTTCCTGACTTCCCCCTGTGTAAGTATAGTGGGGACCTTCATGATGGGGGCATGAAGGAGTAGAATAACTTCATCTGTAGGCTTACATAATACCAATGGGCATTCCGTATTTACCGTATTCGTAAAAGGCAACAAAACTTGAGGGGTCTCGTGCCTTACTGCTGCCTTACATTCACGTAAGCTGTATTGGCATCAGCTGCCCATATGCCCAGGCCCGGGCCTTCTTGCTGGTGGTCTGGCATGGGATCCCTCCTCAGTGAACCACATCTGAGATATCAAAGGCCGTGGTTTGTCTGGCCCTGCCTACTATGGTACTAGCCCAGGTAGGTAGGACCAGGCAAATACAAGAACACTTGCTATCCTGCGAAAACAGTAGGGGACGTGCCCCGGTAGCGGTTTTCTCCCTCACCTCATAGATGCGGTCATTCATTTCATAGATTAAATCATCCATAGATGCGTTCACTGCTGTATTGGGCAAGCAGCATATAAATATCTGTCCTACTACTGCAAGGCAAACTACCAAAATTTTTGTGGATGACTCCTTGCCAACTTGAGATATGTCCCGTGAGGTACTTGAAGTACATCTGGACGTTAAAAAAATCAATCAATAAATCAATAGGGTACCATAGAAAGGTGTGATACTAGATGTCCACAGTCATCTTTGTGCCTTCCCTGTAGTAAGGAGGACAACACAATTTTTAAAAATGGTTGGAATTTATAATATGATATCTCAAAATGATGGGGGGATCAAGTCAAATCCAGATATGTAACTATTATTGATCTGCTGTTGATACATGATGTCTCTGATTTTCTGAAAAAGAAAAGTTGGAATCATGCACCTGTCAGCTTTTACCACTGTGATACTCCTTGGCTTGGTCCCAGGCCCTTCCGTGGCTTTACACTCTAGGGACTGCCAGAACTCTCCCAACTTTGAGGGATTCTCTAGCATTAACTTTTAAAGATAATATCATTCTGTTTTTTGCATTGAATTAGTCCTTTTCTCATGGGACAACTAGTCACACATCATATATGCTGCATGATTAGGCCAAAAAAAAGGTTTGTTTCAGGTAACATGTGCACAGTCTTTGCGAAAACTTTGTCGGCATGCAGGACAGTTGGTCCTGCAGCTAGCCAATTTTGCAGGACCGGATAGATTTCTGCAGGACTGGATAGCAAAATCAAAGTTTTGCATGATATTTAGAAAAGAATAGCATTTATAAAGAAGATAATAACAACAACTTGCTCTAATTTGCCTAGAATATTAGAGTACACTCTAGAAGTTGTAACTTCAGTTCTACTCGGAATATTTGAGTACTTCTTTTTACTCAGTTTTGGCAAGCCCAGAATGTGAAGGACATCAGGTCCTGCAACACCAGTCATTCAAGTGGACCAGAGTCATTTTAGTTGGACATTGCCACTGTCCAGCAGGATTTGGCAACGACTGTACCTAGTAAAAAGGTCTAGTTAAAACCTGTGGTGTGATGTGTGTAAGATGTTGAGACCCTGCGGCGGCAGGGAGGGCGGGGGGGGGGGGGGGGGCTGCTCCCTCAGTAAGGAGGGGGTGAGGAGACACTTGTCAGCTGGGGAGCACCTGGTGAAGCACCACTAGACTTAATACACTCAGATATATATCTTATAGCTGGGTTGTGATGTGAAGTCATGTTATCTCCTTAAACCCCTACCGCACTTATATATAGGGCTGAGTACCTGTCCTGGTACCAATCTGACTGCTGCTGTAGGGGTACCAACATTTCGGTCTAAAGGGATGAGATTTAGTAACATGGTTTGTTTACTTTACAGACGTATATCGGTAACGTGGTGTGTTTATTTACAGACATATATCGGTAACATGGTGTGTTTATTTACAGACGTATATCGGTAACGTGGTGTGTTTATTTACAGACGTATATCGGTAACGTGGTGTGTTTATTTACAGACGTATATCGGTAATGTGGTGTGTTTATTTACAGACGTATATCGGTAAAGAGGTGTGTTTATTTAAAGACATATATCGGTAACGTGGTGTGTTTATTTACAGACGTATATCGGTAACATGGTGTGTTTACTTTTACAGATGTATTTCAGTAACGTGGTGTGTTTATTTACAGACGTATATCGGTAACGTGGTTTGTTTATTTACAGACGTATATCGGTAACGTGGTGTCTTTATTTACAGACATATATCGGTAACGTGGTGGTGTCGGTAAACCCCTACAAGGTGCTGCCGCTCTACAGACATGACGTCATCTTTGAGTACCGGAGTAGGAACATCTACGAACTGCCACCACACATGTAAGTAGGGTTTGTTTGTATCATTACTAAAAGTAATCTATAACAAGACTTATTCTGTCACCGCCGGTTATTTCAAGTAACGAAATGCATCATAAGTAGGAAATAAAGTGAATGAGAAAAGGAAAGAGAGTGAGTGGCTTAAAGACATGACTTTGTCAGACCTTGGTTTGACCTCTGGTTTGTCCTTGACCTGCCCCAGTACTATGTTAACCTTGGTTTGACCTCTGCTTTGTGTTTGACCTGCCAAGTGATATGTTAACCCTGATTTGACCTCTGGTTTGTCCTTGACCTGCCCCAGTTCTATGTTAACCTTGGTTTGACCTCTGGTTTGTCCTTGACCTGCCCCAGTTCTATGTTAACCTTGGTTTGACCTCTGGTTTGTCCTTGACCTGCCCCAGTGCTATGTTAACCTTGGTTTGACCTCTGGTTTGTCCTTGACTTCAGTGCTATGTTAACCTTGACCTCTGTTTGACCTTCAGCTATGCCGTGTCTGACCTGGCGTACCGGTCCATGCGTGACGTCAACCAGGACCAGTGTGTCATCATCTCCGGGGAGAGCGGCTCTGGCAAAACAGGTCAGACATCTTATTGCCATTATAGCCTTAGTCTATGATATACAATGAAGCCCAGCCAGTTAACTTGCCAGTGCTGCATTCATGTATCAGGCCAACCCCAACATGTTTATACGCTCCGGAAGTATCAGCATGATGCACCAATGCAGTGCCGGTGAGTTATTGACAGGCACTCCTTTAGTGCATCATGTAACCAAATATTGTTTAAAGAGCTAAACACAGCAGAGCCTGAAATAGGCTGCTCAGTTTGAAAAATGCAGAGGTTAATATCTTAACCTTTTGTTGTCATTAACAATGGGCGGCAGAGCTTTTAACGGTCTCTCATCTCACATAACGAGGAGTTTTTCTTTAATACGGAGTTGGAGATTGGTGGGTGGGCGTAAATAGCAGCCATATTGTGGTTGGGTGAGGCACGAGTGTGGATGGGGGATGAGGAGTGGATACTTCAGTGTAGGGTTTTGGGATATGAACAGGGGTTAAAGCCATACATGGGTATTGTAAAAGTATTTATATTCACCCATATACATTTTCGCTGGAAAGCGAAAATCTGCATTTTATGTCGATATTTATCGCAAGCTGTAACATACAAAAAGTTCACAGCTTTTTTTGATTCCCGCAAATTCTGCAAAAATATATACCCTGCGGAATGAAGTATGACTATGGAATTTGGTTAGAGAGATGGAGGAAAGGTGTCGGGTTAGATCTCCTATATCTGCAGCCATGACGGTGCACTGAGGGCCGGGAGGGGAGGTGGTGGTGGGCCCTGTAGTCATAGAGAGCCCAACCCTGACCCTTTAACTCACCCCAACCCTTAACCCTCTAAGGGCCTCACAGTGCTATTATGCATAGGTATAGCCCTACTACCTCCCACTGCTGCATTCATGCATCATGCCAACCCTCAAGGAGTGTATCAACCCGGTAAGATCAGCATGGTGCATGAATGCAGCCCTGGTGGGTAACTCGCCAGAACTACATTCACGCATCATGACGAGTGACGCATAGTGCACATTAAAGCGCTGTGCGGTGCTTACAGGGTTAACGGCAGGCTCCGTTCTGCTGGAAGAGGCTCCCGGGGCCGGCCCCCACCCGGGGAGGGCACTCGCTCCTTGAGGGTAGGTAACAAGGGCTAAACTACAGACTACCCATTTTATGATAAGACAGCATGCTAACTTTCCCTTTATCAATTAACAGCCCGCCTAATTTCCTCAGATATCAGCTGACAGCTTCCTGCTAGGCCTGATATTGTTATATAAACAATTTGGGAGGCTTTATACAGAAAGTCAACTGGTAGAATGGGCATGAAATATGAGTGCAAACTGACTGTAACAACAGCCCTGCTACCATGCATCTTCCAGCAGCCCCCCGTTTCACAGCCTTTTGGTCAGTGACAGCCCCTCTTTTCCGTATCTTACGGAGATTGACAGCCCCAGGTTGCTAGGCCAGTTTTGCAGTCGGTACCTAACCCAAGGTTGAGTGCCCCCCGGAACCCCATGCCCCGGGTCGGGTACTCAGTCATTGAGGGTAGATAGCAATTGCCGCCCTACCGCCCTACCTAGATTGGGACATTTGACCGCCCTATTTTTCAGAGATTGGGACATTTGACTGCCCTATGTATGTGGATGATCTGTACATGGACCCTGTCCAATTAACCATTTCTAACAATCATATATAGTTTTGTGGTCAGTCATTGCTGTATAAATCCTTATACCCTACTTCCCAATGTGATTAGGAGGTGATCGCCCTCCAATTTTAACCTTGGAGTGAAGTGACCAGCCTTTCCTTTGAGCCCTTTTGACAATCAACCTCTCCAGCTCTGGAAGATCGTGCTGCCGTGGATATCCAAATCATAGCTCAGTGCCCCCCCCCCCCCCCTGACACCACCCATCTACTCAGAGATTGATGGGGCCCGGCCCCGTGCACCCCCCTTGGCTGCTGCAGAGAATCCATTCTGGGTATTATATTGGTGGCTGAGCCGGCAAGAGGACAGGGAGGGACGAGGTGGGTAAGAGGACAGTAGGGGATGGTTAGCAGACAGAGGAGGATCGGGGAAGGATGGGTGGGAGGAGGGATGGATGGGACCGGGATGGACAGAGCGTCAGATCAGAACGAGGTGTGCCGCCTTACTGACCCGGTGTGATGACCGGTTACCAAGGAAACAGCTGGTCAGCGCCAGCCTCACACCGTTGTCATGACAACGCATCACGGCTTATAGCCAGCCATTCTAGTCATATCTCGTAAGTCACAGGTGTCAGGATTAGGGGGGTGGAGAGGGGTTTTCCATTCATCTGCCTGCTCAGGGAGATTACTAAGCAAATCTGCTGTTGCTAAGGGACCGATGATGAAATTCATTTCAGGAGCAATATTCATGCTATGCGAGATGGATTTCTGATATTTTGGCAGCCTCTCTGATCGGAAGGCTTGTAAATTTGGCAACATCAAAGTTATAAATCAGCACCTTTATTAAGCTAGATTTAAACAGATTGCCAAATTTTAGCTCCAAAGAATTACCCCATCACCAACCGGTGTACCGTGGGACCAACTCCTGCTATCTTTATGGTTACGTTATTGTTTGATCCCCGGGTGGAAACTATTTACAGAAAATCCATGAGAGCAGAAAGGGATTAGTCGTGTTGTAATCAGCATGGGGAGGGCATGGGGCAGAACGTGTGTAGGAGGGGGAGGCAGGGGAGGGCGGGGGTTATCAGGACGGGGGGGGGGGGGGGGGGGGGGGCAGGGGGGTACGGGGTGAGCAGGTGGAATGCAGACTCCTATACCATGATGCATAGAGTGGACGAAGTAGGCCTTGAATAACACCATGAACTCAGTCTAACCTCACACAAGTGTGAAGCCTAATGTTCTGGAAAACAGGATATTTTTTGTTGATTTTCAGATTTTTGCGATATGTATGTATCAATATTCCTAAATGATCATCGAATACAACAGAACTTCAAAATAGGTAGATCATGGTAAAGTGGCTCATGCAATGGAGGTACTGAATACAGAGATGTAAATGTTTAGGAATTTCCCTGATTTTCAAATGGTCTCCTATTTAAATGGGACTCATTGTAATCAGGTTTACCTTTTCAAGGATTCTGTCCATACAGGACTTAGATCTCTGACATTAGAAGATGTGTGTTGGTCAGAGAGGGCAGACTAGCAGTGCCTGAGTGGAGGCCTTGTGTGGTCTGTCATTAAGGTGTACGTCCTAGAACTGGGGTCAGTTTAGTACATACTGTATGGTCTGTACTTAATGGTATACGGGAGGGTTCGGTCAATTCTATTCTACCAACGAAATCTCATAATCACATTTCTGGTTGTGAAGGCCCAAATGAATTAAGTGGCCCATTTCTAGTTGTGACAGTTTAAGTGAATTTAGGGGCCTTTTCTGGTTATGAAGGTCTAAGTGAATTTAGGAACCCTTTTCTGATGGTGACAGTCCATGTGAATTTAGAGTCCCCTTTCTTGTGTTGAGAACCATTGTTCATTTTATTGTTATAATGGTATAAATGAATTTAGGGGCCCCTATTCCAGCTGTGACATCCATTATACATTTAGGGGCCTTTTTCTGGTTGTAATAGGCTCAGTGAATTAAATGCAAATCCAGTGAAATCATGCAAATTCAGAGGCCCTTTTCTAGTTGTGACAGTCCAAGTGAATTTAGGGGCCTTTTCTGGTGAATTAAGCTACCCTTTTATAGTTTAAACAGTCTAAATGAATATAGGGGCAACTTTTATTGTTGAGACAGTCTAAGTGAATTTAGAGGCCTTTTCTGGTTGTGAAATTCTAAGTGAATTTAGGGGCCCTTTTCCAGTTAAGACAGTCTAAGTGCATTTATGGGCCTTTTCTGGTTGTGAAGGTCTAAGTGAATTTAGGGGCCCTTTTCTAGTTGTGACAGTCTAAGTGAATTTAGGGGCCTTTTGTGCTTGTGACAGTCTAAGTGAATTTAGGGGCCTTTTCTGCTTGTGAAGGTCTAAGTGAATTTAGGGGCCCTTTTCTAGTTGTGACAGTCTAAGTGAATTTAGGGGCCTTTTCTGGTTATGAGATCTAAGTGAATTTAGGGGCCCTTTTCTAGTTGTGGGCCCTTTTTGTGCTGGTGTCAGTTGAGGTGCTTTTAGGGGCCTATATTCCAGATTTTTGTTGAGACAATCTACATGAATTTAGGGGCCTTTTTCCAATTGTGACAGTCTAAGTGAATTTAGGGGCCTTTTCTGGTTATGAGATCTAAGTGAATTTAGGGGCCCTTTTCTAGTTGTGGGCCCTTTTTGTGCTGGTGTCAGTTGAGGTGCTTTTAGGGGCCTATATTCCAGTGTTTTGTTGAGACAATCTACATGAATTTAGGGGCCTTTTTCCAATTGTGACAGTCTAAGTGAATTTAGGGGCCTTTTCTGGTTGTGAAGGTCTAAGTGAATTCAGGGGCCCTTTTCTAGTTGTGACAGTCTAAGTGAATTTAGGGGCCTTTTCTGGTTGCAAAGGTCAAAGTGAATTTAGGGGGCTCTTTTGTAGTTGTGACAGTCTAAGTGAATTTAGGGGCCTTTTCTGGTTGTCCGGGGCTGCATCGGTGCATCATGATGACAAATGTCTTTTAGCAACATGCGTCTTTAAAGGGTTAACATCTAAGTCCCAGACCTAGGGTAAATAGACCTAGGGTAAATAGTGGAGCACTCCATGTGTGGTCTCTGTTTAAGGGACTGCTCCTTTTATAAACAAGGGGCGGGATTGATTCACTGATTGTATACTGATGCACTAATGGGTTGTTATTTGGTCACGCGTTCAGTATAGCCACTGCTATCACACGAGCCGAAGGCGAGTGCGAATAGCAAGCCGCTATACTGTTGTTAGACTGTTATAAACCTTGTTCTTTCATTGCGTATATTATTAGATAAATATTATTCGGACAACAGTCGGTTGACTCCACATTTGTCTTGGTGCTTCCAGAGGCGAGTAAAGCCATCATGCAGTACGTGGCGGCCGTGTCTGGGAAGGGGCACGAGATAGACCGCGTCAAGGAGCAGCTGCTACAGTCCAACCCAGTCTTAGAAGGTGAGTACAGTCCAACCCTGTCTTCGAAGGTGAGTACAGTCCTACCCCGTCTTAGAAGGTGAGTACAGTCCAACCCCGTCTTAGAAGGTGAGTACAGTCCTACCCTGTCTTAGAAGGTGAGTACAGTCCAACCCCGTCTTAGAAGGTGAGTGTAAAACCCGTCTTAGAAGGTGCGTACAGTCCAACCCCGTCTTAGAAGGTGAGTACAGTCCTACCCCGTCTTAGAAGGTGAGTGTAAAACCCGTCTTAGAAGGTGCGTACAGTCCAACCCCGTCTTAGAAGGTGAGTACAGTCCAACCCCGTCTTAGAAGGTGCGTACAGTCCTACCCCGTCTTAGAAGGTGAGTACAGTCCAACCTCGTCTTAGAAGGTGCGTACAGTCCAACCCCGTCTTAGAAGGTGTGTACAGTCCTACCCCGTCTTAGAAGGTGAGTACAGTCCTACCCCGTCTTAGAAGGTGAGTACAGTCCAACCCCGTCTTAGAAGGTGAGTACAGTCCAACCCCGTCTTAGAAGGTGAGTGTTGTTACATTTCAAAATCCAAAACTAAAATTATTTGACTAATAAATGTGGGATTCTCCAGGAGCCAACAGAGACTAGGGAAGGAGAGGATGATGAGGAAAAGCCGGGTTATTGACTATTGACAATTTAGAACTCATGCCAAATTAATGACAGCACTGAAGGTGTAGGAATCCCTTAAGGGGAACCCCTTTGTTACATGCATCGTTCCCCCGAGGGGGTGGGGCAATTATAGTTGTGACACTTAACAAGGACTCAAAACATGAGAATACAGTACTACATGAAACACATAACCCACTAACTGTGAGTATGAAGGCAAAGCCTTGGTATAATGGGAAAAGGATGAGAAGTCTCTGCTAGAATAATTCTAGTTTGTTTGATTCCAGAAGTACACCCTCAGACCCATAATAAGTGCATTGGTGTGGTAAGCCTTGACTTTCGCTTGAAATATCCATTTCCAGCCCCCCCCCCCCAAATCAAGGAGGTGGGGGGGGGGGCTGAATATGTATGAACCACCCAAGTATTTGCCAAGACCCTATGAATCTAAATGGAATTACTAGAGGCAGTGCTGGTTCTATAATACTCCTAAAGTCTAGGTGTGTGTTATATGCGATATAAGGGTAATATGCGATAATTTAAAATACATTTGTAGGGGCTTAGTAATTCCCATGCCCTGGTGGACAGCCTAAAGTGGTGAAACACTAGGGTGATCATTGCACCCCTCCTGTTTCAATCCAGTAACATGGTATGTAGCTGGACAGAGAGGAACGAGATGTAATGGTTAGCGTATTGGAAATTGGTGTCAGAGATCCGGGTTCGATTCCCGGTGGATCTAGGTGAAAATCACTTTTCACCTATATGTAACCCCCACACATTATTCAATGTAATGAGCACATATCTCATAATAAGTGCAAACCCCTCTCTTTTTGGGCTGATTCTACACTATGAATAACATATCTCTCAAATTTGGAGTCAAATTAAACCCTCAACTACAAGAAATGGGTTCATAACTAACTATCATATTATGGTACATCAAATAGGGTGGGCCCTGTCTGGCCGGGCCCATGGGTTGGTTCCTCCATGTGAGTGCTCTGACAGATGTGCCGTGTAAACACTGTGTGTAAGTGGGCGGCACCTCGGTGTAACACAGCCTGTACTGACCTTGTGCTGACCTTGTACTGACCTTGTACTGACCTTCACCTGACCTTCACCTGAGGCACAGGAAATAAAAAGGTGTGTTTGAGGTAAGCCAGCCTATTACATCAGGGCCCAATCTTGAAGCATTTTTGGAAATTATTAATGATAGTAGATGATTTCGGCTATTTTAGAGCCTCTACAATACACCAAATATCCTCAACAAAACTTTGCCAGTTTTTCATAAATGTAAAAGTCCTCCTGGATTTCAAGTGTGTTTTTTTTCTAAAGATCTACAGAACCCATAATTCAAGGCTAGACCAAAAAGAAAAGTCTGTCAATAGATTTCCGGCACCTTACTTTTGGATATGGATTTTCTAATTTATTTTTCCAAAAAAAAAGTCAATGGATTTCCCTTGCCTCATTTGGAGACCATGTGACCTAGAGCACAGATGATGGCAGTTTGTGCTGAGTAGAGAAGTTACAACTTGATTAGTGCTGATACACCACACCAGGTGGTACCACTACAAGGTCACTGGGTGACCTGGGTGTGTTGTGGGGACACCAGGTGACGTCCTGTGTGCAGGGTGTACACTCATTTAGTCATTACTCTCATCTATCACATCAACCCTTTGAGGACGGCATAATGCACTATTGCATCATGCCCTTGGTCATTATGATGCATGAATGCAGCCCTGGCGACTAACTCGCCAGTCTATATTCATGCATCATGCAGACCCTATGGGATTGAGACACTCCCAAAGGGTCAGTATGATGCACCAATGCAGCACCGGCAAGTTACTCGCCGGGGCTGCATGGGTGCATCATGATGACAAATGTCATCTTTTAGCGACATCCATCCTTACAGGGTTAACTGCACAATTACATGGGAATAGCAGTTTTTTGGTTCGAATGATTTTAAAGGATTAAAAAAATATCCAGATATCGGAACATGTATTACTGCATCATTCCGAGCCCCAGGGTTGATACACTCCAGAAGGGTCAGCATGATACACCAATGCAGCACCAGCGAGTTATTTACTAGGGCTGCCTTGATGCATCATGATGATCAAAGGTATGATGTGTTGATACATTATGCCATCCTTAAAGATACATTACCACCTGAACCCAAAATAAAGTTATGAAATAAACCCAATATAGACCTCCATTAGTCATTTCCTTATCAATTGACAAACCCTTTTACCATTTGCTATGGAATCTAAATAAAATGCTGAATTCAGGGCTCTTTGTAGCCTATGAGTTCACTGTGATAGCATATGTGTTTTGATTGTTCATAATGTACCCCTAGCTGATTCTCATTTGTGTCGGCGGACAGCTATTCATTTGGGGCAAGATATTGTATTTTTATTATGTTAACTGATAAATGAGAGCCTCCAAAGTTTCCACATGGCCAAGCAGTTATACATAGCATCTAATGAACCTAGAATGAGAAAATGACCTGAAATTAGCTGGTATTGTATCTTTAAGGGGTTGATGTTAACTTTATTCTTTCTTTTGCAGCCTTTGGAAACGCAAAAACGCACAGAAACGACAACTCCTCTCGATTTGTAAGTTACTTTGTGTTTTAGATTGTATATTTCAGTATCTGTAGAATCAAGGACCTTCCCCATCCACCTTATTCTACTTAATAAGCACATTGAGCATATATTCAAACTATAAAGCAGCCCCCCATGCAAGCAACTGCTTTTTTAGACTAGAAAACACCCAAGTATTCACCACAAAAATGGCGATGAAACATTTGTATAGGCAGCCCTAGGCCAGATTAACAAGGGGGTAGTTTTCTATAAATCGCCACATTCACCATCCGTCCTGCTGCACCACTAGCAATGAAAATGGGACATTGACATTAATGCATCATGCCCTTGGTCGTCATGATGCATAAATGCAGCCAGGGCGAGTAACTTGCCAGGGCTGCATGCCAACCCAATGGGATTGATGCACTCCCAAAGGGGCACATGATGCACCAATACAGCCCCAGCGAGTTACCCGCAGGGGCGGTAATGGTGCATCATGATTACAATTGTTGCTTTTTAGTAACATCCGTCCTTAAAGGGCTAACATGTGACAGATTACTGCTCTGGTGCTTATCTTATCTAAAAAAGGAAACATTTCATTAAAATGAAATAAAATTCAAAAAAATAAATTCATCATCAAGGAAGCTATGGCCAAGAAGTCTGATTTCACCGACAAATGAATTAAGGCGGTTTCCTCTCTTTAAATGCTCTGGCCGTAACAGCTGAGTGATCACTCAACATAACGAGATGATGGGGAACCCGGGACAAAACCAGGTTTAATATTACTTAGAGAAAACACGAAAACCGTAAAACCCCAGTCATAGGCAGACCCCGCTCATAAACTGATTCATCTATTTGAGAACATGGGGGCTTCCATAAAGTATGTACACACATTTTCTCCAGGAATTTCCCCTCCCCCCACCCCCTAAATTCAAAAATTGATATTTGCAGGGGAAGTATATGGACATAGAATTTGACTTCAAGGGGGACCCAATCGGAGGAGTCATCACAAATTGTAAGTAGATATCCTTGATCACTTTTAGATCTGTGAATGTGAATAATATGCACTGTCTTCCCGATGGGTATTTGTATGAGTGGGCTCTAACTTTAATACATTAGCAGTATCATGATGTATACATGTATAAGATAGCCTACCAGTGGCATGGCACAGTCTTGTAAAATATAAAGATAACATTGTTTATACGAGAACTTGGAAAATGCTATTTATAATTCTCTATAACTCTTGACAATTAAACTAATATTTGCAAATCTTTTTCTCCATGTCTAGATTTACTTGAAAAGGTAAGTTGCATCCTATATTATCCCTGACAAATTTTATTGTAGAAAATTATAAAGTAGGGGGCTGTCTTCAAAAAGCACATCGAAAATTGTCGAAAGGCGAGCCATGTGCATTCGGTGTCTTAAGTGAATAAATGGTCTTGCGAACTCTAATGGCAAGAATGAAGTCTTCTAATATTTTCAAGTCCTATAATTTTGAATTTTCTTTTAATGATTTAAAAAGGAAATTAGTTTCTTTTAATATAATCCCTGTAGTGTAATGTTGCATTCTGTACACTATGCCACTAACCATGAAATAGCCATGGAAACTAGGCTCAAATGTTTATTATTATAAATCTATATATTTCATTTCATCTAATGACATCCTCGGGGGAGATTGTAACTTATATAATTAGTGTCAATATACCTAGGTCCCAAAAAAAGGTTTGTTTCAGGTCACCCGACCGAGCCTATCCAAACAGGGCCGTCCCTACATTTTTTCATGCAATATTTTATGCAATTTGAAGAAACTTCCGTATTTTTACCCATTCCTGGTCAATTTTAGGTTAATCAGAGAGGCTGGCTAGTACATTCATGATTTTTTTTTGATTAAAAAAGATTTCTCCCATGTTTCCTGAAACAAACCTCTGTTTTTGGGCCCTATTTAAATGGAAAAGCATGTTTGTGTTGCAGTCGCGGGTAGCTGTACAAAGTAAAGGAGAAAGGAGCTTCCACATATTCTACCAATTATTAGCCGGCGCAGATACAACATTTCTAAGTAAGTTGACGCTCACTATGATTCATATTAAAGTTTGTCAATCCGATTATTGGGGATCAAAAATCTCCTAAAAATGAGCCAGGATGTTCACAATTACCGTACTATACTTTTGCTTCTAACTATAACATTTCTTCTCATTCCACATCATTTTGTTTAATTTCGATCTTATTGTCCAATATATGGTCAGTTTGAAACAAATGTATTCCACTTATTGAAAATACACTCTACCTCTCACCTGCCATGGAGACTATTTAACTGTCCCCATCCCCTAGATGTTATACTATTCCAGTGTTTGAAAGTAAAATCTAGAATCTGAAGAAAATTGGTATTTAACCCTTTAGTGGCTGCATAGTGCTTTTACATCCTTGTCTTCATCATGTATAAAGGTAGCCATGTTGGTTTAGATCCAAACTGTAGAAGTAATTTTGTGATTTAATGAACATATTATTGCCTAAGGAGTTTCCTGTTAATAAAAGTACACCAATGTACATTGGTAGAGCTAAGTTGCTGCAGAATATTACAAAAAGTTGCTATTCTTTTTCTTTTTTTTAGAACAATTTAACTTTATTTGGCATTTTGTGAATTCACAGTGACATTAAGTCCTTTGATAAATAAATTATCCGGTATCCTGAGAACATCATTGTAGAAATAATTTTGATAATGCACATATATATATTACATTCTAAGGTCACATTTTATTACAACAACTTCCTCCCTTTACATTTACAGAATCTTTAAAACTTCAACGAAACCCTGAGCAGTATTCCTTCCTGAAGCTAGGCGGCGCCTCCGCCCACATAGAGTCGCAATACGACAAAGAGACATTCCTCAAAACCAAGGTCAGTTCTCAAATCTGCTCATAAAGTTTTCTTCAAGGGATTATTACATAAAGCATATATACATACATATCCAGGGATGCTAAGTGTTACGATTTTTTAGCCCTATTACGCCCATTACAATTTTAGATATTAAATTTTCATGCATCTCTAGGATGTTTTCAAGTAAATGTATCATAATAATCTTCCACCATTGCCAAAAACCTTGGGCTGCTGGGTGACTGCACCCTCTTAGTCTTGTTTGCTCTTTGATTCTACCAATGGCATTTCTTGTTTCAGACAGCGATGTCGGTGATAGGTTTTAGCCGTGATGAGATAGTAGCTGTGTTCCGATTGGTCGCCTCAGTCCTCAAGTTGGGCAACATCCACTTCCAGCACCAAAGTAATATAGACGGGACTGATGGCTGTAAACTCATCAATGAAGATGGTAAGTCTTACTGAAATTAATCGTAATTTATTTCACACTGTACATGTTTTCGCGGATTTCATGGAATTCAAAATCCATGAAAATATTTCCTTCGTGAATATCTAATGCAGCATTGAATTAAAGTGCCAGATCTTAAATAGATCTACACAAGAAATTGTATTTTTGGCCAATGGATGGCATGTCGTTAAAGGCGACATTTGTTGTAATTGGGGGGAGGGGGAATTTAGTAAGGGAAAGTCATCTAAAAGACTCTTGAAATTTTACCACATGTCAAGCTGGAGAAAGTCAAGAAAGTTGAAAATAAGAAAATAATAAAAAGGAAAAATTCACAAGTAGCTCTGACAAATTGAAGAGCGTCCGGTCAGTGCTATATCTTGGCAGACAATGAAATAAGGTCAGGAAATGGGGGAACTTTGTAATATGATACCTTAAGGCATCATGCTTGTTCTAGAGGCCTTTTATCACTGGGAAGTAACTTAGACCATTAAAAAAAAAGGTGTGTTTCAGGTCACATGATGTGAATATCTACGTAGGGTAGGTCAGTTTAAAAAAAAATTCTTTACTTTGGCCTGAAAAGTACCAAAAAAATCATTTTTGCTATAGTAACTCGTTATTTTTTTTGCTAAAATAAAAGGGATCCCTGCAGGGGCCAGGAATGGTACCCAAAGATTGACATACAAAGTTCAGCACCAACTCTCTGTCCACAATATGGACTCATGGACTATCAAATTGACTCTGAAATAGCCCCAAAGTTACTTGAAATATAAATATTTTCTCAAAATTGGATAACACTTTCTAGGGTTGGCCTTGTTTTGCTAGGTAGGGTCTGGTAACCTTAAACACACCTTTTTTTTTAAATTTGGCCTTAGTAAACCAAGTCTTAATGGCTTATTATATTTGGCCTTAGTGAACCATGACTTTATGCCTTATTACATTTGGCCTTAGTGAACCATGACTTCATGCCTTATTACATTTGGCCCTAGTAAACCATGACTTCATGCCTTATTACATTTGGCCTTAGTAAACCATGACTTCATGCCTTATTACATTTGGCCCTAGTAAACCATGACTTCATGCCTTATTACATTTGGCCTTAGTAAACCATGACTTTATGCCTTATTACATTTGGCCTCAGTAAACCATGACTTTATGCCTTATTACATTTGGCCCTAGTAAACCATGACTTCATGCCTTATTACATTTGGCCCTAGTAAACCATGACTTCATGCCTTATTACATTTGGCCTTAGTAAACCATGACTTCATGTCTTATTACATTTTGCCTTAGTAAACCATGTCTTCATGCCTTATTACATTTGGCCTCAGTAAGCAATGACTTTATGCCTTATTACATTTGGCCTCAGTAAACCATGACTTTATGCCTTACTACATTTGGCCTTAGTATACCATGACTTTATGCCTAACTACCTCTGCTTACAGAGGTGTATGAAGTGTGTGAACTGCTGGACTGCGACGTAGGCACGCTAATAAATGCCTTGACGCAGCGAACAGTCGAGACGTCGGGAGAACGCGTCAAGACGGACCTCGGCTCTGTTGAGGTAGGTACCCTTCAATATACTCACAAGTTCTCAGCATGACGAAAAAGCACATTGTATACTTTACATAATTTTGATAAAATTCCACATGTCGAAAGCTTGAAAAATCATTGTTATGCCTGTACTGATTTTAAAACAAAAACAATATCAATTGGTGCATTAAACAATAATTATATCTTGTATCTTTGAACAGGCCACCTATGCAAGGGATGCGCTATGCAAAGCTATGTACACAAGGATGTTCACGTGGCTGGTGCACAAAATCAACGACAGCATACGGGTAAGTGTCTAAGAAATTATTGTATTTCACTGTAAACCTTCTTTTGGTCTAAATGATCATTCAACTTTTCAAAATTCTAACATAAAGTGTCCTTATAAAGGATTAGGTAAGGTATACATAGTAGTACCTATAAAATATGCACTTTCTTGCTATTCCATATATTATAAGAGACTGGTGTTGTAACAACACGGTCTTGCAGGCAATACATCTTGCCAGGATGAATAAATGAAATACAAACAACAAACAACTTAAACCCTGACAATAAGACAACCTCAAATTTAAGAAAATATATAGACAAAGGTTCACTTTCTCACAGGCTGTTAAGTACAGGTGAAGATCATTTCATGGAGGAGTGAAATATGGCGTTCTCTGCTCAAATCAATGGGACTGTCTTGTTCATCATGAAATCAACTGTTCTACTGTAATAAGGCTGAAATAGCAATAGAAAATGAATGAACAACACTTGAGGGGGAAATTTGGCCATTTTCAAATTGTCGTTTATTTACAGACAACATTACATGGCCTAAAATTGTGCTGTTATAATTGGAATATTCATCTTTTAAAACTCATATTTCAGGTAAGATCGAGAGGAAGAAAAAAGTGTATGGGCGTCCTTGACATCTACGGCTTTGAGATTTTTGAGGTGAGTGTTGATGACACTCAGAGAGAGAGTTTGAGTTTCATTTGAATTAATATCTAAGATATTGTAGGGGCTCTGATTACTCGCGCTCTGGTGATGAACCTGCAAAGGGGTGTCCCGCCCCCCTCTGTACCATACCGATCCAGGAACATGAGACACGGTCTATCTGATAGGACAAGGGGATGTAGCTCAATGGTAGAGCAATCACTTGCAGGCCAGAGGCCCCGGGTTCGAGTCTGAGGGTCTCCAAAATCTCCATTTTCTAAGAAACTGTGTCCCTCTTAATAACTTATCAATTCTGATGCATTGAACTGATATCCACCATTTCTCACACTTTGCAGCACAACAGCTTTGAGCAGTTCATCATAAATTACTGCAACGAGAAACTACAACAAATCTTCATAGAACTCACCCTGAAGGAGGAGCAGGACGAGTACATCAAGGAGGTCAGTGTTACGATTTGTAAATAGCGCAACATCTTCCTACTTTGTGAGAAATTGACCAACAATATCCTAACCAATCTTCTCTGATGGATACATGAGATAATCTGTAATATGTCTAAACAATAAAAACAAGTAGGCATAGGAAAACATAAGATTCACAGCAGAATTAGAAAAATAAATTTAAAAGAAAGTCCTAGTTCTTTGGCTTATCTCTATCTGAATAACACTAACCTACTATGAGGTTCAATCATCACCTGCCAAGATAGCCCTGGTCCTAGGGCACCAGACTTTAGAGCCAAAGATTGCCGGATCGAATCCCACCCATTCCAAGAGTCCTTTATGTGCTAACCAAAATGCAAAAGATTATAGGTCTAGTAACCACATTGTATATACCATACTGCATAACTACCCATCAACCATAAGTACCCACATAGTCCTAGCTGGCAGCATCAGTCAAAAATTAGTTCAGGAAAGAAACACTATATATCACTGGCATAGACACTGGGATATCCCTTTAATTTATCCCCATTGTATTCAATGCTTCCTATACTTAAGCATAGTAAATCTTTTATCGTAAACATGTACATGTGATTGTTTCAGGGCATTGAGTGGATCCATGTAGATTACTTCAACAACGCCGTCATCTGTGATCTTATAGAGAAGGTAAGTCTGCCTCCCCCAACACTGTCAGGGCTAGCTGCATGCATGTCCCCAAAAGGCCTTAACAACATTTAATTGACTTTAAGTGGCATTTATTTGAATTAAATATGCTTAAAGTTTTCCTTTAATCAGATTTAATCGAATCAAATGCAAATATTCATGCAGTGCTTTAATGCATGAAGTCGTCTATTGTCATGATACATGAATGCAGCTCTGGCTAGTAACTCATCCCTGCATTTATGCATCATTATGTCGACAAGGGCATTGCACATTTAAAGATAGGCTAGGAGCTAATTTGGGGTCAATATTTATAGGGATATTATGAACACAACTACCTTGAAAAACTGAAAAATAAAAATCGACCCAAGATTTGCTCCTAACCCATCTTTAAGCACTATAGTGTTCTTACAAGCTAAGGCTAACTGTTTTTGAATAAATGATGTTGTGGCCTGTGTTAGTTTTTAAGGCAGTTCTTTGAGGGTTTCTCAAGAAGAATCAAATAGGGTGCGGTAAATTTAAGAAAAGGTTTATTCATAATTACCCGTTTACATTCAACGTATTTGCTGTTATTCACGCACATTGTCAAAGAAGGAATGTGCTTATTAGGCCATATGCCAGATGAGGTACATGATCAAAAATATTAATTTGGGGATCAAAAATAACAATTCTGGGGTACAATATGATTCAAAATGCTTTAAATGAGAAACATCCACGTATGATTTTTACATTAGGGATTCAGCCGTGCCGACTCATTGAGGTTCCACCATAAACCAGTAGGTTCCATTAAACCCCGGTGTTACACTCAATTACTGGGGCTCACCAAAACCCATTTTACATCCTCAATAACCGGGCTCGTGGTGAACACTAACACACTGTGCACTCGTCTCATGAAACAAGAACCTTATTGACACACTTCTGTAGACTTGCTGAGGTCTCTGATATGATAAGACATTAGTTTTAATGTGGATTGATACTCGGCTCACAATACCGTGTATTCATGTGACCACTAACACTGTGCATAGTACAATGAACTGACCTAAGTGATGGTCTTTAATACTTTATAACATTGTATCTAACTTTAATGTGGATTGGTAGTTCTGGGAGTGAATAGGTAAGGCCACTCTTTTTTTATTCTTTGGGTTACGGGCCCGCCGCACTACCATGAAAACCCCTGCAATAAAAATACAATTTTAAATTGCCATATGTCTGTTTTTTTACGGTGTGTAAATCGGGCCATTATTAAAGATTTTAGGTGGTAAAATGTGAAAGACAAAACTTTACTTTATTTTGTCCTCCATACTTTATGGTGTCCATAACACTAAGGATAAAAAAGTGTGGCCTAAGCCCCTCCTATAGCTGGGACAGGGACTGCTTACATCTCTGGTAAAGTAGAGGTACCAGGCTCCAACGCACAGCATGCCAGGCTCATTGTGTACCGCAAAACCCCACCTTTAAGAAGAAGTTATCTTGCCATTTATCTTTCATATAAGACAAATTTCAAACTCAAAGCAAGGGGTTGTCTTAGACGAAGGGTTTTACAGTAATTCCTATGCATCATGGAAAGTCATGGAAAATAAAGTTGTCAGGAAAGTCATCGAACTTTGCGAAATTTTGAGGCAAGTTACTGAAACATATCGTAAAAGGGAGAAAAAGAAACAACAAAATGTATTTGAATGTATGTTTTTTGCTTTTGAGATTTTTCCCCCTGGTGCTATATTAAGACGGTATGGTTAATACTGTGGTAGAAGATTGTAACTTTTTGTCATGGAAAGTCATGGAATTGCAATCTGACCTTTTTGTAGGAAGCCTGTGAGAAATTATTTCACTGGTTTAATCCAGTCATCTAAGTACTTGACCACAAGCACATGGTATAAACCAGTCTTTGCCAAATCCTGCCAGACAGTGGCAATGTCAGCCTGAAATGGCTCTGGTCTGGCAGAATAACTGGTGTTGCAGGACCTGATGTCCTACTGATTCTGGCTTTTCATAACTGAAAGAATTTTTCAAATATTCCAAATAGAACTGAAGTCAGAGGGTACACCCTAATATTGTAGGCAGTGTAAAGTCATTTTCTTATAGCATTAAATGTAATAAGATAATATATTGTCTTAAATTGTATGCAAGACTATGCAAGAGATCTAGCTTAATGTAACTAGCCTGAGTGTGTTCCTAATGTACACGCAGCACGAACAGGTGAGTAAACTAACCAATCACAGCCCGGCTAACATAACCTGTACTCACCTCAGACAATGGCCGCCATGACCTGACCTTGACCTTTTACTGGGGTTTGGACAGTGTTTCTTACCCCCTATAAACCAGAGAGCAGGAACCGGAGAGTATGGTGCGAGTTCTGGCAGCTCCTCCTGTATTTGGTTCCAGTTCCTGCTCGCTGGTTTCTACAGGACAGGAAGCACAATCCAAACCCAGTACAAGGTCAAGGTTGGGTCAGGGTCGCGGTTCCTAGAGCCTTCCCGTGGAAGACACTATGAACAAGAGTACCTGCTTAGATCTATGCTTATACTACTAAATATGTTTTTTTTTGAAAGGGGCCAGATTTTGTATCGACAGATTTTGTTCTTTTTCGAAGTTTATTTTCTTTGCTTTCTTAACTAAGTGTTTACAACTTTATTTCTAGTTCTGTAATATCTGTTAGAACTCATGTAAATAGGTACAGGATATCCCCTTCACAGGAGATAGTTAACAATTAGTTGCAAATAGTTAACAGATGATAAATAGCTGTCAGATGTTAAGTTTGTTGTAAATCAGTATGACATAATAGTATGCCTAGTATAAGCCACAGCTGCATCCAATGTGCTAACTAGTTTGATAGGGGGCATTTTATTTGTTTCGAATATAATTATCATTCTTTTCACACAGATTATTTATTGTTAAGATATACACTATTCTCTTCTATTATTTTTAATATTAACCAATAAATGTAATAAATTATGTTTTATTATTAACCATTAAATGTAGGATATTATGTTAATATTGACCAGTATATATAGCTCTAGGTAGCTCTGTGATATTGTCAGGTTGAATATAAATTGAATGATAATGTCAGATCAACTGGTAATTTGAAATCAGTTGCAAAATTATATGTAGACCTATGCCCTTATATATACATTTCTGAACTTTCTTTTGTTGTCTTGGTTGTTGTTTTTTTTAATCAATTTTGCTTCGATACCTCCAGTCAATTTGTAGCTGTGTTGTGAGGATTATTATGGACATTACCACAGTCTGGACTATCCCTCATGTAAATCTTCAAAAAAGACATAACCAGATAATCTTATGAATGATGAATAGCTACTCTCTATATTTAACTACAGAGGGTGCCACTTGTGGGGACGAGTTGTCAGCAGTTTCTGCTCATATATGATATACTTTTTGGTATCAAAGAAAAAATACTTTAATAGGCTGCTTGGAATTGATTATCTTTGCAGATACTTTTTGCAAAATTCCTTGTTTCACTTTTTATTGGAGGTGCAAGAGGGCTTCTCTTCTTTTTTCCTTGTAATGAATGGTCTGCATCAGGAAGTAAGAACTAAAATGCCTTTTAAATTTTGTTGAGATATTGATCATCATGAGATGATTTTGCTGAACTATTTTCCCCTGCGGTCATTTTTGGCCACATTTTGCCAAAAGGATTTTTTTGTAAAGTAAAAGCGTCCCTTATTAAAGGATGCGGGCGATATCCGCAAATTTGATCAGTAATCATTTTTAAGTGGCTTTATCAGTTTCATTTTACGAATAGATTTGATTCATTGTACCAAAAAAAAAATCTATCAATAAACACAATCACCAACACCAAAATGATTCTTAATTTTTTATTTCTAGCTAAACCGTCAGTTTCGTCTCCCTTTGCAGAATAACGTAGGGATCCTTGCTATGCTGGATGAGGAGTGTCTACGGCCGGGGACGGTTTCAGACGAGACGTTTCTCAACAAACTGACCCAGATGTGCTGTGGTCACCCCCACTACGAGAGTCGAGGCTGCAAGAAGAACCGGTCAGACAAGACGCTCCACCACGGAGCCTTCCGCTTGGTGCACTATGCTGGCATGGTGAGTAATGTAGATGTAGTAGTTATAGTACGTGTACCAAGAGGCGTGAAATGCTTCGTTCTCCGTGCCCGCTGTGGTATAAGTTGTAGCATAGAACCGGTTAGACAAGACGCCCCACCACGGAGCCTTCCGCTTGGTGCACTATGCTGGCATGGTGAGTTATGTATATGTAGCATAGAACCAAAGTCTCTTAGTCTTAATCAGGTGCTGGAAATAACTTGAAATGGCCATGCCAGTGAATCCGTAGTCATCTTTTCACCCTTGCTTCCCTCCCTCCCTCCGCCATAGAGTTACAAAACCATTGTTGAAAATAACCCTGCTCTTCAAATCATAGAAAATACATGTCATTTTTATAATGAATATAATTATCAGGTACTTGCACAATGACTTGGCAATTTCCTTTGTTTTTGAGAATATATTAAACAAGTAATTCATCAAAATAATACAATCAGTTAACAAGTAGAATTTCTCATTAAAATTTTGCTGACTACTTAGGTATCACTCTAAATTCTTGCATATAAATGTAAATTAGCATATAGGCTGTACTCCTAACTTTGGGAATTATATAAGCACAGAGAATCTACTTATGGCTACTTTGGTACTGCAGTTTACATCTATAAACTCGCATATAAGCCGCACCTTGTCTTTGGGGCTGATTCTATAAACCGCAGTAGCGATCTGAATTGCGTACTAGTGGCTTCTATAAGAGACTTTACGTTATTTACAAGTGTTTTGTTTGTCTGCAGGTGACATATGACGTGGAAGGCTTCATAGAGAAGAACAACGACCTCCTGTACCGCGACCTGTCACGGGCCATGTACCTCTGTCAGCACCCCCTCCTCAAGGTCATCTTCCCTGAAGGTCAGTCTCAAGGTCATATACAGGGCAGGTTCAAGGTCTAGTTCCCAAATCTATACTCGGGTCAGCATTGCCAAATCCGCGCTGGCAGGTAACTCACCTGTACAGTGCTGGTTTGTGCCTGATGGTAACTATTGAATAAGAGGCTAACTCCTTAAAGTGGCATAGTCCGATGATTAGGGCTCAAAAATAGATTTTGCTTAAAATGAACCAAAATGTTCAATATGGTCATACTTTGTGGCCTATCTACTTTATTAAACATTATATCCCATAATTCGCCTTAGATTTCAGCTAATTATCAGTTTTATGCTCAAATGAAGACTTTTGGAGTGCAAGCTATGAGTCCACCCATTGAAAATACACTGTAAAAAGCGATATCTCTGTACTCATGGGACCCTCTTAATTGCCTCTATTGCCCATCAATGATATTTTATTGTACCCCATCCTCAAAATATGATATGATAATAACATTTTGAACACATTTGAATTGGACCATGCCACTTTTCTAGGTCCTACACTTGTTTACCTTTCTATTGCTTGCACTGGCAGGTTACTCACCTGTACAGTGGTGGTTGGTGCCTGATGGTAACTATTGAATATTAGGCTAACTCCTTGATGGTTTCTACACTGGGTTCTACACTTGTTTACCTTTCTATTGGTCATCCTTAGGTAACCCTGAGAGGTCCTCATTACGACGGCCGCCGACTGCTGGTTCCCAGTTCAAGGTGAGAACTCTAAATACCGGTACATCTAATTGTACAACTACATCCTGCCTTTTACAATGTAACAAAAACAACTAGGCCTAAGTGAAACTGGGAGGCCTCAGGCATAACTTTGGAGCTAATCAGTTTGATATATAGACAATTTCTACTGTGTGCTATATTGAACAGATGTATTTAGATCTGGAAAATCATGCAAGTACTTTATGGGGACTGAAAAACATCTGGAAAATCATGCAAATACTTTGTGGGGACTGAAGAAAAGGAAAAGGAAAGACAAGAGTATATACCCATAGGTAGTTGGTAAATGTTAGGAGTGACATTAGAGTGGCATTATGTAAAACTGGTCAACTTTCTTAACCAATACAATAGAAAAGTTCTCAACCAATACAATAGAAAAGTTCTCAACCAATACAATAGAAAAGTTCTTCACTAACATAAGTTCTGCTCCATTTGTGGCTCCAGTCACCATGATCAGTCTCTGTGAAAACATTTTCATCACACAGGACATTCTGTCCTGCAAATTTTCAATGCTGCAGGACCAGCTACATATTTGATGGACCGGATAGCCACATATCTGACAATTCATGTACTTTAATTTAAGTATAAGATATTTTTGTCCATTGAAAATACATTTTATTTGTGATCATCTATGGCAAAATCAGGATAAATACATAGATTTACATGATGTATTAACAAACATATTTCAGGTTTAGAGACCAACTAAATTATTTGAGTTCAGAATAACCCAACATGTCACTGGACATTCGGTCCTGCTACACTTGTGAATCTGCTGGACTGGTGGCATTTAAGGAGGACATTGGCACTGTCCTGCATGTTTTTGCAATGACTGCATGATTACCATAATTTATGTTTCCTTATCTTGTAGTCGTCTGTGAACGAGTTGATGAAGAACCTGCAGACTAAGTGCCCCAACTACATCCGCTGCATCAAACCCAACGACTTCCAGCGGGCGGGCGTGTTCGACCACCAGCGGGTCATGCACCAAGTACGCTACCTCGGGTGAGTCACCACGCCGTCTTATTACAGTGAAATCTTGTTATAAGGAGGACTGATACAAGGAGCTTCCTGTTATAATGAGCACATTCCTATGGTCACAGTTGTCTAATTGTATATTTGAAATTGGCTATGCTTACTAGGAGAAAATTTAGTATATAAATTGGTTGATATGGAAACGTATGCAGATGTTTGAAATAGATTCTCAAGCAAAAATGTCATTCAGCCTCTTAGAGCACCTTGGTGTGGAGAGAGCAGGTTATGTTCGGTCACATACCCTGAGACGGACAGTGAAATTCGAGGCTATTTATGTACAACTACTACATACATCTAGTGTTTGTTGGAAAGAATAACACTTTAAGGGCTAAAAATGCTTGAATAACCACAAAATCACATGTCCGTCTCAAAGTATGTGTCCGACTCCAGGTGAATCTACTGGGAACAGGTTCATTGTAGTAGGTCCTGATAGGCTGTTCCTGTACATTTATCTCATACAGCACCTATGTATTGCCTCCTGGAGAACCTGCATGTTCGGCGGGCAGGCTATGCCTTCAGACAGCAGTATGAACAGTTCCTGTACCTACATATACCTATACCTATATACCCCATGTCTCACACAGTACCTTTGTATTGCAGCCTCCTGGAGAACCTGCATGTTCGGCGGGCAGGCTATGCCTTCAGACAGCAGTATGAACAGTTCCTGTACCTACATACCCCTATATACCTATATACCCCATGTCTCACACAGTACCTATGTATTGTAGCCTCCTGGAGAACCTGCGTGTTCGGCGGGCAGGCTATGCCTTCAGACAGCAGTATGAACAGTTCCTGTACCGCTACAAGATGCTGTCTCCCATGACGTGGCCTCAGTGGCGCGGCATGCCGAGTGACGGGGTGGCAGAGATCTTCGACCACCAGTTGGTGGATGAGCAGGAGTACACCTACGGACGCACCAAGATCTTCATCCGGAACCCACGCACCGTACGTACAGGGTCAACATAATCATCTTTATCAATTCACTTAAAAAAAGAAAAGGTTTCTCATCACCGCGCGCATCATAAAATTCTGGTTTTGAGGAGAACTTCTTTTTTTTTTGCTACTTTTGATGAGAAACATAAAAATGGACTAATATTGGCATATTTGGTTTCAAATAAAAGCTTATACTGACAGCAATCCAATGTAATAGAAATCACTTATCCTTTCCCCACTTTCAAAAATCACTAAATTCTTGACTACTAAAATGTGAATTTCAGTCACCAAAAATGTATTTCAGCCTATACATTTTAGCCCGCGGATTTTTTTTTAAAAAAGCCTCCCTTGTCAGATTTGTCAGTCATTGGTGATGAGAATCCTTTTTTTTTGAGCAGCCTTAGAATGAATTTCTTTATATTGTAAAACTTTTGTAATAAGCCCAATGTTATTTGGCCCAAAATTTAACTACCAAATTCCCATTTGGCTTATAAGCGAGGACTTCATATGAAGAAATATAGAAAAAACTCATTTCGAACACTTTTATTATAAGCCTATTCTGTAGTATATATATTGACCCAGTGTGTAGGTATCTAGGCTGGAAACACTGCAATGCAGAACGGCCCAGGGACACTGCAAGCTGGGAGACAGCCCTCACATTGCTTCAACCTTGATAGGGCCAAATAAAAGAAGAAATTAAATGAAAAAAAAAGGTTTGTTTTAGGTAACATGGAAAGAAACTCTAGGGTTGGTAGGTTGAATTCTTTTTTTTAACAGGCCCTCTAAAATTGACCCAAAAAAGTGTAAAATGTCTTGAAAGCTGCTTAAAAAAACATATGGGTCGGCTCTGTTTAGATAGGGTTAGTCGGGTGACCTGAAACAAACCTTATTTTTTTGGCCTAGGCAGTGTTCACTATGAAATAATGTGTAGGTATCCAGGCTGGAAACACTGCAATACAGAACAGCCCAGGGATACTGCAAGCTTCCTTGGGGAACAGCCCTCCCATTGCTTCAACCTTGATAGGCAGTATTCAGCATGACATAACGCCCTTCCTTGTTCCCCTTCCTGGTGTAGTTGTTCAGCCTGGAGACGTTGTATTCACCATGACATAACGCCCTTCCTTGTTCCCCTTCCTGCTGTAGTTGTTCAGCCTGGAGACGTTGTATTCACCATGACATAATGCCTTGTTCCCCTTGCTGCTGTAGTTGTTCAGCCTGGAGACGTTGTATTCACCATGACATAACGCCCTTCCTTGTTCCCTTTGCTGGTGTAGTTGTTCAGCCTGGAGACGTTGTATTCACCATGACATAACGCCCTTCCTTGTTCCCCTTCCTGGTGTAGTTGTTCAGCCTGGAGACGTTGTATTCACCATGACATAACGCCCTTCCTTGTTCCCCTTCCTGCTGTAGTTGTTCAGCCTGGAGACGTTGTATTCACCATGACATAACGCCCTTCCTTGTTCCCCTTCCTGCTGTAGTTGTTCAGCCTGGAGACGTTGTATTCACCGTGACATAACGCCCTGTTCCCCTTCCTGCTGTAGTTGTTCAGCCTGGAGACGTTGTATTCACCATGACATAACGCCCTTCCTTGTTCCCCTTCCTGCTGTAGTTGTTCAGCCTGGAGACGTTGTATTCACCATGACATAACGCCCTTCCTTGTACCCCTTCCTGGTGTAGTTGTTCAGCCTGGAGACGTTGTATTCACCATGACATAACGCCTTGTTCCCCTTCCTGCTGTAGTTGTTCAGCCTGCAGATGTTGTATTCACCATGACATAACGCCTTGTTCCCCTTCCTGCTGTAGTTGTTCAGCCTGGAGACGTTGTATTCACCATGACATAACGCCCTTCCTTGTTCCCCTTCCTGCTGTAGTTGTTCAGCCTGCAGATGTTGTATTCACCATGACATAACGCCTTGTTCCCCTTCCTGCTGTAGTTGTTCAGCCTGGAGATGTTGTATTCACCATGACATAACGCCCTTCCTTGTTCCCCTTCCTGCTGCAGTTGTTCAGCCTGGAGACGTTGTATTCACCATGACATAACGCCCTTCCTTGTTCCTGGTGTAGTTGTTCAGCCTGGAGACGTTGTATTCACCATGACATAACGCCCTTCCTTGTTCCCCTTGCTGCTGTAGTTGTTCAGCCTGGAGACGTTGTACTCACCATGACATAACGCCCTTCCTTGTTCCCCTTCCTGCTGTAGTTATTCAGCCTGGAGACGTTGTATTCACCATGACATAACGCCTTGTTCCCCTTCCTGGTGTAGTTGTTCAGCCTGGAGACGTTGTATTCACCATGACATAACGCCTTGTTCCCCTTCCTGCTGTAGTTGTTCAGCCTGGAGACGTTGTATTCACCATGACATAACGCCCTTCCTTGTTCCCGTTGCTGGTGTAGTTGTTCAGCCTGGAGACGTTGTATTCACCATGACATAACGCCCTTCCTTGTTCCCCTTCCTGCTGTAGTTGTTCAGCCTGGAGACGTTGTATTCACCATGACATAACGCCCTTCCTTGTTCCCCTTCCTGCTGTAGTTGTTCAGCCTGGAGACGTTGTATTCACCATGACATAACGCCCTTCCTTGTTCCCCTTCCTGCTGTAGTTGTTCAGCCTGGAGACGTTGTATTCACCCTGACATAACGCCCTTCCTTGTTCCCCTTCCTGGTGTAGTTGTTCAGCCTGGAGACGTTGTATTCACCGTGACATAACGCCCTTCCTTGTTCCCCTTCCTGCTGTAGTTGTTCAGCCTGGAGATGTTGTATTCACCATGACATAACGCCCCTCCTTGTTCCCCTTCCTGCTGTAGTTGTTCAGCCTGGAGACGTTGTATTCACCATGACATAACGCCTTGTTCCCCTTGCTGCTGTAGTTGTTCAGCCTGCAGATGTTGTATTCACCGTGACATAACGCCCTTCCTTGTTCCCCTTGCTGGTGTAGTTGTTCAGCCTGGAGACGTTGTATTCACCATGACATAACGCCTTGTTCCCCTTCCTGCTGTAGTTGTTCAGCCTGGAGACGTTGTATTCACCGTGACATAACGCCCTTCCTTGTTCCCCTTGCTGGTGTAGTTGTTCAGCCTGGAGACGTTGTATTCACCGTGACATAACGCCTTGTTCCCCTTCCTGCTGTAGTTGTTCAGCCTGGAGACGTTGTATTCACCATGACATAACGCCCTTCCTTGTTCCCCTTGCTGATGTAGTTGTTCAGCCTGGAGACGTTGTATTCACCATGACATAACGCCCTTCCTTGTTCCCCTTCCTGCTGTAGTTGTTCAGCCTGGAGACGTTGTATTCACCATGACATAACGCCCTTCCTTGTTCCCCTTCCTGCTGTAGTTGTTCAGCCTGGAGACGTTGTATTCACCATGACATAACGCCCTTCCTTGTTCCCCTTCCTGGTGTAGTTGTTCAGCCTGGAGACGTTGTATTCACCATGACATAACGCCTTGTTCCCCTTCCTGGTGTAGTTGTTCAGCCTGGAGACGTTGTATTCACCATGACATAACGCCTTGTTCCCCTTGCTGCTGTAGTTGTTCAGCCTGGAGACGTTGTATTCACCATGACATAACGCCCTTCCTTGTTCCCCTTCCTGCTGTAGTTGTTCAGCCTGGAGACGTTGTATTCACCATGACATAACGCCCTTCCTTGTTCCCCTTCCTGCTGTAGTTGTTCAGCCTGGAGACGTTGTATTCACCATGACATAACGCCTTGTTCCCCTTCCTGGTGTAGTTGTTCAGCCTGGAGACGTTGTATTCAGCATGACATAACGCCCTTCCTTGTTCCCCTTCCTGGTGTAGTTGTTCAGCCTGGAGACGTTGTATTCACCATGACATAACGCCCTTCCTTGTTCCCCTTCCTGGTGTAGTTGTTCAGCCTGGAGACGTTGTATTCACCATGACATAACGCCCTTCCTTGTTCCCCTTCCTGGTGTAGTTGTTCAGCCTGGAGACGTTGTATTCACCATGACATAACGCCTTGTTCCCGTTGCTGGTGTAGTTGTTCAGCCTGGAGACGTTGTATTCACCATGACATAACGCCTTGTTCCCCTTGCTGGTGTAGTTGTTCAGCCTGGAGACGTTGTATTCACCATGACATAACGCCCTTCCTTGTTCCCCTTCCTGCTGTAATTTTTCAGCCTGGAGACGTTGTATTCACCATGACATAACGCCCTTCCTTGTTCCCCTTCCTGCTGTAGTTGTTCAGCCTGGAGACCTTGTATTCACCATGACATAACGCCCTTCCTTGTTCCCCTTGCTGCTGTAGTTGTTCAGCCTGGAGACCTTGTATTCACCATGACATAACGCCCTTCCTTGTTCCCCTTCCTGCTGTAGTTGTTCAGCCTGGAGACGTTGTATTCACCATGACATAACGCCCTTCCTTGTTCCCCTTCCTGCTGTAGTTGTTCAGCCTGGAGACGTTGTATTCACCATGACATAACGCCTTGTTCCCCTTCCTGCTGTAGTTGTTCAGCCTAGAGACGTTGTATTCACCATGACATAACGCCCTTCCTTGTTCCCCTTCCTGGTGTAGTTGTTCAGCCTGGAGACGTTGTATTCACCATGACATAACGCCTTGTTCCCCTTCCTGCTGTAGTTGTTCAGCCTGGAGACGTTGTATTCACCATGACATAACGCCCTTCCTTGTTCCCTTTCCTGGTGTAGTTGTTCAGCCTGGAGACGTTGTATTCACCATGACATGACGCCCTTCCTTGTTCCCCTTCCTGCTGTAGTTGTTCAGCCTGGAGACGTTGTATTCACCATGACATAACGCCCTTCCTTGTTCCCCTTCCTGCTGTAGTTGTTCAGCCTGGAGACGTTGTATTCACCATGACATAACGCCTTGTTCCCCTTCCTGCTGTAGTTGTTCAGCCTGGAGACGTTGTATTCACCATGACATAACGCCTTGTTCCCCTTCCTGCTGTAGTTGTTCAGCCTGGAGACGTTGTATTCACCATGACATAACGCCTTGTTCCCCTTCCTGCTGTAGTTGTTCAGCCTGGAGACGTTGTATTCACCCTGACATAACGCCCTTCCTTGTTCCCCTTCCTGCTGTAGTTGTTCAGCCTAGAGACGTTGTATTCACCATGACATAACGCCCTTCCTTGTTCCCGTTCCTGCTGTAGTTGTTCAGCCTGGAGACGTTGTATTCACCATGACATAACGCCCTTCCTTGTTCCCCTTGCTGCTGTAGTTGTTCAGCCTGGAGACGTTGCGGAGGGAGCGTCTGCACGACCTGGCCACGTTACTACAGAAGGTGTACCGGGGGTGGCGGGCCCGGCAGCACTACCAGCAGCTACGCACCGCCCAGGTCATCATCTCCTGCTTCTACAGGGGCTTCGCGGTACGTCAACTACAACGCAGGAGTATCGGCATTCAAGCATACATTTTACTGCTTAAAGTTGTCACAATTTAAGCATTTTTATTTCCAGTAAATGCCACTTAAAGCCGCTGAAATGTTGTTATGACCTTTCCATGAAATTTCCCTGGCATTTGCTGAACTTAAAGCTGCTTAAATAGTGACTTTAAGCAATATAAAGTTTGCTCAAATGCCAATGTTCATGCACTATGATGCCCTGAAGGGGTTAAAAGACTGTACATGTGGCAATTGAGGGGTCCAGCCACTAAACTACCTGATATGAAATGTGCTAGTTAACCCTTTGAGGACAGGATACTGCTTCGATGCATTGTACCCTGCTATTGTCATTATGCACCAACGTAGAGTAAGTGAGCTACTCACCAATGCTGTATTGGTGCATCACGCAGACAGATGAGTATGAAGCCTTAAGGCATTATGCTGTCCTTAAAGGGTAAGGCAGGAGAAGATAATACTCAGCAAAGGCCAAAGTACAACAAAGGAATTCTTTCTTCCCATTTAATAACTTCAGTCAGACGATGGCAGTAAACCAAAGGTAGCACATTTTAAGGCATGCCTTTAATTTGTTTTACTCTTTTACTCCTCGCTTTTTGTCAGATGTAGGTGTATGTGTTTTGGTAAAGATTATTTCTATTGCATAGGTTCCAAGTGTAATGTGTATTTTTCATGTCCATTTTATAGATTTCTCTACTTGTATCTGAAGATGTGTAGGTTCTGATGAAGATGCAGTTAGTCCATATTACATCATCCTCTCATCCCATATTAAAATGCCTATCCAAAACCAAAATGCTAAATACAACCTTAATACTTGTATTTCTAATAATAAGCTGAAAGACTTTCAGCTTATTAGTTAAAGTTAACATTAAGTCAACATTTTGATGACAATAAAAATTTATAATTTTAGAAAGTGTTGCTATGCATATTGAAAATATCATCCGGTATCATCAGAGATGCTATCCTTTCCTACTTTGGTAGGAATCCTACCTTTGTAGGAATCCTACTTTAGGGCTGGAAATTCTCTGTTGAGTTAGTTAATTTGCTACAGAAATTTTACCAAAATTCTAAGATTTCCTCCTTTGTGATAATGACTTGGTGGCATCTCTATATTATGGTCTATTCTAGCTTGACTGTAATATGGACTGATATATGTATCCCCCTATTCCCTCTTCGTCCTCATGAGCCTACTCATTTTATCAGCATGTGTCTTCTGTGCAGGTCTGGCTTGTCTTGCAGCTATGAGTGAGTAACTTGTGGGGCTCATCAAGGTAAAATGACACAGACAAATATAAGGTGGCCATTCCATTGACAATTTTCTGTTGCTGACAAAAAAAAAATCATCAAAATTTCAAATATCTTTCAACGCCCACTAGCTAGCTGTATTATTTTTGTATTATTTTCGGCAATCAAAACTTTTATCTTTTAACTGGAAAATAGGCACGGTTTGAATATGTAATGGCCCCTTGCCTATAGCGGGCACCATGGTTTGCAGACACCGATATAACCCTTTAAGGACGACCAATGAACATGAGGTTTTGAGGTACCATCCTTAACAGGGCTAGTGTAGGTGTTCACTTTGCTACCTCCCGCCACAGAAGAGTTCCATGTTCCTGTGCGGCACTCTTCACTCTCACTGCATGGATATTTGCATTTAAGTAAATAATATGTGAGCAAAAAACACAAGCTACAGGACCGACTGTCCTGCATGCTATAAAGGTTTTTGCAAAGACTGTGCCATTGGCATAAAAGTCCTTTTTACTCAATTATAGTCTTATAAAAGCAGGGTTTCCCTCACATGGACTTCCTGGTACATGGATGATGAGACTATTGAAACTTTTGAAGACCCTGAAATACAAATGTGGATGATACAGCACATTCTGCATGTAGTCGTCTACATTCTGCCTGACCAACACGAGTCTGAAACCCTCATGCACGTTAGATACAGAGGGCTATGTGCCTTGTACATTGATTATCATGGAGTCATGTTGTAGCATTCACCTTTAATTTGACTGTGTGTGTATTGTATGCATCAACAGTTACTTTACAATGTTCTGATTGTTCAGGACTGGTGGTTGCAGGGTTCTGTGCTCCCACAACCCCCCCCCCCCCCCACCTTTCCTTACTTCCTTCCCTTCTCCTTCCTCCCTTTCCTACAGTGCCTGCCCATCCCTTCTATTTCCCTCCTTCCCTCTCCCCTCTATCCCCCTTTCCTCTTTTCTTTCCCTCCTTCCCTCTCCCCCTCTCTCCTTCTTTGCCTGTTTAGGGGCTCGGATTACTCACACCTTGGTGATAAACCCGCAAGGGGGTATCACTTGAGTAATTCTGCACTCCTATATATACCAATCCAGTAATGTACAGGCGGTTAAGTTGTCGGATGGGAATGTAACTCAGTGGTAGAGCATTGGCCCATGGGTCTTATTGGTCGTGGGTTCGAATCCTGCTTTCTCCAGATGCCTTTTCGCGACCGTTACACCTGCCTCCCTCTTTGACTCCCTCTTTCCTCTTATCCCTCCCTGCCTCCCTCCTTCTCTCTTTTATTCCTTTATTTCCATCCCTCTCTGCTTTCCTACCTCCCCCTGCCTGCCTCCTCCCACCTCTCCTTCCCTCCCTAGACCAACCTCCTTTATGCCCACCCTTTGCTACACATTCTCCTGAACAATCAGAAATTCTCACCTGTATTATTAGACCTTGAGTTTATTTAGTTTTTGTAGTTTCCTTTTAGGTTTGGTTTATGTTTGGTTTGTTGTAGGCTAGAAAAAGGTTCCTGGATATGCGACGTGCGGCAATTGTCATCAACTCCTACGTACGAGGCTGGAAGGTAACACTTTATTTCATGTGGAGAAACAAAGTTACTTAAGTACTAGAATGGCCGTTTTCAACACCCCTGTGGAGAAACTGATGCTCATTCTCCATGGGCTGTTTCTCCACAATGACATCACCAAAATAGCTATGAAACCAATCTTTTAATGTATCTTTTGAAAAAAATTATCAAGAATCACATAAAATAAATACAAAGATCCACTCTAACTAGTCTTAACTCATGGTTTCTCCACCTCGTGTGATACGATCCAATGCACCACTCGTGGAGAAATCTGTCGTTCAGACAGATTATCATGGACCTCTGTATATATATATATATGAGCCTGGGTATCGCATACATTGTAATAATGTAGTGATGTGAGCTACATTGGGGGTTGAGCAGGGTCCCCATCCCTATTCTGGTGGCCTTACACATGCCCCCCTGGGACAGAATCTTAGCCTCTCCCATGGTAACGCCACCTAGTGGAAATGAGTGTATCGCTACTTTTGTAGCAATGGTTATAGTATCGCTATATTTTTACTTTGTGGCAACCGGGTAGTGGCTGTTTGAAGGAATAGCATATAACCCCATAATAGTAATACACATAAAAGTACCAGTAATTGAAAGATATAAATTACAAAAACAAAGAATAATATATTGCCTCTCATCATTTTAGAAATAGTAAATAGCAGTGGTTAGAGATTAATGTTTCACCATTGGCCGTTTTGCAGTGATACTGAAGGTAAACTGTTTCCCGGGTTCCATGTGTCGTGTTGTGTTGTTTGCTCACTAACACTATATAGCCTTGGGGGAGGTGACCAGCAAGTGTACAGCTTTGTGAATCTTCTCACCATAAATAGGGGAGATTCACCATGAATCGGACACATACCCTGAGACAGATCGTGAAATTTCAGGTTATTCATGTCCAATAAACAACTTCTAGTCCTTTATTTTTTGGAAAGGATAGCGCTTACACTTTACCATTATTCACAAATTAAGAGTGTAAAATACTTTAATAACAACAAAATTAAGCATCCGTCTGAAAGTATTTGTCCCACTCCAGGTGAATCTACCCTAGGATCTGTGAAAAATGGTTCTGAACATTCTTTGCTCACTTAACACTTAATATTCTTTACTATTAAAGTTGTAGTATGGGAATACCACTAAACACATGGAAAGATTATTATTCAAAAGTAGGGAAAGAAGAATGGACTTAAAAATATCATTTCAGGTTGTGATATGGCCTCCAAAAGAACTGTCCTCAAATGGGGATTATGTAAAGTCTGGGTGTGACACATAATGTAAAACACTTGCTGGTGTGCCAACCTCTAACTGATCCACCACTGCAGGACGATGCACCAGCTTGGGATGTGGTGCACCACCAAGCAAACCACACGGTTGAACCAAGTAATGACTGTCAACACTGTAACTGCTTAACCCTTTAACCCTATAAGTGCAGCATGATGCATTAATGCATCATGCCCTTGTTCATCATGATGCATGAATGCAGCCCTGGCCAGTTATTTGCCAGGACTTCATTCAAGCAGTATGCCAACTATACAGGGATGAGACACTCCCATAGGGTCGGCATGATGCACCAATGCAGCACCATCAGTGAGTTACTTGCTGGAGCTGCATTGGTGCATCATGACGACAAATGTCATCTTTTAGTGACATCCGTCCTTAAAGGGTTAAGGACTGCATAGTGCTCTCATATACTTTACCCTTATGTTGGCATGATGTATGAGTGCATCACCGATGAATAATTAGCCGGTGATGCATGAATGCATCATGATAATTGAAGATGAACCGTGAGGCACCATGTTGTCCGTAAAGGGTTAACACGAAAATAATACACAGGACCTCTGTGTGAATCACTTGTGTGAAAACCTGTGCAACTGAGATTATAATCATCATAAAAAAGTATTGAAATATAATGTTTTAAAACCCCCATTTGTGTGAATAAAGCCAGTGTGTTAATGTAGATCAAAGAGGATAGGAGGAGCCACCTCCCCCACCCCACCCTGTTATTTGATAATTTAGCCATTCCTTTATCCTCTGAAGGCATCTAATATGTGCCTCTCACCTCACCTCACAGGCTTAAACTGATCAGCCTGGTTATCAGGTGGAGGACTGCACCAGGGAAACAGCCTGGCCCGTATTTACAGGCAGCCTGTTAATACAGGCCACTCCTACACACCCTCCCAGCCAAGCAGCCTGGTATAACAGGCTGGTAGCCTTGTAAACCAGGCTGGGGCTCAGGCTTTCACACCTTCTCCATACTGCTACACCTGCTATACACTGCACTGTGTATGCCAAACCAAATGAAATACAAATTTGAACTTGAAATTACTCATAAATACAATGGACCATGCACTAAATGCATCCATAAGTTGGTAGGTCACATATTGAGCTGTAAACTAAATGCTTCTATATTTTTCGCAAATATCATATGAAAATCGCAAATATGATTATATAAAAGCCACAGTAAAAGCATAGCACTGTGACAGAACAGCCCTATATACATGTACCAGGCTGAGCGACCTGTCCAAACAGCCCGGGTGGGTTTTCCAGTTTGTCCTGTAAAGTCGTGCAGTCTTCCACCTGGTTATACTGGGAGTAGATGACTGTATAGAGCACAAGGTATGACACAGCTCTACTACACCCATTTTCTTTAAACCCCTAGTGCCCCTATATATAGGGCTGAGTACCTGTCCCCACTGCACTTGGACGTGCAGTAAGATCTGCCGGTTTAAAGCCTAGATGGCCCTATGTATTTGGCCATAGACCGGTGGCACCATCTGAAGTCTAAAGATGATAATGGACTAAGCAGTTTACATATTACTAGCTAGATGGCACTACCCTGTACGGCCAAACCCATGGTACAGTAGGTCTTTCCTTAAGGATGTCCTACACATACAGTGTTGCCAAGCAATTGGCAAAAGTTCTAAATTCTACAATACCAATAGCCAGGCTTCTTCCCTTCCTCCCTTCCTTAGTCCCTTATATCACAGGTTTCCCCTATTTTGGCACAGCCTATAGAAGGAGTTGTGTGCCTGTGCTATGCAGGTGAGTTAAAATAAATCATCATCAGTACAATAGGGCCATCTAGGGTATAAAGATGATTGGTGTCGAGCTGTGTCATATCTTGTACAGTCAACTCCCTCTATTGCGACCACCCTTGGGACTATCTAAAAGTGGTCGCAATGGCGAGGTGGTCGCAGTAGGGGGAGTTTGAAATAAATATATGGGGCTATTCGAAAATTAGGCTATATCTTGAAGCAATACTTTCGGATGGAAGCATGGTTCAAAGTCATAGAAACGATGTGCGACCACTGGCCAGGTGGATGAGTAAGGGGGGGGGGCAAGGGTTACTGGCCCTTTGATGTGCGACCACTGGTCAGGTGGATGAGTGAGGGGGGGCGAGGGCTTCTGGCTCTTTGATGTGCGACCACTGGTCAGGTGGATGAAAGAGGGGGGCGGGGGTTTCTGGCCTTTTGATGTGCGACCACTAGTCATGTGAGGGGGGGGGGGGTCTTCTGACCTAAGGTGAGGTGCGGGTAAGTGGTTTCTGGGTTAAGATTGAATTTTTTATATTTTATTCTTGGACACAGTGGTCGCATTAGAGGGAGAAAAAGCTTCTTTGGGACTGGAATTTTAGTGGTCGGAGGGTGGGGTGGTCGCATTAGAGGGGTGGTCGCATTGGAGGGAGTTTAATACATTAAAACAAAGGGGAAAATGGTTGGGACTTTCCAAAACTGGTCGCAATGACGAGGTGGTCGTTATAGAGGGGTGGTCGTTAGGAGGGAGTTGACTGTAGTATATAGTTATCCACCCCCAGTATAACCAAGCTGCTTATCAGTTTTTAAAAGTGTGTGCCTAGTCTATACTGTAATAATTCATTAAAGGTAGTTCCCTTTATAATCTGTCCCTAAAGTGACTCCCCGCAACATTGATGGATGTGTTCACATGTTTAATCGACACTCTGCACTATATTTGAATAATTCATGTTCAAACATGTTGAATCATTCTGCAGAGATGGAAGTTTAAAAGCCCTGTTTTTACACAAAGAGGTGCTCTCTTCAGAGGCTACATTTGAACCTTTCAAGTTAATTTTGCAGTTTGTCCATGATTCTGAACAGCTAGACTTTAAAAGAAGGTTTTTGCTCATACATTCTGAATCATTATTTATTAATTTATTAAACAAAAAACTTACCTGGTATGCAGGAATCAAATAAATGATGTGACAAGAAAAACTATCCACTGCATCTCTCCTTCTGAGATGATTATTATTATAAGCCTGAATTCCGACTTCATGGATCAGCATACATGACATTACTCAATTGTTTATTTACCTTGGATAAAAAAGCCTCAGGCTATTAGTTACAACCATCCTCATAAGGATCTATCACTTCTTTAATAAAGCTGTAACAGCTGCAAAGTGCTTCAATCCCTTATACCCTTTGTCATCAGGATACGTGAATACTTAGCTCACCAGGGCTGCAATCATGTATCATGACAACCAAGGGCATAGAACATAAAGAACTATGCAGCTTTGAACAGGTCAATATATATCTAAATGATTTTAGTATTCAGAATCTTAAATTCATAGAAGAACTTAGGCCAAAAAAAGATAATTCAGGTATTCCAACTGACCATATTTTTAGGATCTACCCTAGTTTTTTTCCCTTTTTTTTGGAGGCATTTTTAAACACAACTGTTTTTTAGGTTAGTCCGCCTTCTTCCCCACCTTAATGCGGCTGTGTGTTGTAGGCGCGGCGGGTGCTGGCTGAGATGCGGTACCACCAGCTGTGTCTGTGGGCCGTCAGTGTGATCCGTAAGTACTTCTACGGCTGGAAGGTCCGCAAGGAGTACAGGCGAAAGTTCAGGGCCATCGCCGGCCCCAAGATTGTGCGCTTCATCTACAACTGTCTGGTAAGTGCAGAAATGCTACTCTTGCAGGAATTCCAGCATTTTCGCAGGAGCTTTCGTATTAAATTATGTTATTTTCCTGCATACAATATATTAAAATGTCCTACTATTCATGACCTACTATCTCTATAAGTATACTCTAGCAGGAAATACCAGCCATTTTAAGACAGTCCTTGCAAAATATTATTAGCTGGCCCCTTTTATAAGGTAGCCCTGTTTATGAGCCGGGTCAATATACCTTTTGAAGCCTGGGCTTATAAACGGGGAAATAAGGTATGTCAGCATTTGAACTTGTATGGATGTGCTGAGACAGAGACACATACGATGTACAATATGGCCTTCAACTCGTTGTTTGTTGTTTGTAGCGGCGCCGGTTCCTGGTGAACCTGGTGCTGCAGCTGCCCTCCCCGTCCCCCATCGACGGCTCCTGGCCCTCCTGCTCCCCGCTCTTCTACGCAGCCAACGAGCACCTCTGTATCCTGCACCACCAGTGGCGGGTAGGTAACACTTCCACTATATACTAGTGTAAAATCCCGCCTATAAGCCGACCCTGCCTATAAGCTGAAAGCGAGTTTAAGGACAAAAATTGGGCTTATAGGGTTTTACTTTGCCATTTTAGAGAGCCCCGCCTATAAGCCAACCCCCCTTTTTTTAGCCAGGGGCCAACCCAACACCCCATCCCGACAATATTTAGAGACATTTAATAATAGAATTTCATAGTTATATCACGGCTTGAATTTAACATTCATAATCCATATGAAAATTACTCATTAAAACAAAGTCCCAATATCCACTAATTATTGTTGTATATATATATTATTTCTTAGATCGATTTTCTTGCTTATACTTTTCCTAAACCCCGCCTATAAGCTGGGGTGTTTAGAAGCCTTGTAGAGGCAACTTAGCTGGGCCAGTTGTCTGCATATGACAGCCATGGGGGGCGCTTATTATAATGAATATTTGGAGCTGATTTTCCCACTTAAAATAATTTATTAAGTTGAGCATGATACCCTTTTACTAGCCAGTGCCCACCATCCAAGCTGCAAGCTTGGCTGGTGAGCAAGTATGTATGATTGCTGGTGATGATTTTTAAAAAGGCTTGCACTCCTGAATGAAAGTATGCACTCACTATCTGTCTTCATGTGTGTGTGAAATAGGTATTCCTCCTGCTTGGGCTCAAACATTTACATGGTGCCATACTCCCAATCAGGCACCAACAGTATATTTTCCACATGAATGCAGGCAATATTGGGAGTGTTTATAATATGGCTGAACTACCTGGAACTGGAAGTTACCCTGACCCAGTGCATTGTAGGTAATTAGGGTCAAGTGCCCTGAGGGAGCATTGAGTGTTGTGTCCAATCATGCATGACTGGATGTTGTTCTCTGTTAACACACCAGGGTTACCTCAGTCATAGGGCCACTTGTGATGTGCCCCCTAGTGTGGGTCAAAAGAACCAGTCATTAGAAATAATGACTGCTCCTCAAATGACCTCAGGGAACCAGCCAAAGGAAGTTGTCATAAAGGTCATAAATCAGCCATGTTTTGACAAAGCAAAATATTTACCACCACCTCAGAAGGGAAATGTCTAATTGTGAAGCAGTGTGGAGGATATGTACATGAAAATGCATCTGGTATGTAGCACAAACACTACTACATGTATTATAACCATTTGGGCAAGGTGAGGAATGCAATTATGTATATTGCCAAGATTTTGTAAACTTGCTGTCCAGCCCTGGCTGCGCCAGGGCTGGACTAGTGTGGCTACCCTTTTACTAACTCTTAAATGGCAGCGTAGATACTTGCCAGTTTATAGAGGCCTCCCTACTTATTACATGGCTGATACAGCACTCTCTACAACTCTTCTATCAAATGATATTTTTATCAAGTTTTGGTGCTCGGTTTTCAGTGCGAGATGTACCGCCAAGAATGTGACCAACAGTTCCGCAACAAGATGAGGGAAAAGGTCATCGCAAGTGATCTCTTCAGGGAGCGGAAAACCGCATACCCTCGCAGGTAAGCACTCATTGATTGTTAATACATTGGAACTGTACACATATTCCTTGAAATAACTGGGGGATGGTGACACCAAGCCTTTTGCTGTGCAAGTGTGGTGGTTCGTAATTAACTCTAGGTTAAAGAACAACGATCACGGCAGTTTCCAGGTGCGAGAATATATCTATCTTTATTCACAAGAATAATAACTCCAGTTCCTTTACTAGGGAACGATCAGTGTAGAATGAATACACACAGGTAAATCAGGTTTCTCTATAAATAGAGGAAACGGTCAGTATACAACTCTTAGCATACAACTCTGTCCGCACGGTTGGACATGTGAAGTCTCTCGTCAGTCGGGCCTGCACTGACTGCCGTTCCAGGTAAACACATGGGTCTTATATAACACCGGCTCTTAGATCACGTGGCCAGGTGGGTGGGTCGGCCGCCCACCTGAGAGCGGCACACGGTCACCTGAAGAGGACCTGCGCCCTCTCCCGGGAACTGTGTGCACTAGCTCCAGGTGGAGAAGCCGAGTAAACAGACGTTACCCGGAAATACCGTGTATGAGATTAATATGTAATATTATGCCCCTACACTACCCCCCCTAGACAAAACTAGGTGGTAATGAATATATATACGGTATTCCTAGTATATAGAAAACCTTTTAGAACAACGACTTTATAGTTATTGTCTATACAGTAACTAGGGGCGTAACATATTAACACGACACACTACACAAGCGAGATCATAAAACTCAATATAAATATGGCATTACACTGTAATAGCAACCATAATAGATGATTTAGGTATGTTTTATGACAAGTGAATATAATATCATACATACAATCGAACGGCTTGACACATTTCGATATGACTTCCTTATGAAGTTTCTTTACTCGGTTATTAAAAAAAATGCGCGTGGGGTGTGTATATATTTAAGTTGAACAGAAAAGTTATTAAAAACCAGTCCTGATAAGGACTCACAACCACCAGCGTCTTACATTGATTTGTGATTTAATGAAAACATTCACACAATGGGTAACAGTAACCACAGCCTTTGTTCTAAGCCGGGTAATCCGATTATATAACCGGAGTATTAATATCTCTCGCAACATACAACAGAGTCAACACACACGACAATACCTGGCGGTATATATAGTATATACACATAGCCTTAACGACTTCATATAACATTACGGGTAGCCACGTTTCCTAGCTTATCAGATCCTACGATCTTCATATGTAGCATATTATGAAACCCGATTCATAAGGCAAATATGAGAATACCTTACTGGAACACCTGAGGTGATATGTATCACATAATAATGATATATTATATATATTAAAAACGTTTTAATGAGTAACCTGGCAGTGTACCCGGAAACCCTCACAATTAAATATAGCTTACTGGTGATCTAGTTGTGGTCAAGGTGCTCTCCGCTTCTAATAGACGAATGAGTGAGGTGCTCTCCTCTTCTTAATACTGTTTCTTGGATAAATATCACCCGAAGGTAAGTTCATATGTATACAGCTCGATAAGTATCCCGTCCTCGCTCCAGTAAAGTTCATGACATATATAACTATAATCCGGCTGGAAACCACGAGTACTGTCCGTTTAACACGTAATCCTAGCTCCAGGAATGTTCATGAAATAGATAAGTAGAACTGGAACCACGAGCATTGTCTGTTTGACACGTAATCCTTTGGACGGGAACAGTTTATAACTCAGCATAATAGTATCAGGAACACATCACGGTAACGTATCCCAAAAGTTAGTTTCAGGGACGTTAGGTTGGTAGCTTCCCGGTGGAGTCCTGATTCCCCATCGGTAGGCTATAGTTGAGAGTTGAGTAGTTAGGTAAGTCCAGAGCTTCCACGGAAGGTCACCCCCGCGTTGATCCATATGCATCTAAAAAGATGCCCTTCCCCTCAAAAGGGAAACCCCGTCATAAACAATTTATGACGTCAGATTAAATGAAACAACAATTAATCTATCCGGAAACTATTATAGTTCCCTCCTCTATTCCTAAAAAAAATTAGAAATAGACTCAGAACCTTCTATTAGTCTTTTTAACCTAAAGGTTCCTCTCTTGCTCTCATTAAAGCAAGCGCGTGCTCAGCTGTGCCATCCCAGGTATCGATAGTCACGCCAAACACCCCGTAAAACTTTACGTTCATGTCTTGTAACCGTTTGGTTAACTTCTCGTTCTCTTGCTGAACGAACCCTGCAGCGGCTTCAGCGGTCTTTTGGCCGGAAGCAGCTTCCCTTGACTTTTTAGCCAAGTAATCAGCATTGCCAACAGCGACTAATGCTTTCTCCTCCCGATGGGCAATCTTTAGGCCATGCGTGAACAGGCCTAACATCTTGGTGTTATATTCCACCGCCAGCTCGCGTTGGGACTCCTGGAATTCTGTTACGATCCTTTGTCCCACTTCGCAGCTCGCCTTCTCTTCCCTAGAGAAGTAGTTGACTATCGGGACGTATTTTAATTTTACGCCACCGGTAGTTTCAGTGCGGGAGGTGCCCGCGACTGGCTGGATGACAACCGGATCCTGGGTTACAGGAATCACGGGTTTAACATCCACTTGCGGCGCTTTCGCAACCGCTGCAGCCTTCGGGACAGTTATGCCCCGAGGCGTCACCACTGAGATTAGTGATTTTGGTTCTGTTTTCACGGTCAAGCCCTGCATGTCCCGAGTTGGGGTAGTGGGCGACCGGACGTCCCTGGGGGTTAGCTTTGTAGTGGTCCCCAGATGGTACGTCAAAGGCAGGGAAGCCTTTGTTCTGGTAGCCGGTTCTTTAGGCCGGGCACCGCCATGGTCAGGTTGACTGGTGGCACTGTCTGAACTGCTCAGACGTCTGGAACGGTAATCCATGTTAGTCGCCGCTGCTTGACCACCGGAATCACGTTTCCGATCTTTCCGGTCTGTAAACAGCGGGTCTGGATACTCGCGATAATAGTCGCGACCTTCCGGGGCATGATAATTCCCATAGTAGGAATTATCGAGATCCTCTAAGTTGGATCCGGCATGTCTCCGTTTTGGTCCTGGTGAGACCGCAGGAGATCGAGAGCGGTCGCGGGCGGACATAAGTGTATCCGTGACCAGTAGCAGTAAAGGTAGCAGAACAAGCTAGTTGTTCGAGAATATGTTCGGGTTATACTGAACAGGAAGTCCTTGATTGGACAGACAGTCCTTTAGTGGACGGACAATGGCTACCGGTGGTAGCCTGGGCGGCTCTGGTCCAGAGCTGAGTGAAGGGGAGTTGGAATCAACTCGCCTGGAGGTGCCAGGGGTGGACCCTGGAGAGGGCTTGAAGCCAGGACAGAAGAAGAGGAAGTTGCAGGATCTTTCCTGGGTGGAACCCTATGTAGGGGATGAGAAATTCCAGAGGGAATATGACGAGCGTTTGGCTCGGGAAGAGGATGACCTCTACTGGGAAAATGTCCGATTGGACAAGCAGTCAATGGAGGATCAGTATGCTGCATTGACTGACGAATTGACTTCCCTGGTAAAAGAAAGGGACGAGATTCTCTCTGAGAATCAGAGGGTAAAAGGAACTCTGATAGAAGAGAGAGAACGGTTGATAGAGGACAACCGGTATATGAAAAAGAAGGTTGCTCAGGAATCGCATGAATACCAAAAGATTCAGGCAAAGATTGCTGAGAACCAGAAGGAGAATGAACATTCTGAATCTCTTAAGGAGAGGTATGAGAGGGAGTTGAAAAAATACTCTAGAGAATGGTATGCCTTGAAGAAGGGGACAGAGGAGCTCGAGAAGGGCAGAGACCAGTTGGTCAAGGATAATGAATCCACCAGGATACAAATCCTGGAAGAAACGGAAGAGTTAGAAAGGAAACGGAAAGCTGAGGTGGAAGCTGTCTGTTCCCTTGAAGCTAGGAAAACTCTCCTGCGGGGTGAATTGTTAAAGGCAATGGAACAGCAGGGGGAGGAACAACTTCCAGCTGGCAGGCCGGAAACTGTTCCTGATAGTACTCCTACTACTAGTAAGGAGGAAGCATTACCTCAATTCGATCCATTTATTAATGATAATGGATTGAGGAATGTAGAAGACTCTGTGTATAAGAACAGAGAGAAAGATTCAAGGAGAGTGAATGTTACCGGGCGCTCTCTTGGATGGGAACCAGTTAATCATGCCAGAATTGGTCCGGTTAACAGGGAAATGTCTCCAGAGGAGGAAGTGTCTCGACATTATAAAAATAAATTTCGAGATGAAGTGGTGAATCATAGTTATGGCTCATTGAACCCCTTCGCGGGAGATGACCCGGCTCTATATGGGAATCCGGGAGGTTATGATAGCAAGGGTAATTATCGGTATTGCCCAGATGCAACTTATTCGTACCCACCTCCGGCCACGGAAACACACTCGGGAGTCAATAAAGATCCTGAGATTAGGCCGAGGGATAGGATGAATAAGGGGACCCAACCGGGAACAAAGGGAAGGTCAAACCCGGTGCATAAAAACACTAAGGGATTGTCAGGCTATCAAGGCCCACGCTTTGATGAGGGTTCAGAATCTGAATCAGATAAATCATCTGACGATGTACCCAAGAGAAAGGTTCCTTTGAACCGGCGAGTCACAATGACCCCGGCGGAGCACCGATTACATAATCGAGACCCCGCCATAGGTAATTTGGGACTAGATTGCTCTAGCCGAGGTCAAGACGGTACAGACCTACTGGCTTGGAGTAGACGCATGTCGGGTCAATTAGTGCATTCTAATTATGCCGCTAAAAGAACTGCACGTGTGACTAAGCCTTACAGGGGTGTACGACCCTGGAAGGAAGAATATCAATCACTTCTAGATGATTGTAAGTACAATTGCTGGAACAAGGAGGAATCCTTGGGAGCTTTTGTGATATGGTTGAGTGACGGCCCGGGTAAGATAGTGGTTGAAGAATGGAGGGACACTTACGGGCCAGAAGCTACATACGACCAGTTGGAAGTATTAGCTTGTTATACTTTTGGGAAAATGGTGACAGTAGATCACTGGACTCTGTTTCAGAGAAGAACGCAGAAACCGAAGGAATCTGCTAAAATTTTTGGGCTAGAATTGCAGCGATTATTGCGGCAAGCTAGGCCAGAATGGAGTAGGGATGCTGAATATTACATAGAATCCCTATTTGTAAGATTTATTAGTGGATTGAGTGATCCTGAACATGCTAAAGTATGTGGTAGAGCTTGGGAAGCTGGGTCTTCCTTAGCAGATTTGTTCATGGCGATTGATCAACATGACAAAAAGAAGATACTGTTGGCTGGTATGATACCCGCTAATAGGGGACAGCGCGTCTCTGGAATTGAACATTCCTTAGATGGTGACGATTCTTCCGCGGAAGAATCTGAAGGGGAGGAGAGAGTAGACGCCCTGAAATTCAAGGGTCGACAGAAATCGAGCTCTACCCCAGCTTCCGGGAAACTTCCTAGTAACAAAGGTTATTCGGAAACTACCCGGAAACCCGATACTCGGGAACCTCAGACTGTACCCAGTCAGAAAACCCAGACCCCGGAGATGACCACTCCGGATAAAACAAATGCGTCAGGAAACTCATTAAATACCTTAATGGAGTCCATGATTAAACGCATGAACGAGGTGTTTGATAATCAAACCAGGCGCCGCCCTAGGGTCGATCGTAACACTGTCCAGTGTTACAGATGTCAAGTCAAAGGGCACTTTGCATCTGAATGCAAAGCCGAGAAACCTGTTTTAAGAAGTGAGGTTTCGGGAAATTAGAGGGGGTTACCGGGGATGGCAGGACGGTAACCCCTGAGGAAATATGTCAGATTATCACCGACGTTGGCGGTGAAGATTCATTAACAGTGAATGCGTCCAGCAAGAAGGGAGATGGGACCGTACATCCCGGAAACCATGAGGCTGGGGAGACTGGTACAACAGGCGCCCAGGGGTGCGCGTATGGGAAACCTAGTGCCAGTTTAGAGGAGTCAATAACCAAAGAGTTGGTTAAGGTTGGAGGAACCAGGCTTCCCCCGGGTCATCCTTGTCTGGAACACCTGAAAGGATGTGGATTCGACCTGGGCACTGATAGTGACCTTCACCGGTTTACTAGGAATCCCTCAGTAACTGATGGGAAGAGGTGGTACGTTTCCTGTTCTGTACAAGGAAAGACTGGGGAATTTCTTATGGATACTGGAGCTAGCCACTCCATGGTCTCTAAGAGATTCATCAGCTTATTGCCGAATATGTGTGAGAACCTCACAATGAGGGTAAACGCATGTACGGCCGATGGTACCAGAATGAGGACATTTGGACGGACTTTTCTGATAATCTCTGTGGCCGGGAAAGAATTTGTTTGGGCCCCGACCATAGCTGAGATTGAAGATGATGGTATTCTTGGTTTGGATTTTGCGGCGCTTTTCGGTGCGACTTTGAATCCGAAAAGTGGGAAGTTGAAAATTGAATACCCGTATGATATGACCATACTCTGTAAGTTGAGAGTGATAAGTAGTGTCGCTAGTGTGGCACAGACTGTGAAGATTCCCCCGGGAATGACCTGTGACGTGTTAGTCAGTTCAGGGAGGCTAATCCAGAAAGGATTAGCGGTAATCGAGCCGGATATGGCTGTATTATCCCGGAAGGGATTGGAATCTGCGGATACCCTAGTAGGGAATTCCAGATGGACAGTGACACCCATTTCCAACCCCGGAAACTCCACAGTATATCTTGAGAAAGGCACTGAAGTTGGGAAAGTGATACTTGCGGAGGCAGTCACCGGTAGCCACCAAGACCTGAGGTTAGAAGAAGGAGGGGAAGAGGAATTGCATGAAGAGTTAACTAAGTTGTTAACAGGATCGTCCATAACGGATGAGAATGATCAGGAAGCCCTAAAGGCTATGCTGAAGAGATGCAGGCAAGCTTTTGCGGCCCCAGGGGAACCCCTGGGGAGAACCAATAAGGTATTGCATGAAATTAAAACCGGGGATAACCCCGCTTTTAAGATTCCTTATAGGAGATTACCCCTCAAGAAGAAGATTGTAGCTGAGGAAGAGATAGCGAAAATGCTGAAGGATAATGTTATTGTTCCCAGCATGAGCCCTTGGTCCTCCCCTGTGTGTATGGTAACCAAGAAGGACGGTAGCATACGGTTCTGTATTGATTACCGGAAACTGAATGGGTTGACTAAGAAGAACTCCTATCCTCTTCCTAGGATAGATGAGACGATTGATTCCCTGGGAGGGAATGAATGGTTTTGTACCCTGGATTTACAGTCCGGGTATTGGCAAGTAGGCATGAAGCCTGAAGATATGGAGAAAACCGCGTTTTCTAGCCATATTGGGTTGTTTGAATATAAGGTAATGCCGTTCGGGTTATGTAACGCGCCGGCCACCTTTGAAGCCATGATGGAGACGCTGTTAAGTGATTTATTATGGCGGAAATGTCTAGTTTACCTGGATGACGTAATTGTGTTTGGAAAGACCTTTGCGGATTGTTTAAGTAATTTAGAGGAAGTCTTAAACCGAATCATGTCTAACGGTCTCAAATTGAAACCAAAGAAATGCAATCTGTTTAAGAAGGATATTAACTACCTAGGGCGGATTATTTCCACCGAGGGGGTTAAGGCGGATCCGGAAAAGATCAGGAGTGTAACTGAATGGGAAGTCCCCAGGGGTCCTAAAGATGTGCGATCCTTTCTAGGATTCTGCTCATACTATAGGGATTTCCTGCCGGGGTATTCCCGGGTAGCCTATCCGATCCAGTGTTTGTCACACTGGACACCCGGAAGTAGGAAGGAAGAGTTCCCATGGGGGAGGGAACAGGACACAGCTTTCTTAGCAATAAAAAAGTTGTTTGTAGAGACCCCGGTGTTAAAGTATCCTACCCCGGATGGTCACTTTGTATTGGATACCGATGCTAGCAATGAGAGTATTGGGGCCGCCCTCAGTCAAGTCCAAGGCGGAGTGGAGGTTCCCATTGCCTTTGCTAGTAATACTATGAGTAAGACCCAGCGTAATTATTGTACCACTAAAAGGGAATTGTTGGCGGTGATAGTTTATACTAAAAAGTTCAAACATTTCCTTTGGGGGTCCGATTTTACGCTAAGAACAGATCATTCCTCTTTGAGATGGTTATTGAATTTCAAAGATGCGGAAGGAATGATTGGACGTTGGCTAGCACACCTTTCCGAGTTCGGTTTGGAGCAAAGTCAGATCCAGCATAGAGCTGGGGTAAAGCATGTAAATGCTGATGCACTTTCCCGACGTCCTATCAGGAAGTGCGAAAACACCAACTGTGATGACTGTGGTCAGCATGAAGCTGTCATAGCCGGAGCAAGGATTCCCTTTGAGATCAAGGGAACTGGGGTTCTGGAGTGGTCCATGGGAACCATCCGGAAATTCCAGGAAAAGGATCCTAACCTTAGCCGGTTGTTGGTATTGTTACCTAGGAAGATACGGCCCCCGCGGCCTGAGATTTCCCTGGAGAATCGGGAAATGAGACGACTAATAGCTCAATGGGCAGAGCTAGAGGTCCAGAGCGGAATCATCTACCGGTGGAAGATTAATTCATCCGGTAGGAGAATCCGGCAAGTGGTAATACCTTCCGGTATGAGGAGGGATGTTATGTATTATTGCCATGGACACCTGACCAGTGGGCATTTCGGAAAAAAACGTTCCCTGGAACGTCTGAAAAGGAGATATTACTGGCCAGGGATGAGTAGTGATCTATTAAGATGGGTTGCTACTTGCCCGGATTGTTGTAAAAACAAACCTGGGCCTGGGATGGGTAAAATGCCTTTGTCCCAGGAGCTGTTTGGTGTAAGATTTGCGCGAGTCGCCATAGACATTATCAGTGGGTTTAAAACTACCCCTGATGGTAATACTTGTATGATGGTCGTCACTGACTATTATACTAAGTATACGAGAGTGTTTCCATTAGTGGATCACAAAGCAGCAACCTGTGCAAAAGCCTTTGTTACAGGTTGGGTATTGCATCTTGGGGTTCCCCTAATGATGCATAGTGACCAAGGTCGGGAATTTGAATCTGATCTTTGGCAGGAAATGTGTCACCGACTGGCGATTTGTAAGACGAGAACAAATCCCTATCGACCACAAAGTGATGGAATGGTTGAGAGATTCAATCGTACCTTGATTCAGGTTTTGAAATCCCTGGTGAATGATAGAATGGATGACTGGGATGAGCAGTGTGATTATGTATGCCATGCATATAATAGCACTGTCCATTCTAGTACTTCCTGTTCCCCGAATCTGTTAGTTTTCGGGGAAGATTTAATAATGCCCGCTGATCTGGTATTTGGGGTGGTCGGAATGAACCCGGAAACCCCCTGCCATGTGATGTTTGTGGAGTCATTAAGGGATCAATTCAAATATGCTTATGAATTGGTGAGAACTGAACTGCAGAAGAATGCTACCTGGCAGAAGACCGGCTATGATCTAGGCCTTAAGCCGCGACGATTCAAAGTTGGTGATCAGGTAGTAAGATTACATGAGCCGTTATCGACTCTGAAACTTGCTAGTAATTGGGACGGGCCCTTTGTGGTTACCCGCATAGTAAGTGACAGTACTGTAGTGATACGTTCATTACAAGGAAAGATGTATAAATCTAATGTAGCTCGACTAAGAGAGTGGAAGGGGAGAGATTTGTCCCTGGACTCGTATGAGTTGGAAGTTGATACTTTGATAGAGGAAAGTGAACAGCGGAAATTAGTGAAGGAACCTCCCCGGAAACGCGGAAGGCCGCGGAAGGAGGTCTCCCGGAAACTAATGGTGCAGAAGCCCGTCATCCCAAAAAGATCCGGGAAGAAGGCGGCTAATAAAGTCTCGCTGGCTGAAGGGAAAAGGACCCGGAAGAGTGTGGTTAGGGCTAAATCCACTCTGGAAAAGGCGTGTCCTAGAACCAGGTCTAATGTTATGCCTAAAAACATAAGACGCAGTCCCCGGTTACTAGCCAGGGACGGTATAACCTAAGCCGGTACACAACGAGTGTGGTGTCCTGTAATCTTGTTAAATATTTTAATGTTGTAATCAGTTATGTGTGGAAGTAAGTACGGTCAGAATGATCGTGATAGTCCCCCTGTCAAGGATCCCATGGGTGATGGACGGATAATCCGGTGAATGTGCTTTATTATGCCATTCATATATATTTCATTGATACTCTAGACGAGTTGACAGAGCGTAAGGATTAACACGTGGAATAAGGGTACCTGTTTACAATTAGAACGCGCGGTGACCTGGTTCCAAGGAACTGGGTCACGGGACGCGCGGGGTTGCGCATGCGCGGTGGCGCGCCTTATATAAGGCCCGCGGAGCGGCGGGAATCGCCAGTTGGGGTTGAGAGGCGGTCCAGAGCAGACGTGAGAGCTCGGACACGACCACTGTCGCTGTGGGGAGGTGGACCCCCTTAAATCCATCAATAACACTTTTCTTGAGTGTGACAAACATGTCTTCCGAGACAGATCACCAACAGGTGGACCCTCTTCAAGAGGGCGACTCCGCTAGCGGAGGAAATGTGGTTGTTAATCAACCTGACCTCGTGGACCAGGGATCTCTGGATTTCCTGGAACAAGGGGAGATAATGGACGTCGACGTTGACTCTCAGTCACCGCTTCGCCCCGCTAATGTCGCCGCCAATTACTTGGAAGGTCTAGACATTGAGGCCATCAGCCCTGCTGACGGTCGCGCTGATACCGGTGACGCTGAGTATCAGGATCAGGGACTATTGTACCATGGGAAACCGCCGGCGGACGTTGAAAAACCCCGCCCGGCCGTACCCACCCTGGGAGGCTTCATGTCCAATTACGACGGACGTGAAGTAGAACTGCACGAGGACGTGCTGAGGCTCACGGCGGAGGGAGCTCCCCGCCGGATTGACTCACTCACGAGTCAGGCCATATTGCTCTTCCTGTTAGTGGAGGAGCAGGAGGAGATGCCCCCGGACTGGTTTGTGTACTGGGAGGCACTCCAGAAAGGACTGCGCGTATGCTACTGCTTACGACGAGCTGTCTTCGATTTACACATCGCGGACATCGACAGGTTAATGCCCGCACTCCCAATTCTGTCTTTGGACCCGAATTGTGGAGTTGCCGGGATGTTGTTGACTGGTGTCAACAGATACCGGGCGCGAATCGGGAAACTCCGAGAGCCCAAAACCCGGAAGGAGTACGAGATTGCTGCCGCTAATACGCAGGGAATAGTCTCGTATGTCCTGGATGTAGCCACTATTGAGGACTACATGGATTCTCACCACGTCAAACGAGATATTGCCATATCTTGTTTGGTTGATGAGGCGGTTCGTACGGTACGAACCAGATCTTCCAGTGCGGAGGAGAAGGCGCGAGTAAAAGCGCTGAAAGCCACACCTAGGGGGCGCGGCAGTAAAGGTGAGAGGGGCGCCTCAAACCGGTCAAGCTCGGCTGACAGCAACCAGTCTGACGAGTTTGTCCAGGAGAGAGGACGTCAGGCTCGCCGGAACGAGAAGGCAAGATTAGCTAACTTGCCGGACTCTGTACTAGCAGAGGGATTACCGGAACAACCTTCCGGAGGACAGCCCGTTATTCCCAGGGCTGAGGAGGTAACGGATGAGGCGATGGATATAAACGAAGCCGATACTCCGGAACCCTCCAACACCACCACCACCACCACCCCGGCCCTTGTGGCAGACATGACCGCCGCCGCGGGAGCAGCGGCCGCCGTGGCGGCTGCGCTGGTATTCAATCCAGCACGTCTCAGCCCTCTCCGTAGTCCGGCTCAGTCGGACCCGGAAGAGGGAGAGGTTCCGGCTAACGCTGAGGAACCAGGAAATGCCCCAGAAGACCCCATCCCGCCTAATGACGTGATGAGGCGAGTCTGGCAGAACGCTAACAATAAGTTCCGCGTGTTTATTCCCAATTCATGGGAACAGTGTCCGATTGGTCCCACCAATTTCGGATGTCCACCTGAGACCAACTGTAAAGGTCAAAGTGATGATGAGGATTGGATCCGGAATACCCCCCGGGACCGTCCTCCGTCTGCTTTTTATCAGCAGTGGCTAGATCAACTCAGGATCCTGCCAGACACTTACTACAGTAAGGAGCAGAAGGAAAAACTTCTTTTTGCGGTTAACCGCTGGTACAGTCAGCGGGAAAGGAATTGGTGCCCATTCGCTACATGTGTAAACACGATTGGCACAGACAGAACCATCTTTGTAACAAAGCAACGGTTTCTGCGACACCTCTGTGAGAACCACATGCACCACTGTGTGGTGTATCACTGTGATATCACAGTAGGTAGGGAATCCCAACTATGTAACGGGTGTTTAGAACCCCGTAGAGGTGAGCTTATGCGCCACATGAAGGATTGCCATAACATGGGAATCAGTGTAGCTCGCAATCGTGTGAATGCGCTACATGACGCCGTTTGTGAACAGTATAAGTCACTCACGGAGGAACAAAAGGCTAAGATCCGGCCGGCAACTCCCTTCTACTGCGAAGTCGCAGATGGGAAGTTCAAAGCCCGGATTGCCAGAGTGGACGGACGACATAAGTTCGCCATGAATGACGAGGAGTATACGGTGTTATGCACTACCCGTACTTCCCGCAGAGGTGGCGGTAGTTTCCGTCAGCCGGAAACCCGGGGTAGTTCCCGGGGGAAGAGCCGGTCCGCCCGCGACCGCTCTCGATCTCCTGCGGTCTCACCAGGACCAAAACGGAGACATGCCGGATCCAACTTAGAGGATCTCGATAATTCCTACTATGGGAATTATCATGCCCCGGAAGGTCGCGACTATTATCGCGAGTATCCAGACCCGCTGTTTACAGACCGGAAAGATCGGAAACGTGATTCCGGTGGTCAAGCAGCGGCGACTAACATGGATTACCGTTCCAGACGTCTGAGCAGTTCAGACAGTGCCACCAGTCAACCTGACCATGGCGGTGCCCGGCCTAAAGAACCGGCTACCAGAACAAAGGCTTCCCTGCCTTTGACGTACCATCTGGGGACCACTACAAAGCTAACCCCCAGGGACGTCCGGTCGCCCACTACCCCAACTCGGGACATGCAGGGCTTGACCGTGAAAACAGAACCAAAATCACTAATCTCAGTGGTGACGCCTCGGGGCATAACTGTCCCGAAGGCTGCAGCGGTTGCGAAAGCGCCGCAAGTGGATGTTAAACCCGTGATTCCTGTAACCCAGGATCCGGTTGTCATCCAGCCAGTCGCGGGCACCTCCCGCACTGAAACTACCGGTGGCGTAAAATTAAAATACGTCCCGATAGTCAACTACTTCTCTAGGGAAGAGAAGGCGAGCTGCGAAGTGGGACAAAGGATCGTAACAGAATTCCAGGAGTCCCAACGCGAGCTGGCGGTGGAATATAACACCAAGATGTTAGGCCTGTTCACGCATGGCCTAAAGATTGCCCATCGGGAGGAGAAAGCATTAGTCGCTGTTGGCAATGCTGATTACTTGGCTAAAAAGTCAAGGGAAGCTGCTTCCGGCCAAAAGACCGCTGAAGCCGCCGCAGGGTTCGTTCAGCAAGAGAACGAGAAGTTAACCAAACGGTTACAAGACATGAACGTAAAGTTTTACGGGGTGTTTGGCGTGACTATCGATACCTGGGATGGCACAGCTGAGCACGCGCTTGCTTTAATGAGAGCAAGAGAGGAACCTTTAGGTTAAAAAGACTAATAGAAGGTTCTGAGTCTATTTCTAATTTTTTTAGGAATAGAGGAGGGAACTATAATAGTTTCCGGATAGATTAATTGTTGTTTCATTTAATCTGACGTCATAAATTGTTTATGACGGGGTTTCCCTTTTTAGGGGAAGGGCATCTTTTTAGATGCATATGGATCAACGCGGGGGTGACCTTCCGTGGAAGCTCTGGACTTACCTAACTACTCAACTCTCAACTATAGCCTACCGATGGGGGATCAGGACTCCACCGGGAAGCTACCAACCTAACGTCCCTGAAACTAACTTTTGGGATACGTTACCGTGATGTGTTCCTGATACTATTATGCTGAGTTATAAACTGTTCCCGTCCAAAGGATTGCGTGTCAAACAGACAATGCTCGTGGTTCCAGTTCTACTTATCTATTTCATGAACATTCCTGGAGCTAGGATTACGTGTTAAACGGACAGTACTCGTGGTTTCCAGCCGGATTATAGTTATATATGTCATGAACTTTACTGGAGCGAGGACGGGATACTTATCGAGCTGTATACATATGAACTTACCTTCGGGTGATATTTATCCAAGAAACAGTATTAAGAAGAGGAGAGCACCTCACTCATTCGTCTATTAGAAGCGGAGAGCACCTTGACCACAACTAGATCACCAGTAAGCTATATTTAATTGTGAGGGTTTCCGGGTACACTGCCAGGTTACTCATTAAAACGTTTTTAATATATATAATATATCATTATTATGTGATACATATCACCTCATGTCTTGTAACAAAGGTCAAAGTGATGATGAGGATTGGATCCGGAATACCCCCCGGGACCGTCCTCCGTCTGCTTTTTATCAGCAGTGGCTAGATCAACTCAGGATCCTGCCAGACACTTACTACAGTAAGGAGCAGAAGGAAAAACTTCTTTTTGCGGTTAACCGCTGGTACAGTCAGCGGGAAAGGAATTGGTGCCCATTCGCTACATGTGTAAACACGATTGGCACAGACAGAACCATCTTTGTAACAAAGCAACGGTTTCTGCGACACCTCTGTGAGAACCACATGCACCACTGTGTGGTGTATCACTGTGATATCACAGTAGGTAGGGAATCCCAACTATGTAACGGGTGTTTAGAACCCCGTAGAGGTGAGCTTATGCGCCACATGAAGGATTGCCATAACATGGGAATCAGTGTAGCTCGCAATCGTGTGAATGCGCTACATGACGCCGTTTGTGAACAGTATAAGTCACTCACGGAGGAACAAAAGGCTAAGATCCGGCCGGCAACTCCCTTCTACTGCGAAGTCGCAGATGGGAAGTTCAAAGCCCGGATTGCCAGAGTGGACGGACGACATAAGTTCGCCATGAATGACGAGGAGTATACGGTGTTATGCACTACCCGTACTTCCCGCAGAGGTGGCGGTAGTTTCCGTCAGCCGGAAACCCGGGGTAGTTCCCGGGGGAAGAGCCGGTCCGCCCGCGACCGCTCTCGATCTCCTGCGGTCTCACCAGGACCAAAACGGAGACATGCCGGATCCAACTTAGAGGATCTCGATAATTCCTACTATGGGAATTATCATGCCCCGGAAGGTCGCGACTATTATCGCGAGTATCCAGACCCGCTGTTTACAGACCGGAAAGATCGGAAACGTGATTCCGGTGGTCAAGCAGCGGCGACTAACATGGATTACCGTTCCAGACGTCTGAGCAGTTCAGACAGTGCCACCAGTCAACCTGACCATGGCGGTGCCCGGCCTAAAGAACCGGCTACCAGAACAAAGGCTTCCCTGCCTTTGACGTACCATCTGGGGACCACTACAAAGCTAACCCCCAGGGACGTCCGGTCGCCCACTACCCCAACTCGGGACATGCAGGGCTTGACCGTGAAAACAGAACCAAAATCACTAATCTCAGTGGTGACGCCTCGGGGCATAACTGTCCCGAAGGCTGCAGCGGTTGCGAAAGCGCCGCAAGTGGATGTTAAACCCGTGATTCCTGTAACCCAGGATCCGGTTGTCATCCAGCCAGTCGCGGGCACCTCCCGCACTGAAACTACCGGTGGCGTAAAATTAAAATACGTCCCGATAGTCAACTACTTCTCTAGGGAAGAGAAGGCGAGCTGCGAAGTGGGACAAAGGATCGTAACAGAATTCCAGGAGTCCCAACGCGAGCTGGCGGTGGAATATAACACCAAGATGTTAGGCCTGTTCACGCATGGCCTAAAGATTGCCCATCGGGAGGAGAAAGCATTAGTCGCTGTTGGCAATGCTGATTACTTGGCTAAAAAGTCAAGGGAAGCTGCTTCCGGCCAAAAGACCGCTGAAGCCGCTGCAGGGTTCGTTCAGCAAGAGAACGAGAAGTTAACCAAACGGTTACAAGACATGAACGTAAAGTTTTACGGGGTGTTTGGCGTGACTATCGATACCTGGGATGGCACAGCTGAGCACGCGCTTGCTTTAATGAGAGCAAGAGAGGAACCTTTAGGTTAAAAAGACTAATAGAAGGTTCTGAGTCTATTTCTAATTTTTTTTAGGAATAGAGGAGGGAACTATAATAGTTTCCGGATAGATTAATTGTTGTTTCATTTAATCTGACGTCATAAATTGTTTATGACGGGGTTTCCCTTTTGAGGGGAAGGGCATCTTTTTAGATGCATATGGATCAACGCGGGGGTGACCTTCCGTGGAAGCTCTGGACTTACCTAACTACTCAACTCTCAACTATAGCCTACCGATGGGGAATCAGGACTCCACCGGGAAGCTACCAACCTAACGTCCCTGAAACTAACTTTTGGGATACGTTACCGTGATGTGTTCCTGATACTATTATGCTGAGTTATAAACTGTTCCCGTCCAAAGGATTACGTGTCAAACAGACAATGCTCGTGGTTCCAGTTCTACTTATCTATTTCATGAACATTCCTGGAGCTAGGATTACGTGTTAAACGGACAGTACTCGTGGTTTCCAGCCGGATTATAGTTATATATGTCATGAACTTTACTGGAGCGAGGACGGGATACTTATCGAGCTGTATACATATGAACTTACCTTCGGGTGATATTTATCCAAGAAACAGTATTAAGAAGAGGAGAGCACCTCACTCATTCGTCTATTAGAAGCGGAGAGCACCTTGACCACAACTAGATCACCAGTAAGCTATATTTAATTGTGAGGGTTTCCGGGTACACTGCCAGGTTACTCATTAAAACGTTTTTAATATATATAATATATCATTATTATGTGATACATATCACCTCAGGTGTTCCAGTAAGGTATTCTCATATTTGCCTTATGAATCGGGTTTCATAATATGCTACATATGAAGATCGTAGGATCTGATAAGCTAGGAAACGTGGCTACCCGTAATGTTATATGAAGTCGTTAAGGCTATGTGTATATACTATATATACCGCCAGGTATTGTCGTGTGTGTTGACTCTGTTGTATGTTGCGAGAGATATTAATACTCCGGTTATATAATCGGATTACCCGGCTTAGAACAAAGGCTGTGGTTACTGTTACCCATTGTGTGAATGTTTTCATTAAATCACAAATCAATGTAAGACGCTGGTGGTTGTGAGTCCTTATCAGGACTGGTTTTTAATAACTTTTCTGTTCAACTTAAATATATACACACCCCACGCGCATTTTTTTTAATAACCGAGTAAAGAAACTTCATAAGGAAGTCATATCGAAATATGTCAAGCCGTTCGATTGTATGTATGATATTATATTCACTTGTCATAAAACATACCTAAATCATCTATTATGGTTGCTATTACAGTGTAATGCCATATTTATATTGAGTTTTATGATCTCGCTTGTGTAGTGTGTCGTGTTAATATGTTACGCCCCTAGTTACTGTATAGACAATAACTATAAAGTCGTTGTTCTAAAAGGTTTTCTATATACTAGGAATACCGTATATATATTCATTACCACCTAGTTTTGTCTAGGGGGGGTAGTGTAGGGGCATAATATTACATATTAATCTCATACACGGTATTTCCGGGTAACGTCTGTTTACTCGGCTTCTCCACCTGGAGCTAGTGCACACAGTTCCCGGGAGAGGGCGCAGGTCCTCTTCAGGTGACCGTGTGCCGCTCTCAGGTGGGCGGCCGACCCACCCACCTGGCCACGTGATCTAAGAGCCGGTGTTATATAAGACCCATGTGTTTACCTGGAACGGCAGTCAGTGCAGGCCCGACTGACGAGAGACTTCACATGTCCAACCGTGCGGACAGAGTTGTATGCTAAGAGTTGTATACTGACCGTTTCCTCTATTTATAGAGAAACCTGATTTACCTGTGTAGCCCCTACACTACCCCCCCTAGACAAAACTAGGTGGTAATGAATATATATACGGTATTCCTAGTATATAGAAAACCTTTTAGAACAACGACTTTATAGTTATTGTCTATACAGTAACTAGGGGCGTAACATATTAACACGACACACTACACAAGCGAGATCATAAAACTCAATATAAATATGGCATTACACTGTAATAGCAACCATAATAGATGATTTAGGTATGTTTTATGACAAGTGAATATAATATCATACATACAATCGAACGGCTTGACACATTTCGATATGACTTCCTTATGAAGTTTCTTTACTCGGTTATTAAAAAAAATGCGCGTGGGGTGTGTATATATTTAAGTTGAACAGAAAAGTTATTAAAAACCAGTCCTGATAAGGACTCACAACCACCAGCGTCTTACATTGATTTGTGATTTAATGAAAACATTCACACAATGGGTAACAGTAACCACAGCCTTTGTTCTAAGCCGGGTAATCCGATTATATAACCGGAGTATTAATATCTCTCGCAACATACAACAGAGTCAACACACACGACAATACCTGGCGGTATATATAGTATATACACATAGCCTTAACGACTTCATATAACATTACGGGTAGCCACGTTTCCTAGCTTATCAGATCCTACGATCTTCATATGTAGCATATTATGAAACCCGATTCATAAGGCAAATATGAGAATACCTTACTGGAACACCTGAGGTGATATGTATCACATAATAATGATATATTATATATATTAAAAACGTTTTAATGAGTAACCTGGCAGTGTACCCGGAAACCCTCACAATTAAATATAGCTTACTGGTGATCTAGTTGTGGTCAAGGTGCTCTCCGCTTCTAATAGACGAATGAGTGAGGTGCTCTCCTCTTCTTAATACTGTTTCTTGGATAAATATCACCCGAAGGTAAGTTCATATGTATACAGCTCGATAAGTATCCCGTCCTCGCTCCAGTAAAGTTCATGACATATATAACTATAATCCGGCTGGAAACCACGAGTACTGTCCGTTTAACACGTAATCCTAGCTCCAGGAATGTTCATGAAATAGATAAGTAGAACTGGAACCACGAGCATTGTCTGTTTGACACGTAATCCTTTGGACGGGAACAGTTTATAACTCAGCATAATAGTATCAGGAACACATCACGGTAACGTATCCCAAAAGTTAGTTTCAGGGACGTTAGGTTGGTAGCTTCCCGGTGGAGTCCTGATTCCCCATCGGTAGGCTATAGTTGAGAGTTGAGTAGTTAGGTAAGTCCAGAGCTTCCACGGAAGGTCACCCCCGCGTTGATCCATATGCATCTAAAAAGATGCCCTTCCCCTCAAAAGGGAAACCCCGTCATAAACAATTTATGACGTCAGATTAAATGAAACAACAATTAATCTATCCGGAAACTATTATAGTTCCCTCCTCTATTCCTAAAAAAAATTAGAAATAGACTCAGAACCTTCTATTAGTCTTTTTAACCTAAAGGTTCCTCTCTTGCTCTCATTAAAGCAAGCGCGTGCTCAGCTGTGCCATCCCAGGTATCGATAGTCACGCCAAACACCCCGTAAAACTTTACGTTCATGTCTTGTAACCGTTTGGTTAACTTCTCGTTCTCTTGCTGAACGAACCCTGCAGCGGCTTCAGCGGTCTTTTGGCCGGAAGCAGCTTCCCTTGACTTTTTAGCCAAGTAATCAGCATTGCCAACAGCGACTAATGCTTTCTCCTCCCGATGGGCAATCTTTAGGCCATGCGTGAACAGGCCTAACATCTTGGTGTTATATTCCACCGCCAGCTCGCGTTGGGACTCCTGGAATTCTGTTACGATCCTTTGTCCCACTTCGCAGCTCGCCTTCTCTTCCCTAGAGAAGTAGTTGACTATCGGGACGTATTTTAATTTTACGCCACCGGTAGTTTCAGTGCGGGAGGTGCCCGCGACTGGCTGGATGACAACCGGATCCTGGGTTACAGGAATCACGGGTTTAACATCCACTTGCGGCGCTTTCGCAACCGCTGCAGCCTTCGGGACAGTTATGCCCCGAGGCGTCACCACTGAGATTAGTGATTTTGGTTCTGTTTTCACGGTCAAGCCCTGCATGTCCCGAGTTGGGGTAGTGGGCGACCGGACGTCCCTGGGGGTTAGCTTTGTAGTGGTCCCCAGATGGTACGTCAAAGGCAGGGAAGCCTTTGTTCTGGTAGCCGGTTCTTTAGGCCGGGCACCGCCATGGTCAGGTTGACTGGTGGCACTGTCTGAACTGCTCAGACGTCTGGAACGGTAATCCATGTTAGTCGCCGCTGCTTGACCACCGGAATCACGTTTCCGATCTTTCCGGTCTGTAAACAGCGGGTCTGGATACTCGCGATAATAGTCGCGACCTTCCGGGGCATGATAATTCCCATAGTAGGAATTATCGAGATCCTCTAAGTTGGATCCGGCATGTCTCCGTTTTGGTCCTGGTGAGACCGCAGGAGATCGAGAGCGGTCGCGGGCGGACCGGCTCTTCCCCCGGGAACTACCCCGGGTTTCCGGCTGACGGAAACTACCGCCACCTCTGCGGGAAGTACGGGTAGTGCATAACACCGTATACTCCTCGTCATTCATGGCGAACTTATGTCGTCCGTCCACTCTGGCAATCCGGGCTTTGAACTTCCCATCTGCGACTTCGCAGTAGAAGGGAGTTGCCGGCCGGATCTTAGCCTTTTGTTCCTCCGTGAGTGACTTATACTGTTCACAAACGGCGTCATGTAGCGCATTCACACGATTGCGAGCTACACTGATTCCCATGTTATGGCAATCCTTCATGTGGCGCATAAGCTCACCTCTACGGGGTTCTAAACACCCGTTACATAGTTGGGATTCCCTACCTACTGTGATATCACAGTGATACACCACACAGTGGTGCATGTGGTTCTCACAGAGGTGTCGCAGAAACCGTTGCTTTGTTACAAAGATGGTTCTGTCTGTGCCAATCGTGTTTACACATGTAGCGAATGGGCACCAATTCCTTTCCCGCTGACTGTACCAGCGGTTAACCGCAAAAAGAAGTTTTTCCTTCTGCTCCTTACTGTAGTAAGTGTCTGGCAGGATCCTGAGTTGATCTAGCCACTGCTGATAAAAAGCAGACGGAGGACGGTCCCGGGGGGTATTCCGGATCCAATCCTCATCATCACTTTGACCTTTACAGTTGGTCTCAGGTGGACATCCGAAATTGGTGGGACCAATCGGACACTGTTCCCATGAATTGGGAATAAACACGCGGAACTTATTGTTAGCGTTCTGCCAGACTCGCCTCATCACGTCATTAGGCGGGATGGGGTCTTCTGGGGCATTTCCTGGTTCCTCAGCGTTAGCCGGAACCTCTCCCTCTTCCGGGTCCGACTGAGCCGGACTACGGAGAGGGCTGAGACGTGCTGGATTGAATACCAGCGCAGCCGCCACGGCGGCCGCTGCTCCCGCGGCGGCGGTCATGTCTGCCACAAGGGCCGGGGTGGTGGTGGTGGTGGTGTTGGAGGGTTCCGGAGTATCGGCTTCGTTTATATCCATCGCCTCATCCGTTACCTCCTCAGCCCTGGGAATAACGGGCTGTCCTCCGGAAGGTTGTTCCGGTAATCCCTCTGCTAGTACAGAGTCCGGCAAGTTAGCTAATCTTGCCTTCTCGTTCCGGCGAGCCTGACGTCCTCTCTCCTGGACAAACTCGTCAGACTGGTTGCTGTCAGCCGAGCTTGACCGGTTTGAGGCGCCCCTCTCACCTTTACTGCCGCGCCCCCTAGGTGTGGCTTTCAGCGCTTTTACTCGCGCCTTCTCCTCCGCACTGGAAGATCTGGTTCGTACCGTACGAACCGCCTCATCAACCAAACAAGATATGGCAATATCTCGTTTGACGTGGTGAGAATCCATGTAGTCCTCAATAGTGGCTACATCCAGGACATACGAGACTATTCCCTGCGTATTAGCGGCAGCAATCTCGTACTCCTTCCGGGTTTTGGGCTCTCGGAGTTTCCCGATTCGCGCCCGGTATCTGTTGACACCAGTCAACAACATCCCGGCAACTCCACAATTCGGGTCCAAAGACAGAATTGGGAGTGCGGGCATTAACCTGTCGATGTCCGCGATGTGTAAATCGAAGACAGCTCGTCGTAAGCAGTAGCATACGCGCAGTCCTTTCTGGAGTGCCTCCCAGTACACAAACCAGTCCGGGGGCATCTCCTCCTGCTCCTCCACTAACAGGAAGAGCAATATGGCCTGACTCGTGAGTGAGTCAATCCGGCGGGGAGCTCCCTCCGCCGTGAGCCTCAGCACGTCCTCGTGCAGTTCTACTTCACGTCCGTCGTAATTGGACATGAAGCCTCCCAGGGTTGGTACGGCCGGCCGGGGTTTTTCAACGTCCGCCGGCGGTTTCCCATGGTACAATAGTCCCTGATCCTGATACTCAGCGTCACCGGTATCAGCGCGACCGTCAGCAGGGCTGATGGCCTCAATGTCTAGACCTTCCAAGTAATTGGCGGCGACATTAGCGGGGCGAAGCGGTGACTGAGAGTCAACGTCGACGTCCATTATCTCCCCTTGTTCCAGGAAATCCAGAGATCCCTGGTCCACGAGGTCAGGTTGATTAACAACCACATTTCCTCCGCTAGCGGAGTCGCCCTCTTGAAGAGGGTCCACCTGTTGGTGATCTGTCTCGGAAGACATGTTTGTCACACTCAAGAAAAGTGTTATTGATGGATTTTAAGGGGGTCCACCTCCCCACAGCGACAGTGGTCGTGTCCGAGCTCTCACGTCTGCTCTGGACCGCCTCTCAACCCCAACTGGCGATTCCCGCCGCTCCGCGGGCCTTATATAAGGCGCGCCACCGCGCATGCGCAACCCCGCGCGTCCCGTGACCCAGTTCCTTGGAACCAGGTCACCGCGCGTTCTAATTGTAAACAGGTACCCTTATTCCACGTGTTAATCCTTACGCTCTGTCAACTCGTCTAGAGTATCAATGAAATATATATGAATGGCATAATAAAGCACATTCACCGGATTATCCGTCCATCACCCATGGGATCCTTGACAGGGGGACTATCACGATCATTCTGACCGTACTTACTTCCACACATAACTGATTACAACATTAAAATATTTAACAAGATTACAGGACACCACACTCGTTGTGTACCGGCTTAGGTTATACCGTCCCTGGCTAGTAACCGGGGACTGCGTCTTATGTTTTTAGGCATAACATTAGACCTGGTTCTAGGACACGCCTTTTCCAGAGTGGATTTAGCCCTAACCACACTCTTCCGGGTCCTTTTCCCTTCAGCCAGCGAGACTTTATTAGCCGCCTTCTTCCCGGATCTTTTTGGGATGACGGGCTTCTGCACCATTAGTTTCCGGGAGACCTCCTTCCGCGGCCTTCCGCGTTTCCGGGGAGGTTCCTTCACTAATTTCCGCTGTTCACTTTCCTCTATCAAAGTATCAACTTCCAACTCATACGAGTCCAGGGACAAATCTCTCCCCTTCCACTCTCTTAGTCGAGCTACATTAGATTTATACATCTTTCCTTGTAATGAACGTATCACTACAGTACTGTCACTTACTATGCGGGTAACCACAAAGGGCCCGTCCCAATTACTAGCAAGTTTCAGAGTCGATAACGGCTCATGTAATCTTACTACCTGATCACCAACTTTGAATCGTCGCGGCTTAAGGCCTAGATCATAGCCGGTCTTCTGCCAGGTAGCATTCTTCTGCAGTTCAGTTCTCACCAATTCATAAGCATATTTGAATTGATCTCTTAATGACTCCACAAACATCACATGGCAGGGGGTTTCCGGGTTCATTCCGACCACCCCAAATACCAGATCAGCGGGCATTATTAAATCTTCCCCGAAAACTAACAGATTCGGGGAACAGGAAGTACTAGAATGGACAGTGCTATTATATGCATGGCATACATAATCACACTGCTCATCCCAGTCATCCATTCTATCATTCACCAGGGATTTCAAAACCTGAATCAAGGTACGATTGAATCTCTCAACCATTCCATCACTTTGTGGTCGATAGGGATTTGTTCTCGTCTTACAAATCGCCAGTCGGTGACACATTTCCTGCCAAAGATCAGATTCAAATTCCCGACCTTGGTCACTATGCATCATTAGGGGAACCCCAAGATGCAATACCCAACCTGTAACAAAAGCTTTTGCACAGGTTGCTGCTTTGTGATCCGCTAATGGAAACACTCTCGTATACTTAGTATAATAGTCAGTGACGACCATCATACAAGTATTACCATCAGGGGTAGTTTTAAACCCACTGATAATGTCTATGGCGACTCGCGCAAATCTTACACCAAACAGCTCCTGGGACAAAGGCATTTTACCCATCCCAGGCCCAGGTTTGTTTTTACAACAATCCGGGCAAGTAGCAACCCATCTTAATAGATCACTACTCATCCCTGGCCAGTAATATCTCCTTTTCAGACGTTCCAGGGAACGTTTTTTTCCGAAATGCCCACTGGTCAGGTGTCCATGGCAATAATACATAACATCCCTCCTCATACCGGAAGGTATTACCACTTGCCGGATTCTCCTACCGGATGAATTAATCTTCCACCGGTAGATGATTCCGCTCTGGACCTCTAGCTCTGCCCATTGAGCTATTAGTCGTCTCATTTCCCGATTCTCCAGGGAAATCTCAGGCCGCGGGGGCCGTATCTTCCTAGGTAACAATACCAACAACCGGCTAAGGTTAGGATCCTTTTCCTGGAATTTCCGGATGGTTCCCATGGACCACTCCAGAACCCCAGTTCCCTTGATCTCAAAGGGAATCCTTGCTCCGGCTATGACAGCTTCATGCTGACCACAGTCATCACAGTTGGTGTTTTCGCACTTCCTGATAGGACGTCGGGAAAGTGCATCAGCATTTACATGCTTTACCCCAGCTCTATGCTGGATCTGACTTTGCTCCAAACCGAACTCGGAAAGGTGTGCTAGCCAACGTCCAATCATTCCTTCCGCATCTTTGAAATTCAATAACCATCTCAAAGAGGAATGATCTGTTCTTAGCGTAAAATCGGACCCCCAAAGGAAATGTTTGAACTTTTTAGTATAAACTATCACAGCCAACAATTCCCTTTTAGTGGTACAATAATTACGCTGGGTCTTACTCATAGTATTACTAGCAAAGGCAATGGGAACCTCCACTCCGCCTTGGACTTGACTGAGGGCGGCCCCAATACTCTCATTGCTAGCATCGGTATCCAATACAAAGTGACCATCCGGGGTAGGATACTTTAACACCGGGGTCTCTACAAACAACTTTTTTATTGCTAAGAAAGCTGTGTCCTGTTCCCTCCCCCATGGGAACTCTTCCTTCCTACTTCCGGGTGTCCAGTGTGACAAACACTGGATCGGATAGGCTACCCGGGAATACCCCGGCAGGAAATCCCTATAGTATGAGCAGAATCCTAGAAAGGATCGCACATCTTTAGGACCCCTGGGGACTTCCCATTCAGTTACACTCCTGATCTTTTCCGGATCCGCCTTAACCCCCTCGGTGGAAATAATCCGCCCTAGGTAGTTAATATCCTTCTTAAACAGATTGCATTTCTTTGGTTTCAATTTGAGACCGTTAGACATGATTCGGTTTAAGACTTCCTCTAAATTACTTAAACAATCCGCAAAGGTCTTTCCAAACACAATTACGTCATCCAGGTAAACTAGACATTTCCGCCATAATAAATCACTTAACAGCGTCTCCATCATGGCTTCAAAGGTGGCCGGCGCGTTACATAACCCGAACGGCATTACCTTATATTCAAACAACCCAATATGGCTAGAAAACGCGGTTTTCTCCATATCTTCAGGCTTCATGCCTACTTGCCAATACCCGGACTGTAAATCCAGGGTACAAAACCATTCATTCCCTCCCAGGGAATCAATCGTCTCATCTATCCTAGGAAGAGGATAGGAGTTCTTCTTAGTCAACCCATTCAGTTTCCGGTAATCAATACAGAACCGTATGCTACCGTCCTTCTTGGTTACCATACACACAGGGGAGGACCAAGGGCTCATGCTGGGAACAATAACATTATCCTTCAGCATTTTCGCTATCTCTTCCTCAGCTACAATCTTCTTCTTGAGGGGTAATCTCCTATAAGGAATCTTAAAAGCGGGGTTATCCCCGGTTTTAATTTCATGCAATACCTTATTGGTTCTCCCCAGGGGTTCCCCTGGGGCCGCAAAAGCTTGCCTGCATCTCTTCAGCATAGCCTTTAGGGCTTCCTGATCATTCTCATCCGTTATGGACGATCCTGTTAACAACTTAGTTAACTCTTCATGCAATTCCTCTTCCCCTCCTTCTTCTAACCTCAGGTCTTGGTGGCTACCGGTGACTGCCTCCGCAAGTATCACTTTCCCAACTTCAGTGCCTTTCTCAAGATATACTGTGGAGTTTCCGGGGTTGGAAATGGGTGTCACTGTCCATCTGGAATTCCCTACTAGGGTATCCGCAGATTCCAATCCCTTCCGGGATAATACAGCCATATCCGGCTCGATTACCGCTAATCCTTTCTGGATTAGCCTCCCTGAACTGACTAACACGTCACAGGTCATTCCCGGGGGAATCTTCACAGTCTGTGCCACACTAGCGACACTACTTATCACTCTCAACTTACAGAGTATGGTCATATCATACGGGTATTCAATTTTCAACTTCCCACTTTTCGGATTCAAAGTCGCACCGAAAAGCGCCGCAAAATCCAAACCAAGAATACCATCATCTTCAATCTCAGCTATGGTCGGGGCCCAAACAAATTCTTTCCCGGCCACAGAGATTATCAGAAAAGTCCGTCCAAATGTCCTCATTCTGGTACCATCGGCCGTACATGCGTTTACCCTCATTGTGAGGTTCTCACACATATTCGGCAATAAGCTGATGAATCTCTTAGAGACCATGGAGTGGCTAGCTCCAGTATCCATAAGAAATTCCCCAGTCTTTCCTTGTACAGAACAGGAAACGTACCACCTCTTCCCATCAGTTACTGAGGGATTCCTAGTAAACCGGTGAAGGTCACTATCAGTGCCCAGGTCGAATCCACATCCTTTCAGGTGTTCCAGACAAGGATGACCCGGGGGAAGCCTGGTTCCTCCAACCTTAACCAACTCTTTGGTTATTGACTCCTCTAAACTGGCACTAGGTTTCCCATACGCGCACCCCTGGGCGCCTGTTGTACCAGTCTCCCCAGCCTCATGGTTTCCGGGATGTACGGTCCCATCTCCCTTCTTGCTGGACGCATTCACTGTTAATGAATCTTCACCGCCAACGTCGGTGATAATCTGACATATTTCCTCAGGGGTTACCGTCCTGCCATCCCCGGTAACCCCCTCTAATTTCCCGAAACCTCACTTCTTAAAACAGGTTTCTCGGCTTTGCATTCAGATGCAAAGTGCCCTTTGACTTGACATCTGTAACACTGGACAGTGTTACGATCGACCCTAGGGCGGCGCCTGGTTTGATTATCAAACACCTCGTTCATGCGTTTAATCATGGACTCCATTAAGGTATTTAATGAGTTTCCTGACGCATTTGTTTTATCCGGAGTGGTCATCTCCGGGGTCTGGGTTTTCTGACTGGGTACAGTCTGAGGTTCCCGAGTATCGGGTTTCCGGGTAGTTTCCGAATAACCTTTGTTACTAGGAAGCTTCCCGGAAGCTGGGGTAGAGCTCGATTTCTGTCGACCCTTGAATTTCAGGGCGTCTACTCTCTCCTCCCCTTCAGATTCTTCCGCGGAAGAATCGTCACCATCTAAGGAATGTTCAATTCCAGAGACGCGCTGTCCCCTATTAGCGGGTATCATACCAGCCAACAGTATCTTCTTTTTGTCATGTTGATCAATCGCCATGAACAAATCTGCTAAGGAAGACCCAGCTTCCCAAGCTCTACCACATACTTTAGCATGTTCAGGATCACTCAATCCACTAATAAATCTTACAAATAGGGATTCTATGTAATATTCAGCATCCCTACTCCATTCTGGCCTAGCTTGCCGCAATAATCGCTGCAATTCTAGCCCAAAAATTTTAGCAGATTCCTTCGGTTTCTGCGTTCTTCTCTGAAACAGAGTCCAGTGATCTACTGTCACCATTTTCCCAAAAGTATAACAAGCTAATACTTCCAACTGGTCGTATGTAGCTTCTGGCCCGTAAGTGTCCCTCCATTCTTCAACCACTATCTTACCCGGGCCGTCACTCAACCATATCACAAAAGCTCCCAAGGATTCCTCCTTGTTCCAGCAATTGTACTTACAATCATCTAGAAGTGATTGATATTCTTCCTTCCAGGGTCGTACACCCCTGTAAGGCTTAGTCACACGTGCAGTTCTTTTAGCGGCATAATTAGAATGCACTAATTGACCCGACATGCGTCTACTCCAAGCCAGTAGGTCTGTACCGTCTTGACCTCGGCTAGAGCAATCTAGTCCCAAATTACCTATGGCGGGGTCTCGATTATGTAATCGGTGCTCCGCCGGGGTCATTGTGACTCGCCGGTTCAAAGGAACCTTTCTCTTGGGTACATCGTCAGATGATTTATCTGATTCAGATTCTGAACCCTCATCAAAGCGTGGGCCTTGATAGCCTGACAATCCCTTAGTGTTTTTATGCACCGGGTTTGACCTTCCCTTTGTTCCCGGTTGGGTCCCCTTATTCATCCTATCCCTCGGCCTAATCTCAGGATCTTTATTGACTCCCGAGTGTGTTTCCGTGGCCGGAGGTGGGTACGAATAAGTTGCATCTGGGCAATACCGATAATTACCCTTGCTATCATAACCTCCCGGATTCCCATATAGAGCCGGGTCATCTCCCGCGAAGGGGTTCAATGAGCCATAACTATGATTCACCACTTCATCTCGAAATTTATTTTTATAATGTCGAGACACTTCCTCCTCTGGAGACATTTCCCTGTTAACCGGACCAATTCTGGCATGATTAACTGGTTCCCATCCAAGAGAGCGCCCGGTAACATTCACTCTCCTTGAATCTTTCTCTCTGTTCTTATACACAGAGTCTTCTACATTCCTCAATCCATTATCATTAATAAATGGATCGAATTGAGGTAATGCTTCCTCCTTACTAGTAGTAGGAGTACTATCAGGAACAGTTTCCGGCCTGCCAGCTGGAAGTTGTTCCTCCCCCTGCTGTTCCATTGCCTTTAACAATTCACCCCGCAGGAGAGTTTTCCTAGCTTCAAGGGAACAGACAGCTTCCACCTCAGCTTTCCGTTTCCTTTCTAACTCTTCCGTTTCTTCCAGGATTTGTATCCTGGTGGATTCATTATCCTTGACCAACTGGTCTCTGCCCTTCTCGAGCTCCTCTGTCCCCTTCTTCAAGGCATACCATTCTCTAGAGTATTTTTTCAACTCCCTCTCATACCTCTCCTTAAGAGATTCAGAATGTTCATTCTCCTTCTGGTTCTCAGCAATCTTTGCCTGAATCTTTTGGTATTCATGCGATTCCTGAGCAACCTTCTTTTTCATATACCGGTTGTCCTCTATCAACCGTTCTCTCTCTTCTATCAGAGTTCCTTTTACCCTCTGATTCTCAGAGAGAATCTCGTCCCTTTCTTTTACCAGGGAAGTCAATTCGTCAGTCAATGCAGCATACTGATCCTCCATTGACTGCTTGTCCAATCGGACATTTTCCCAGTAGAGGTCATCCTCTTCCCGAGCCAAACGCTCGTCATATTCCCTCTGGAATTTCTCATCCCCTACATAGGGTTCCACCCAGGAAAGATCCTGCAACTTCCTCTTCTTCTGTCCTGGCTTCAAGCCCTCTCCAGGGTCCACCCCTGGCACCTCCAGGCGAGTTGATTCCAACTCCCCTTCACTCAGCTCTGGACCAGAGCCGCCCAGGCTACCACCGGTAGCCATTGTCCGTCCACTAAAGGACTGTCTGTCCAATCAAGGACTTCCTGTTCAGTATAACCCGAACATATTCTCGAACAACTAGCTTGTTCTGCTACCTTTACTGCTACTGGTCACGGCACCAGTGTGGTGGTTCGTAATTAACTCTAGGTTAAAGAACAACGATCACGGCAGTTTCCAGGTGCGAGAATATATCTATCTTTATTCACAAGAATAATAACTCCAGTTCCTTTACTAGGGAACGATCAGTGTAGAATGAATACACACAGGTAAATCAGGTTTCTCTATAAATAGAGGAAACGGTCAGTATACAACTCTTAGCATACAACTCTGTCCGCACGGTTGGACATGTGAAGTCTCTCGTCAGTCGGGCCTGCACTGACTGCCGTTCCAGGTAAACACATGGGTCTTATATAACACCGGCTCTTAGATCACGTGGCCAGGTGGGTGGGTCGGCCGCCCACCTGAGAGCGGCACACGGTCACCTGAAGAGGACCTGCGCCCTCTCCCGGGAACTGTGTGCACTAGCTCCAGGTGGAGAAGCCGAGTAAACAGACGTTACCCGGAAATACCGTGTATGAGATTAATATGTAATATTATGCCCCTACACTACCCCCCTAGTATGATCTAGTAGCAGTAAAGGTAGCAGAACAAGCTAGTTGTTCGAGAATATGTTCGGGTTATACTGAACAGGAAGTCCTTGATTGGACAGACAGTCCTTTAGTGGACGGACAATGGCTACCGGTGGTAGCCTGGGCGGCTCTGGTCCAGAGCTGAGTGAAGGGGAGTTGGAATCAACTCGCCTGGAGGTGCCAGGGGTGGACCCTGGAGAGGGCTTGAAGCCAGGACAGAAGAAGAGGAAGTTGCAGGATCTTTCCTGGGTGGAACCCTATGTAGGGGATGAGAAATTCCAGAGGGAATATGACGAGCGTTTGGCTCGGGAAGAGGATGACCTCTACTGGGAAAATGTCCGATTGGACAAGCAGTCAATGGAGGATCAGTATGCTGCATTGACTGACGAATTGACTTCCCTGGTAAAAGAAAGGGACGAGATTCTCTCTGAGAATCAGAGGGTAAAAGGAACTCTGATAGAAGAGAGAGAACGGTTGATAGAGGACAACCGGTATATGAAAAAGAAGGTTGCTCAGGAATCGCATGAATACCAAAAGATTCAGGCAAAGATTGCTGAGAACCAGAAGGAGAATGAACATTCTGAATCTCTTAAGGAGAGGTATGAGAGGGAGTTGAAAAAATACTCTAGAGAATGGTATGCCTTGAAGAAGGGGACAGAGGAGCTCGAGAAGGGCAGAGACCAGTTGGTCAAGGATAATGAATCCACCAGGATACAAATCCTGGAAGAAACGGAAGAGTTAGAAAGGAAACGGAAAGCTGAGGTGGAAGCTGTCTGTTCCCTTGAAGCTAGGAAAACTCTCCTGCGGGGTGAATTGTTAAAGGCAATGGAACAGCAGGGGGAGGAACAACTTCCAGCTGGCAGGCCGGAAACTGTTCCTGATAGTACTCCTACTACTAGTAAGGAGGAAGCATTACCTCAATTCGATCCATTTATTAATGATAATGGATTGAGGAATGTAGAAGACTCTGTGTATAAGAACAGAGAGAAAGATTCAAGGAGAGTGAATGTTACCGGGCGCTCTCTTGGATGGGAACCAGTTAATCATGCCAGAATTGGTCCGGTTAACAGGGAAATGTCTCCAGAGGAGGAAGTGTCTCGACATTATAAAAATAAATTTCGAGATGAAGTGGTGAATCATAGTTATGGCTCATTGAACCCCTTCGCGGGAGATGACCCGGCTCTATATGGGAATCCGGGAGGTTATGATAGCAAGGGTAATTATCGGTATTGCCCAGATGCAACTTATTCGTACCCACCTCCGGCCACGGAAACACACTCGGGAGTCAATAAAGATCCTGAGATTAGGCCGAGGGATAGGATGAATAAGGGGACCCAACCGGGAACAAAGGGAAGGTCAAACCCGGTGCATAAAAACACTAAGGGATTGTCAGGCTATCAAGGCCCACGCTTTGATGAGGGTTCAGAATCTGAATCAGATAAATCATCTGACGATGTACCCAAGAGAAAGGTTCCTTTGAACCGGCGAGTCACAATGACCCCGGCGGAGCACCGATTACATAATCGAGACCCCGCCATAGGTAATTTGGGACTAGATTGCTCTAGCCGAGGTCAAGACGGTACAGACCTACTGGCTTGGAGTAGACGCATGTCGGGTCAATTAGTGCATTCTAATTATGCCGCTAAAAGAACTGCACGTGTGACTAAGCCTTACAGGGGTGTACGACCCTGGAAGGAAGAATATCAATCACTTCTAGATGATTGTAAGTACAATTGCTGGAACAAGGAGGAATCCTTGGGAGCTTTTGTGATATGGTTGAGTGACGGCCCGGGTAAGATAGTGGTTGAAGAATGGAGGGACACTTACGGGCCAGAAGCTACATACGACCAGTTGGAAGTATTAGCTTGTTATACTTTTGGGAAAATGGTGACAGTAGATCACTGGACTCTGTTTCAGAGAAGAACGCAGAAACCGAAGGAATCTGCTAAAATTTTTGGGCTAGAATTGCAGCGATTATTGCGGCAAGCTAGGCCAGAATGGAGTAGGGATGCTGAATATTACATAGAATCCCTATTTGTAAGATTTATTAGTGGATTGAGTGATCCTGAACATGCTAAAGTATGTGGTAGAGCTTGGGAAGCTGGGTCTTCCTTAGCAGATTTGTTCATGGCGATTGATCAACATGACAAAAAGAAGATACTGTTGGCTGGTATGATACCCGCTAATAGGGGACAGCGCGTCTCTGGAATTGAACATTCCTTAGATGGTGACGATTCTTCCGCGGAAGAATCTGAAGGGGAGGAGAGAGTAGACGCCCTGAAATTCAAGGGTCGACAGAAATCGAGCTCTACCCCAGCTTCCGGGAAGCTTCCTAGTAACAAAGGTTATTCGGAAACTACCCGGAAACCCGATACTCGGGAACCTCAGACTGTACCCAGTCAGAAAACCCAGACCCCGGAGATGACCACTCCGGATAAAACAAATGCGTCAGGAAACTCATTAAATACCTTAATGGAGTCCATGATTAAACGCATGAACGAGGTGTTTGATAATCAAACCAGGCGCCGCCCTAGGGTCGATCGTAACACTGTCCAGTGTTACAGATGTCAAGTCAAAGGGCACTTTGCATCTGAATGCAAAGCCGAGAAACCTGTTTTAAGAAGTGAGGTTTCGGGAAATTAGAGGGGGTTACCGGGGATGGCAGGACGGTAACCCCTGAGGAAATATGTCAGATTATCACCGACGTTGGCGGTGAAGATTCATTAACAGTGAATGCGTCCAGCAAGAAGGGAGATGGGACCGTACATCCCGGAAACCATGAGGCTGGGGAGACTGGTACAACAGGCGCCCAGGGGTGCGCGTATGGGAAACCTAGTGCCAGTTTAGAGGAGTCAATAACCAAAGAGTTGGTTAAGGTTGGAGGAACCAGGCTTCCCCCGGGTCATCCTTGTCTGGAACACCTGAAAGGATGTGGATTCGACCTGGGCACTGATAGTGACCTTCACCGGTTTACTAGGAATCCCTCAGTAACTGATGGGAAGAGGTGGTACGTTTCCTGTTCTGTACAAGGAAAGACTGGGGAATTTCTTATGGATACTGGAGCTAGCCACTCCATGGTCTCTAAGAGATTCATCAGCTTATTGCCGAATATGTGTGAGAACCTCACAATGAGGGTAAACGCATGTACGGCCGATGGTACCAGAATGAGGACATTTGGACGGACTTTTCTGATAATCTCTGTGGCCGGGAAAGAATTTGTTTGGGCCCCGACCATAGCTGAGATTGAAGATGATGGTATTCTTGGTTTGGATTTTGCGGCGCTTTTCGGTGCGACTTTGAATCCGAAAAGTGGGAAGTTGAAAATTGAATACCCGTATGATATGACCATACTCTGTAAGTTGAGAGTGATAAGTAGTGTCGCTAGTGTGGCACAGACTGTGAAGATTCCCCCGGGAATGACCTGTGACGTGTTAGTCAGTTCAGGGAGGCTAATCCAGAAAGGATTAGCGGTAATCGAGCCGGATATGGCTGTATTATCCCGGAAGGGATTGGAATCTGCGGATACCCTAGTAGGGAATTCCAGATGGACAGTGACACCCATTTCCAACCCCGGAAACTCCACAGTATATCTTGAGAAAGGCACTGAAGTTGGGAAAGTGATACTTGCGGAGGCAGTCACCGGTAGCCACCAAGACCTGAGGTTAGAAGAAGGAGGGGAAGAGGAATTGCATGAAGAGTTAACTAAGTTGTTAACAGGATCGTCCATAACGGATGAGAATGATCAGGAAGCCCTAAAGGCTATGCTGAAGAGATGCAGGCAAGCTTTTGCGGCCCCAGGGGAACCCCTGGGGAGAACCAATAAGGTATTGCATGAAATTAAAACCGGGGATAACCCCGCTTTTAAGATTCCTTATAGGAGATTACCCCTCAAGAAGAAGATTGTAGCTGAGGAAGAGATAGCGAAAATGCTGAAGGATAATGTTATTGTTCCCAGCATGAGCCCTTGGTCCTCCCCTGTGTGTATGGTAACCAAGAAGGACGGTAGCATACGGTTCTGTATTGATTACCGGAAACTGAATGGGTTGACTAAGAAGAACTCCTATCCTCTTCCTAGGATAGATGAGACGATTGATTCCCTGGGAGGGAATGAATGGTTTTGTACCCTGGATTTACAGTCCGGGTATTGGCAAGTAGGCATGAAGCCTGAAGATATGGAGAAAACCGCGTTTTCTAGCCATATTGGGTTGTTTGAATATAAGGTAATGCCGTTCGGGTTATGTAACGCGCCGGCCACCTTTGAAGCCATGATGGAGACGCTGTTAAGTGATTTATTATGGCGGAAATGTCTAGTTTACCTGGATGACGTAATTGTGTTTGGAAAGACCTTTGCGGATTGTTTAAGTAATTTAGAGGAAGTCTTAAACCGAATCATGTCTAACGGTCTCAAATTGAAACCAAAGAAATGCAATCTGTTTAAGAAGGATATTAACTACCTAGGGCGGATTATTTCCACCGAGGGGGTTAAGGCGGATCCGGAAAAGATCAGGAGTGTAACTGAATGGGAAGTCCCCAGGGGTCCTAAAGATGTGCGATCCTTTCTAGGATTCTGCTCATACTATAGGGATTTCCTGCCGGGGTATTCCCGGGTAGCCTATCCGATCCAGTGTTTGTCACACTGGACACCCGGAAGTAGGAAGGAAGAGTTCCCATGGGGGAGGGAACAGGACACAGCTTTCTTAGCAATAAAAAAGTTGTTTGTAGAGACCCCGGTGTTAAAGTATCCTACCCCGGATGGTCACTTTGTATTGGATACCGATGCTAGCAATGAGAGTATTGGGGCCGCCCTCAGTCAAGTCCAAGGCGGAGTGGAGGTTCCCATTGCCTTTGCTAGTAATACTATGAGTAAGACCCAGCGTAATTATTGTACCACTAAAAGGGAATTGTTGGCTGTGATAGTTTATACTAAAAAGTTCAAACATTTCCTTTGGGGGTCCGATTTTACGCTAAGAACAGATCATTCCTCTTTGAGATGGTTATTGAATTTCAAAGATGCGGAAGGAATGATTGGACGTTGGCTAGCACACCTTTCCGAGTTCGGTTTGGAGCAAAGTCAGATCCAGCATAGAGCTGGGGTAAAGCATGTAAATGCTGATGCACTTTCCCGACGTCCTATCAGGAAGTGCGAAAACACCAACTGTGATGACTGTGGTCAGCATGAAGCTGTCATAGCCGGAGCAAGGATTCCCTTTGAGATCAAGGGAACTGGGGTTCTGGAGTGGTCCATGGGAACCATCCGGAAATTCCAGGAAAAGGATCCTAACCTTAGCCGGTTGTTGGTATTGTTACCTAGGAAGATACGGCCCCCGCGGCCTGAGATTTCCCTGGAGAATCGGGAAATGAGACGACTAATAGCTCAATGGGCAGAGCTAGAGGTCCAGAGCGGAATCATCTACCGGTGGAAGATTAATTCATCCGGTAGGAGAATCCGGCAAGTGGTAATACCTTCCGGTATGAGGAGGGATGTTATGTATTATTGCCATGGACACCTGACCAGTGGGCATTTCGGAAAAAAACGTTCCCTGGAACGTCTGAAAAGGAGATATTACTGGCCAGGGATGAGTAGTGATCTATTAAGATGGGTTGCTACTTGCCCGGATTGTTGTAAAAACAAACCTGGGCCTGGGATGGGTAAAATGCCTTTGTCCCAGGAGCTGTTTGGTGTAAGATTTGCGCGAGTCGCCATAGACATTATCAGTGGGTTTAAAACTACCCCTGATGGTAATACTTGTATGATGGTCGTCACTGACTATTATACTAAGTATACGAGAGTGTTTCCATTAGCGGATCACAAAGCAGCAACCTGTGCAAAAGCCTTTGTTACAGGTTGGGTATTGCATCTTGGGGTTCCCCTAATGATGCATAGTGACCAAGGTCGGGAATTTGAATCTGATCTTTGGCAGGAAATGTGTCACCGACTGGCGATTTGTAAGACGAGAACAAATCCCTATCGACCACAAAGTGATGGAATGGTTGAGAGATTCAATCGTACCTTGATTCAGGTTTTGAAATCCCTGGTGAATGATAGAATGGATGACTGGGATGAGCAGTGTGATTATGTATGCCATGCATATAATAGCACTGTCCATTCTAGTACTTCCTGTTCCCCGAATCTGTTAGTTTTCGGGGAAGATTTAATAATGCCCGCTGATCTGGTATTTGGGGTGGTCGGAATGAACCCGGAAACCCCCTGCCATGTGATGTTTGTGGAGTCATTAAGAGATCAATTCAAATATGCTTATGAATTGGTGAGAACTGAACTGCAGAAGAATGCTACCTGGCAGAAGACCGGCTATGATCTAGGCCTTAAGCCGCGACGATTCAAAGTTGGTGATCAGGTAGTAAGATTACATGAGCCGTTATCGACTCTGAAACTTGCTAGTAATTGGGACGGGCCCTTTGTGGTTACCCGCATAGTAAGTGACAGTACTGTAGTGATACGTTCATTACAAGGAAAGATGTATAAATCTAATGTAGCTCGACTAAGAGAGTGGAAGGGGAGAGATTTGTCCCTGGACTCGTATGAGTTGGAAGTTGATACTTTGATAGAGGAAAGTGAACAGCGGAAATTAGTGAAGGAACCTCCCCGGAAACGCGGAAGGCCGCGGAAGGAGGTCTCCCGGAAACTAATGGTGCAGAAGCCCGTCATCCCAAAAAGATCCGGGAAGAAGGCGGCTAATAAAGTCTCGCTGGCTGAAGGGAAAAGGACCCGGAAGAGTGTGGTTAGGGCTAAATCCACTCTGGAAAAGGCGTGTCCTAGAACCAGGTCTAATGTTATGCCTAAAAACATAAGACGCAGTCCCCGGTTACTAGCCAGGGACGGTATAACCTAAGCCGGTACACAACGAGTGTGGTGTCCTGTAATCTTGTTAAATATTTTAATGTTGTAATCAGTTATGTGTGGAAGTAAGTACGGTCAGAATGATCGTGATAGTCCCCCTGTCAAGGATCCCATGGGTGATGGACGGATAATCCGGTGAATGTGCTTTATTATGCCATTCATATATATTTCATTGATACTCTAGACGAGTTGACAGAGCGTAAGGATTAACACGTGGAATAAGGGTACCTGTTTACAATTAGAACGCGCGGTGACCTGGTTCCAAGGAACTGGGTCACGGGACGCGCGGGGTTGCGCATGCGCGGTGGCGCGCCTTATATAAGGCCCGCGGAGCGGCGGGAATCGCCAGTTGGGGTTGAGAGGCGGTCCAGAGCAGACGTGAGAGCTCGGACACGACCACTGTCGCTGTGGGGAGGTGGACCCCCTTAAAATCCATCAATAACACTTTTCTTGAGTGTGACAAACATGTCTTCCGAGACAGATCACCAACAGGTGGACCCTCTTCAAGAGGGCGACTCCGCTAGCGGAGGAAATGTGGTTGTTAATCAACCTGACCTCGTGGACCAGGGATCTCTGGATTTCCTGGAACAAGGGGAGATAATGGACGTCGACGTTGACTCTCAGTCACCGCTTCGCCCCGCTAATGTCGCCGCCAATTACTTGGAAGGTCTAGACATTGAGGCCATCAGCCCTGCTGACGGTCGCGCTGATACCGGTGACGCTGAGTATCAGGATCAGGGACTATTGTACCATGGGAAACCGCCGGCGGACGTTGAAAAACCCCGGCCGGCCGTACCAACCCTGGGAGGCTTCATGTCCAATTACGACGGACGTGAAGTAGAACTGCACGAGGACGTGCTGAGGCTCACGGCGGAGGGAGCTCCCCGCCGGATTGACTCACTCACGAGTCAGGCCATATTGCTCTTCCTGTTAGTGGAGGAGCAGGAGGAGATGCCCCCGGACTGGTTTGTGTACTGGGAGGCACTCCAGAAAGGACTGCGCGTATGCTACTGCTTACGACGAGCTGTCTTCGATTTACACATCGCGGACATCGACAGGTTAATGCCCGCACTCCCAATTCTGTCTTTGGACCCGAATTGTGGAGTTGCCGGGATGTTGTTGACTGGTGTCAACAGATACCGGGCGCGAATCGGGAAACTCCGAGAGCCCAAAACCCGGAAGGAGTACGAGATTGCTGCCGCTAATACGCAGGGAATAGTCTCGTATGTCCTGGATGTAGCCACTATTGAGGACTACATGGATTCTCACCACGTCAAACGAGATATTGCCATATCTTGTTTGGTTGATGAGGCGGTTCGTACGGTACGAACCAGATCTTCCAGTGCGGAGGAGAAGGCGCGAGTAAAAGCGCTGAAAGCCACACCTAGGGGGCGCGGCAGTAAAGGTGAGAGGGGCGCCTCAAACCGGTCAAGCTCGGCTGACAGCAACCAGTCTGACGAGTTTGTCCAGGAGAGAGGACGTCAGGCTCGCCGGAACGAGAAGGCAAGATTAGCTAACTTGCCGGACTCTGTACTAGCAGAGGGATTACCGGAACAACCTTCCGGAGGACAGCCCGTTATTCCCAGGGCTGAGGAGGTAACGGATGAGGCGATGGATATAAACGAAGCCGATACTCCGGAACCCTCCAACACCACCACCACCACCACCCCGGCCCTTGTGGCAGACATGACCGCCGCCGCGGGAGCAGCGGCCGCCGTGGCGGCTGCGCTGGTATTCAATCCAGCACGTCTCAGCCCTCTCCGTAGTCCGGCTCAGTCGGACCCGGAAGAGGGAGAGGTTCCGGCTAACGCTGAGGAACCAGGAAATGCCCCAGAAGACCCCATCCCGCCTAATGACGTGATGAGGCGAGTCTGGCAGAACGCTAACAATAAGTTCCGCGTGTTTATTCCCAATTCATGGGAACAGTGTCCGATTGGTCCCACCAATTTCGGATGTCCGCTCTCAGGTGGGCGGCCGACCCACCCACCTGGCCACGTGATCTAAGAGCCGGTGTTATATAAGACCCATGTGTTTACCTGGAACGGCAGTCAGTGCAGGCCCGACTGACGAGAGACTTCACATGTCCAACCGTGCGGACAGAGTTGTATGCTAAGAGTTGTATACTGACCGTTTCCTCTATTTATAGAGAAACCTGATTTACCTGTGTGTATTCATTCTACACTGATCGTTCCCTAGTAAAGGAACTGGAGTTATTATTCTTGTGAATAAAGATAGATATATTCTCGCACCTGGAAACTGCCGTGATCGTTGTTCTTTAACCTAGAGTTAATTACGAACCACCACACCATAGGAATACCGTATATATATTCATTACCACCTAGTTTTGTCTAGGGGGGGTAGTGTAGGGGCATAATATTACATATTAATCTCATACACGGTATTTCCGGGTAACGTCTGTTTACTCGGCTTCTCCACCTGGAGCTAGTGCACACAGTTCCCGGGAGAGGGCGCAGGTCCTCTTCAGGTGACCGTGTGCCGCTCTCAGGTGGGCGGCCGACCCACCCACCTGGCCACGTGATCTAAGAGCCGGTGTTATATAAGACCCATGTGTTTACCTGGAACGGCAGTCAGTGCAGGCCCGACTGACGAGAGACTTCACATGTCCAACCGTGCGGACAGAGTTGTATGCTAAGAGTTGTATACTGACCGTTTCCTCTATTTATAGAGAAACCTGATTTACCTGTGTGTATTCATTCTACACTGATCGTTCCCTAGTAAAGGAACTGGAGTTATTATTCTTGTGAATAAAGATAGATATATTCTCGCACCTGGAAACTGCCGTGATCGTTGTTCTTTAACCTAGAGTTAATTACGAACCACCACACTGGTGCCGTGACCAGTAGCAGTAAAGGTAGCAGAACAAGCTAGTTGTTCGAGAATATGTTCGGGTTATACTGAACAGGAAGTCCTTGATTGGACAGACAGTCCTTTAGTGGACGGACAATGGCTACCGGTGGTAGCCTGGGCGGCTCTGGTCCAGAGCTGAGTGAAGGGGAGTTGGAATCAACTCGCCTGGAGGTGCCAGGGGTGGACCCTGGAGAGGGCTTGAAGCCAGGACAGAAGAAGAGGAAGTTGCAGGATCTTTCCTGGGTGGAACCCTATGTAGGGGATGAGAAATTCCAGAGGGAATATGACGAGCGTTTGGCTCGGGAAGAGGATGACCTCTACTGGGAAAATGTCCGATTGGACAAGCAGTCAATGGAGGATCAGTATGCTGCATTGACTGACGAATTGACTTCCCTGGTAAAAGAAAGGGACGAGATTCTCTCTGAGAATCAGAGGGTAAAAGGAACTCTGATAGAAGAGAGAGAACGGTTGATAGAGGACAACCGGTATATGAAAAAGAAGGTTGCTCAGGAATCGCATGAATACCAAAAGATTCAGGCAAAGATTGCTGAGAACCAGAAGGAGAATGAACATTCTGAATCTCTTAAGGAGAGGTATGAGAGGGAGTTGAAAAAATACTCTAGAGAATGGTATGCCTTGAAGAAGGGGACAGAGGAGCTCGAGAAGGGCAGAGACCAGTTGGTCAAGGATAATGAATCCACCAGGATACAAATCCTGGAAGAAACGGAAGAGTTAGAAAGGAAACGGAAAGCTGAGGTGGAAGCTGTCTGTTCCCTTGAAGCTAGGAAAACTCTCCTGCGGGGTGAATTGTTAAAGGCAATGGAACAGCAGGGGGAGGAACAACTTCCAGCTGGCAGGCCGGAAACTGTTCCTGATAGTACTCCTACTACTAGTAAGGAGGAAGCATTACCTCAATTCGATCCATTTATTAATGATAATGGATTGAGGAATGTAGAAGACTCTGTGTATAAGAACAGAGAGAAAGATTCAAGGAGAGTGAATGTTACCGGGCGCTCTCTTGGATGGGAACCAGTTAATCATGCCAGAATTGGTCCGGTTAACAGGGAAATGTCTCCAGAGGAGGAAGTGTCTCGACATTATAAAAATAAATTTCGAGATGAAGTGGTGAATCATAGTTATGGCTCATTGAACCCCTTCGCGGGAGATGACCCGGCTCTATATGGGAATCCGGGAGGTTATGATAGCAAGGGTAATTATCGGTATTGCCCAGATGCAACTTATTCGTACCCACCTCCGGCCACGGAAACACACTCGGGAGTCAATAAAGATCCTGAGATTAGGCCGAGGGATAGGATGAATAAGGGGACCCAACCGGGAACAAAGGGAAGGTCAAACCCGGTGCATAAAAACACTAAGGGATTGTCAGGCTATCAAGGCCCACGCTTTGATGAGGGTTCAGAATCTGAATCAGATAAATCATCTGACGATGTACCCAAGAGAAAGGTTCCTTTGAACCGGCGAGTCACAATGACCCCGGCGGAGCACCGATTACATAATCGAGACCCCGCCATAGGTAATTTGGGACTAGATTGCTCTAGCCGAGGTCAAGACGGTACAGACCTACTGGCTTGGAGTAGACGCATGTCGGGTCAATTAGTGCATTCTAATTATGCCGCTAAAAGAACTGCACGTGTGACTAAGCCTTACAGGGGTGTACGACCCTGGAAGGAAGAATATCAATCACTTCTAGATGATTGTAAGTACAATTGCTGGAACAAGGAGGAATCCTTGGGAGCTTTTGTGATATGGTTGAGTGACGGCCCGGGTAAGATAGTGGTTGAAGAATGGAGGGACACTTACGGGCCAGAAGCTACATACGACCAGTTGGAAGTATTAGCTTGTTATACTTTTGGGAAAATGGTGACAGTAGATCACTGGACTCTGTTTCAGAGAAGAACGCAGAAACCGAAGGAATCTGCTAAAATTTTTGGGCTAGAATTGCAGCGATTATTGCGGCAAGCTAGGCCAGAATGGAGTAGGGATGCTGAATATTACATAGAATCCCTATTTGTAAGATTTATTAGTGGATTGAGTGATCCTGAACATGCTAAAGTATGTGGTAGAGCTTGGGAAGCTGGGTCTTCCTTAGCAGATTTGTTCATGGCGATTGATCAACATGACAAAAAGAAGATACTGTTGGCTGGTATGATACCCGCTAATAGGGGACAGCGCGTCTCTGGAATTGAACATTCCTTAGATGGTGACGATTCTTCCGCGGAAGAATCTGAAGGGGAGGAGAGAGTAGACGCCCTGAAATTCAAGGGTCGACAGAAATCGAGCTCTACCCCAGCTTCCGGGAAGCTTCCTAGTAACAAAGGTTATTCGGAAACTACCCGGAAACCCGATACTCGGGAACCTCAGACTGTACCCAGTCAGAAAACCCAGACCCCGGAGATGACCACTCCGGATAAAACAAATGCGTCAGGAAACTCATTAAATACCTTAATGGAGTCCATGATTAAACGCATGAACGAGGTGTTTGATAATCAAACCAGGCGCCGCCCTAGGGTCGATCGTAACACTGTCCAGTGTTACAGATGTCAAGTCAAAGGGCACTTTGCATCTGAATGCAAAGCCGAGAAACCTGTTTTAAGAAGTGAGGTTTCGGGAAATTAGAGGGGGTTACCGGGGATGGCAGGACGGTAACCCCTGAGGAAATATGTCAGATTATCACCGACGTTGGCGGTGAAGATTCATTAACAGTGAATGCGTCCAGCAAGAAGGGAGATGGGACCGTACATCCCGGAAACCATGAGGCTGGGGAGACTGGTACAACAGGCGCCCAGGGGTGCGCGTATGGGAAACCTAGTGCCAGTTTAGAGGAGTCAATAACCAAAGAGTTGGTTAAGGTTGGAGGAACCAGGCTTCCCCCGGGTCATCCTTGTCTGGAACACCTGAAAGGATGTGGATTCGACCTGGGCACTGATAGTGACCTTCACCGGTTTACTAGGAATCCCTCAGTAACTGATGGGAAGAGGTGGTACGTTTCCTGTTCTGTACAAGGAAAGACTGGGGAATTTCTTATGGATACTGGAGCTAGCCACTCCATGGTCTCTAAGAGATTCATCAGCTTATTGCCGAATATGTGTGAGAACCTCACAATGAGGGTAAACGCATGTACGGCCGATGGTACCAGAATGAGGACATTTGGACGGACTTTTCTGATAATCTCTGTGGCCGGGAAAGAATTTGTTTGGGCCCCGACCATAGCTGAGATTGAAGATGATGGTATTCTTGGTTTGGATTTTGCGGCGCTTTTCGGTGCGACTTTGAATCCGAAAAGTGGGAAGTTGAAAATTGAATACCCGTATGATATGACCATACTCTGTAAGTTGAGAGTGATAAGTAGTGTCGCTAGTGTGGCACAGACTGTGAAGATTCCCCCGGGAATGACCTGTGACGTGTTAGTCAGTTCAGGGAGGCTAATCCAGAAAGGATTAGCGGTAATCGAGCCGGATATGGCTGTATTATCCCGGAAGGGATTGGAATCTGCGGATACCCTAGTAGGGAATTCCAGATGGACAGTGACACCCATTTCCAACCCCGGAAACTCCACAGTATATCTTGAGAAAGGCACTGAAGTTGGGAAAGTGATACTTGCGGAGGCAGTCACCGGTAGCCACCAAGACCTGAGGTTAGAAGAAGGAGGGGAAGAGGAATTGCATGAAGAGTTAACTAAGTTGTTAACAGGATCGTCCATAACGGATGAGAATGATCAGGAAGCCCTAAAGGCTATGCTGAAGAGATGCAGGCAAGCTTTTGCGGCCCCAGGGGAACCCCTGGGGAGAACCAATAAGGTATTGCATGAAATTAAAACCGGGGATAACCCCGCTTTTAAGATTCCTTATAGGAGATTACCCCTCAAGAAGAAGATTGTAGCTGAGGAAGAGATAGCGAAAATGCTGAAGGATAATGTTATTGTTCCCAGCATGAGCCCTTGGTCCTCCCCTGTGTGTATGGTAACCAAGAAGGACGGTAGCATACGGTTCTGTATTGATTACCGGAAACTGAATGGGTTGACTAAGAAGAACTCCTATCCTCTTCCTAGGATAGATGAGACGATTGATTCCCTGGGAGGGAATGAATGGTTTTGTACCCTGGATTTACAGTCCGGGTATTGGCAAGTAGGCATGAAGCCTGAAGATATGGAGAAAACCGCGTTTTCTAGCCATATTGGGTTGTTTGAATATAAGGTAATGCCGTTCGGGTTATGTAACGCGCCGGCCACCTTTGAAGCCATGATGGAGACGCTGTTAAGTGATTTATTATGGCGGAAATGTCTAGTTTACCTGGATGACGTAATTGTGTTTGGAAAGACCTTTGCGGATTGTTTAAGTAATTTAGAGGAAGTCTTAAACCGAATCATGTCTAACGGTCTCAAATTGAAACCAAAGAAATGCAATCTGTTTAAGAAGGATATTAACTACCTAGGGCGGATTATTTCCACCGAGGGGGTTAAGGCGGATCCGGAAAAGATCAGGAGTGTAACTGAATGGGAAGTCCCCAGGGGTCCTAAAGATGTGCGATCCTTTCTAGGATTCTGCTCATACTATAGGGATTTCCTGCCGGGGTATTCCCGGGTAGCCTATCCGATCCAGTGTTTGTCACACTGGACACCCGGAAGTAGGAAGGAAGAGTTCCCATGGGGGAGGGAACAGGACACAGCTTTCTTAGCAATAAAAAAGTTGTTTGTAGAGACCCCGGTGTTAAAGTATCCTACCCCGGATGGTCACTTTGTATTGGATACCGATGCTAGCAATGAGAGTATTGGGGCCGCCCTCAGTCAAGTCCAAGGCGGAGTGGAGGTTCCCATTGCCTTTGCTAGTAATACTATGAGTAAGACCCAGCGTAATTATTGTACCACTAAAAGGGAATTGTTGGCTGTGATAGTTTATACTAAAAAGTTCAAACATTTCCTTTGGGGGTCCGATTTTACGCTAAGAACAGATCATTCCTCTTTGAGATGGTTATTGAATTTCAAAGATGCGGAAGGAATGATTGGACGTTGGCTAGCACACCTTTCCGAGTTCGGTTTGGAGCAAAGTCAGATCCAGCATAGAGCTGGGGTAAAGCATGTAAATGCTGATGCACTTTCCCGACGTCCTATCAGGAAGTGCGAAAACACCAACTGTGATGACTGTGGTCAGCATGAAGCTGTCATAGCCGGAGCAAGGATTCCCTTTGAGATCAAGGGAACTGGGGTTCTGGAGTGGTCCATGGGAACCATCCGGAAATTCCAGGAAAAGGATCCTAACCTTAGCCGGTTGTTGGTATTGTTACCTAGGAAGATACGGCCCCCGCGGCCTGAGATTTCCCTGGAGAATCGGGAAATGAGACGACTAATAGCTCAATGGGCAGAGCTAGAGGTCCAGAGCGGAATCATCTACCGGTGGAAGATTAATTCATCCGGTAGGAGAATCCGGCAAGTGGTAATACCTTCCGGTATGAGGAGGGATGTTATGTATTATTGCCATGGACACCTGACCAGTGGGCATTTCGGAAAAAAACGTTCCCTGGAACGTCTGAAAAGGAGATATTACTGGCCAGGGATGAGTAGTGATCTATTAAGATGGGTTGCTACTTGCCCGGATTGTTGTAAAAACAAACCTGGGCCTGGGATGGGTAAAATGCCTTTGTCCCAGGAGCTGTTTGGTGTAAGATTTGCGCGAGTCGCCATAGACATTATCAGTGGGTTTAAAACTACCCCTGATGGTAATACTTGTATGATGGTCGTCACTGACTATTATACTAAGTATACGAGAGTGTTTCCATTAGCGGATCACAAAGCAGCAACCTGTGCAAAAGCTTTTGTTACAGGTTGGGTATTGCATCTTGGGGTTCCCCTAATGATGCATAGTGACCAAGGTCGGGAATTTGAATCTGATCTTTGGCAGGAAATGTGTCACCGACTGGCGATTTGTAAGACGAGAACAAATCCCTATCGACCACAAAGTGATGGAATGGTTGAGAGATTCAATCGTACCTTGATTCAGGTTTTGAAATCCCTGGTGAATGATAGAATGGATGACTGGGATGAGCAGTGTGATTATGTATGCCATGCATATAATAGCACTGTCCATTCTAGTACTTCCTGTTCCCCGAATCTGTTAGTTTTCGGGGAAGATTTAATAATGCCCGCTGATCTGGTATTTGGGGTGGTCGGAATGAACCCGGAAACCCCCTGCCATGTGATGTTTGTGGAGTCATTAAGAGATCAATTCAAATATGCTTATGAATTGGTGAGAACTGAACTGCAGAAGAATGCTACCTGGCAGAAGACCGGCTATGATCTAGGCCTTAAGCCGCGACGATTCAAAGTTGGTGATCAGGTAGTAAGATTACATGAGCCGTTATCGACTCTGAAACTTGCTAGTAATTGGGACGGGCCCTTTGTGGTTACCCGCATAGTAAGTGACAGTACTGTAGTGATACGTTCATTACAAGGAAAGATGTATAAATCTAATGTAGCTCGACTAAGAGAGTGGAAGGGGAGAGATTTGTCCCTGGACTCGTATGAGTTGGAAGTTGATACTTTGATAGAGGAAAGTGAACAGCGGAAATTAGTGAAGGAACCTCCCCGGAAACGCGGAAGGCCGCGGAAGGAGGTCTCCCGGAAACTAATGGTGCAGAAGCCCGTCATCCCAAAAAGATCCGGGAAGAAGGCGGCTAATAAAGTCTCGCTGGCTGAAGGGAAAAGGACCCGGAAGAGTGTGGTTAGGGCTAAATCCACTCTGGAAAAGGCGTGTCCTAGAACCAGGTCTAATGTTATGCCTAAAAACATAAGACGCAGTCCCCGGTTACTAGCCAGGGACGGTATAACCTAAGCCGGTACACAACGAGTGTGGTGTCCTGTAATCTTGTTAAATATTTTAATGTTGTAATCAGTTATGTGTGGAAGTAAGTACGGTCAGAATGATCGTGATAGTCCCCCTGTCAAGGATCCCATGGGTGATGGACGGATAATCCGGTGAATGTGCTTTATTATGCCATTCATATATATTTCATTGATACTCTAGACGAGTTGACAGAGCGTAAGGATTAACACGTGGAATAAGGGTACCTGTTTACAATTAGAACGCGCGGTGACCTGGTTCCAAGGAACTGGGTCACGGGACGCGCGGGGTTGCGCATGCGCGGTGGCGCGCCTTATATAAGGCCCGCGGAGCGGCGGGAATCGCCAGTTGGGGTTGAGAGGCGGTCCAGAGCAGACGTGAGAGCTCGGACACGACCACTGTCGCTGTGGGGAGGTGGACCCCCTTAAAATCCATCAATAACACTTTTCTTGAGTGTGACAAACATGTCTTCCGAGACAGATCACCAACAGGTGGACCCTCTTCAAGAGGGCGACTCCGCTAGCGGAGGAAATGTGGTTGTTAATCAACCTGACCTCGTGGACCAGGGATCTCTGGATTTCCTGGAACAAGGGGAGATAATGGACGTCGACGTTGACTCTCAGTCACCGCTTCGCCCCGCTAATGTCGCCGCCAATTACTTGGAAGGTCTAGACATTGAGGCCATCAGCCCTGCTGACGGTCGCGCTGATACCGGTGACGCTGAGTATCAGGATCAGGGACTATTGTACCATGGGAAACCGCCGGCGGACGTTGAAAAACCCCGGCCGGCCGTACCAACCCTGGGAGGCTTCATGTCCAATTACGACGGACGTGAAGTAGAACTGCACGAGGACGTGCTGAGGCTCACGGCGGAGGGAGCTCCCCGCCGGATTGACTCACTCACGAGTCAGGCCATATTGCTCTTCCTGTTAGTGGAGGAGCAGGAGGAGATGCCCCCGGACTGGTTTGTGTACTGGGAGGCACTCCAGAAAGGACTGCGCGTATGCTACTGCTTACGACGAGCTGTCTTCGATTTACACATCGCGGACATCGACAGGTTAATGCCCGCACTCCCAATTCTGTCTTTGGACCCGAATTGTGGAGTTGCCGGGATGTTGTTGACTGGTGTCAACAGATACCGGGCGCGAATCGGGAAACTCCGAGAGCCCAAAACCCGGAAGGAGTACGAGATTGCTGCCGCTAATACGCAGGGAATAGTCTCGTATGTCCTGGATGTAGCCACTATTGAGGACTACATGGATTCTCACCACGTCAAACGAGATATTGCCATATCTTGTTTGGTTGATGAGGCGGTTCGTACGGTACGAACCAGATCTTCCAGTGCGGAGGAGAAGGCGCGAGTAAAAGCGCTGAAAGCCACACCTAGGGGGCGCGGCAGTAAAGGTGAGAGGGGCGCCTCAAACCGGTCAAGCTCGGCTGACAGCAACCAGTCTGACGAGTTTGTCCAGGAGAGAGGACGTCAGGCTCGCCGGAACGAGAAGGCAAGATTAGCTAACTTGCCGGACTCTGTACTAGCAGAGGGATTACCGGAACAACCTTCCGGAGGACAGCCCGTTATTCCCAGGGCTGAGGAGGTAACGGATGAGGCGATGGATATAAACGAAGCCGATACTCCGGAACCCTCCAACACCACCACCACCACCACCCCGGCCCTTGTGGCAGACATGACCGCCGCCGCGGGAGCAGCGGCCGCCGTGGCGGCTGCGCTGGTATTCAATCCAGCACGTCTCAGCCCTCTCCGTAGTCCGGCTCAGTCGGACCCGGAAGAGGGAGAGGTTCCGGCTAACGCTGAGGAACCAGGAAATGCCCCAGAAGACCCCATCCCGCCTAATGACGTGATGAGGCGAGTCTGGCAGAACGCTAACAATAAGTTCCGCGTGTTTATTCCCAATTCATGGGAACAGTGTCCGATTGGTCCCACCAATTTCGGATGTCCACCTGAGACCAACTGTAAAGGTCAAAGTGATGATGAGGATTGGATCCGGAATACCCCCCGGGACCGTCCTCCGTCTGCTTTTTATCAGCAGTGGCTAGATCAACTCAGGATCCTGCCAGACACTTACTACAGTAAGGAGCAGAAGGAAAAACTTCTTTTTGCGGTTAACCGCTGGTACAGTCAGCGGGAAAGGAATTGGTGCCCATTCGCTACATGTGTAAACACGATTGGCACAGACAGAACCATCTTTGTAACAAAGCAACGGTTTCTGCGACACCTCTGTGAGAACCACATGCACCACTGTGTGGTGTATCACTGTGATATCACAGTAGGTAGGGAATCCCAACTATGTAACGGGTGTTTAGAACCCCGTAGAGGTGAGCTTATGCGCCACATGAAGGATTGCCATAACATGGGAATCAGTGTAGCTCGCAATCGTGTGAATGCGCTACATGACGCCGTTTGTGAACAGTATAAGTCACTCACGGAGGAACAAAAGGCTAAGATCCGGCCGGCAACTCCCTTCTACTGCGAAGTCGCAGATGGGAAGTTCAAAGCCCGGATTGCCAGAGTGGACGGACGACATAAGTTCGCCATGAATGACGAGGAGTATACGGTGTTATGCACTACCCGTACTTCCCGCAGAGGTGGCGGTAGTTTCCGTCAGCCGGAAACCCGGGGTAGTTCCCGGGGGAAGAGCCGGTCCGCCCGCGACCGCTCTCGATCTCCTGCGGTCTCACCAGGACCAAAACGGAGACATGCCGGATCCAACTTAGAGGATCTCGATAATTCCTACTATGGGAATTATCATGCCCCGGAAGGTCGCGACTATTATCGCGAGTATCCAGACCCGCTGTTTACAGACCGGAAAGATCGGAAACGTGATTCCGGTGGTCAAGCAGCGGCGACTAACATGGATTACCGTTCCAGACGTCTGAGCAGTTCAGACAGTGCCACCAGTCAACCTGACCATGGCGGTGCCCGGCCTAAAGAACCGGCTACCAGAACAAAGGCTTCCCTGCCTTTGACGTACCATCTGGGGACCACTACAAAGCTAACCCCCAGGGACGTCCGGTCGCCCACTACCCCAACTCGGGACATGCAGGGCTTGACCGTGAAAACAGAACCAAAATCACTAATCTCAGTGGTGACGCCTCGGGGCATAACTGTCCCGAAGGCTGCAGCGGTTGCGAAAGCGCCGCAAGTGGATGTTAAACCCGTGATTCCTGTAACCCAGGATCCGGTTGTCATCCAGCCAGTCGCGGGCACCTCCCGCACTGAAACTACCGGTGGCGTAAAATTAAAATACGTCCCGATAGTCAACTACTTCTCTAGGGAAGAGAAGGCGAGCTGCGAAGTGGGACAAAGGATCGTAACAGAATTCCAGGAGTCCCAACGCGAGCTGGCGGTGGAATATAACACCAAGATGTTAGGCCTGTTCACGCATGGCCTAAAGATTGCCCATCGGGAGGAGAAAGCATTAGTCGCTGTTGGCAATGCTGATTACTTGGCTAAAAAGTCAAGGGAAGCTGCTTCCGGCCAAAAGACCGCTGAAGCCGCTGCAGGGTTCGTTCAGCAAGAGAACGAGAAGTTAACCAAACGGTTACAAGACATGAACGTAAAGTTTTACGGGGTGTTTGGCGTGACTATCGATACCTGGGATGGCACAGCTGAGCACGCGCTTGCTTTAATGAGAGCAAGAGAGGAACCTTTAGGTTAAAAAGACTAATAGAAGGTTCTGAGTCTATTTCTAATTTTTTTTAGGAATAGAGGAGGGAACTATAATAGTTTCCGGATAGATTAATTGTTGTTTCATTTAATCTGACGTCATAAATTGTTTATGACGGGGTTTCCCTTTTGAGGGGAAGGGCATCTTTTTAGATGCATATGGATCAACGCGGGGGTGACCTTCCGTGGAAGCTCTGGACTTACCTAACTACTCAACTCTCAACTATAGCCTACCGATGGGGAATCAGGACTCCACCGGGAAGCTACCAACCTAACGTCCCTGAAACTAACTTTTGGGATACGTTACCGTGATGTGTTCCTGATACTATTATGCTGAGTTATAAACTGTTCCCGTCCAAAGGATTACGTGTCAAACAGACAATGCTCGTGGTTCCAGTTCTACTTATCTATTTCATGAACATTCCTGGAGCTAGGATTACGTGTTAAACGGACAGTACTCGTGGTTTCCAGCCGGATTATAGTTATATATGTCATGAACTTTACTGGAGCGAGGACGGGATACTTATCGAGCTGTATACATATGAACTTACCTTCGGGTGATATTTATCCAAGAAACAGTATTAAGAAGAGGAGAGCACCTCACTCATTCGTCTATTAGAAGCGGAGAGCCCTTCCAGGTGCGAGAATATATCTATCTTTATTCACAAGAATAATAACTCCAGTTCCTTTACTAGGGAACGATCAGTGTAGAATGAATACACACAGGTAAATCAGGTTTCTCTATAAATAGAGGAAACGGTCAGTATACAACTCTTAGCATACAACTCTGTCCGCACGGTTGGACATGTGAAGTCTCTCGTCAGTCGGGCCTGCACTGACTGCCGTTCCAGGTAAACACATGGGTCTTATATAACACCGGCTCTTAGATCACGTGGCCAGGTGGGTGGGTCGGCCGCCCACCTGAGAGCGGCACACGGTCACCTGAAGAGGACCTGCGCCCTCTCCCGGGAACTGTGTGCACTAGCTCCAGGTGGAGAAGCCGAGTAAACAGACGTTACCCGGAAATACCGTGTATGAGATTAATATGTAATATTATGCCCCTACACTACCCCTAGCGTGTGGTGGTTCGTAATTAACTCTAGGTTAAAGAACAACGATCACGGCAGTTTCCAGGTGCGAGAATATATCTATCTTTATTCACAAGAATAATAACTCCAGTTCCTTTACTAGGGAACGATCAGTGTAGAATGAATACACACAGGTAAATCAGGTTTCTCTATAAATAGAGGAAACGGTCAGTATACAACTCTTAGCATACAACTCTGTCCGCACGGTTGGACATGTGAAGTCTCTCGTCAGTCGGGCCTGCACTGACTGCCGTTCCAGGTAAACACATGGGTCTTATATAACACCGGCTCTTAGATCACGTGGCCAGGTGGGTGGGTCGGCCGCCCACCTGAGAGCGGCACACGGTCACCTGAAGAGGACCTGCGCCCTCTCCCGGGAACTGTGTGCACTAGCTCCAGGTGGAGAAGCCGAGTAAACAGACGTTACCCGGAAATACCGTGTATGAGATTAATATGTAATATTATGCCCCTACACTACCCCCCCTAGACAAAACTAGGTGGTAATGAATATATATACGGTATTCCTAGTATATAGAAAACCTTTTAGAACAACGACTTTATAGTTATTGTCTATACAGTAACTAGGGGCGTAACATATTAACACGACACACTACACAAGCGAGATCATAAAACTCAATATAAATATGGCATTACACTGTAATAGCAACCATAATAGATGATTTAGGTATGTTTTATGACAAGTGAATATAATATCATACATACAATCGAACGGCTTGACACATTTCGATATGACTTCCTTATGAAGTTTCTTTACTCGGTTATTAAAAAAAATGCGCGTGGGGTGTGTATATATTTAAGTTGAACAGAAAAGTTATTAAAAACCAGTCCTGATAAGGACTCACAACCACCAGCGTCTTACATTGATTTGTGATTTAATGAAAACATTCACACAATGGGTAACAGTAACCACAGCCTTTGTTCTAAGCCGGGTAATCCGATTATATAACCGGAGTATTAATATCTCTCGCAACATACAACAGAGTCAACACACACGACAATACCTGGCGGTATATATAGTATATACACATAGCCTTAACGACTTCATATAACATTACGGGTAGCCACGTTTCCTAGCTTATCAGATCCTACGATCTTCATATGTAGCATATTATGAAACCCGATTCATAAGGCAAATATGAGAATACCTTACTGGAACACCTGAGGTGATATGTATCACATAATAATGATATATTATATATATTAAAAACGTTTTAATGAGTAACCTGGCAGTGTACCCGGAAACCCTCACAATTAAATATAGCTTACTGGTGATCTAGTTGTGGTCAAGGTGCTCTCCGCTTCTAATAGACGAATGAGTGAGGTGCTCTCCTCTTCTTAATACTGTTTCTTGGATAAATATCACCCGAAGGTAAGTTCATATGTATACAGCTCGATAAGTATCCCGTCCTCGCTCCAGTAAAGTTCATGACATATATAACTATAATCCGGCTGGAAACCACGAGTACTGTCCGTTTAACACGTAATCCTAGCTCCAGGAATGTTCATGAAATAGATAAGTAGAACTGGAACCACGAGCATTGTCTGTTTGACACGTAATCCTTTGGACGGGAACAGTTTATAACTCAGCATAATAGTATCAGGAACACATCACGGTAACGTATCCCAAAAGTTAGTTTCAGGGACGTTAGGTTGGTAGCTTCCCGGTGGAGTCCTGATTCCCCATCGGTAGGCTATAGTTGAGAGTTGAGTAGTTAGGTAAGTCCAGAGCTTCCACGGAAGGTCACCCCCGCGTTGATCCATATGCATCTAAAAAGATGCCCTTCCCCTCAAAAGGGAAACCCCGTCATAAACAATTTATGACGTCAGATTAAATGAAACAACAATTAATCTATCCGGAAACTATTATAGTTCCCTCCTCTATTCCTAAAAAAAATTAGAAATAGACTCAGAACCTTCTATTAGTCTTTTTAACCTAAAGGTTCCTCTCTTGCTCTCATTAAAGCAAGCGCGTGCTCAGCTGTGCCATCCCAGGTATCGATAGTCACGCCAAACACCCCGTAAAACTTTACGTTCATGTCTTGTAACCGTTTGGTTAACTTCTCGTTCTCTTGCTGAACGAACCCTGCAGCGGCTTCAGCGGTCTTTTGGCCGGAAGCAGCTTCCCTTGACTTTTTAGCCAAGTAATCAGCATTGCCAACAGCGACTAATGCTTTCTCCTCCCGATGGGCAATCTTTAGGCCATGCGTGAACAGGCCTAACATCTTGGTGTTATATTCCACCGCCAGCTCGCGTTGGGACTCCTGGAATTCTGTTACGATCCTTTGTCCCACTTCGCAGCTCGCCTTCTCTTCCCTAGAGAAGTAGTTGACTATCGGGACGTATTTTAATTTTACGCCACCGGTAGTTTCAGTGCGGGAGGTGCCCGCGACTGGCTGGATGACAACCGGATCCTGGGTTACAGGAATCACGGGTTTAACATCCACTTGCGGCGCTTTCGCAACCGCTGCAGCCTTCGGGACAGTTATGCCCCGAGGCGTCACCACTGAGATTAGTGATTTTGGTTCTGTTTTCACGGTCAAGCCCTGCATGTCCCGAGTTGGGGTAGTGGGCGACCGGACGTCCCTGGGGGTTAGCTTTGTAGTGGTCCCCAGATGGTACGTCAAAGGCAGGGAAGCCTTTGTTCTGGTAGCCGGTTCTTTAGGCCGGGCACCGCCATGGTCAGGTTGACTGGTGGCACTGTCTGAACTGCTCAGACGTCTGGAACGGTAATCCATGTTAGTCGCCGCTGCTTGACCACCGGAATCACGTTTCCGATCTTTCCGGTCTGTAAACAGCGGGTCTGGATACTCGCGATAATAGTCGCGACCTTCCGGGGCATGATAATTCCCATAGTAGGAATTATCGAGATCCTCTAAGTTGGATCCGGCATGTCTCCGTTTTGGTCCTGGTGAGACCGCAGGAGATCGAGAGCGGTCGCGGGCGGACCGGCTCTTCCCCCGGGAACTACCCCGGGTTTCCGGCTGACGGAAACTACCGCCACCTCTGCGGGAAGTACGGGTAGTGCATAACACCGTATACTCCTCGTCATTCATGGCGAACTTATGTCGTCCGTCCACTCTGGCAATCCGGGCTTTGAACTTCCCATCTGCGACTTCGCAGTAGAAGGGAGTTGCCGGCCGGATCTTAGCCTTTTGTTCCTCCGTGAGTGACTTATACTGTTCACAAACGGCGTCATGTAGCGCATTCACACGATTGCGAGCTACACTGATTCCCATGTTATGGCAATCCTTCATGTGGCGCATAAGCTCACCTCTACGGGGTTCTAAACACCCGTTACATAGTTGGGATTCCCTACCTACTGTGATATCACAGTGATACACCACACAGTGGTGCATGTGGTTCTCACAGAGGTGTCGCAGAAACCGTTGCTTTGTTACAAAGATGGTTCTGTCTGTGCCAATCGTGTTTACACATGTAGCGAATGGGCACCAATTCCTTTCCCGCTGACTGTACCAGCGGTTAACCGCAAAAAGAAGTTTTTCCTTCTGCTCCTTACTGTAGTAAGTGTCTGGCAGGATCCTGAGTTGATCTAGCCACTGCTGATAAAAAGCAGACGGAGGACGGTCCCGGGGGGTATTCCGGATCCAATCCTCATCATCACTTTGACCTTTACAGTTGGTCTCAGGTGGACATCCGAAATTGGTGGGACCAATCGGACACTGTTCCCATGAATTGGGAATAAACACGCGGAACTTATTGTTAGCGTTCTGCCAGACTCGCCTCATCACGTCATTAGGCGGGATGGGGTCTTCTGGGGCATTTCCTGGTTCCTCAGCGTTAGCCGGAACCTCTCCCTCTTCCGGGTCCGACTGAGCCGGACTACGGAGAGGGCTGAGACGTGCTGGATTGAATACCAGCGCAGCCGCCACGGCGGCCGCTGCTCCCGCGGCGGCGGTCATGTCTGCCACAAGGGCCGGGGTGGTGGTGGTGGTGGTGTTGGAGGGTTCCGGAGTATCGGCTTCGTTTATATCCATCGCCTCATCCGTTACCTCCTCAGCCCTGGGAATAACGGGCTGTCCTCCGGAAGGTTGTTCCGGTAATCCCTCTGCTAGTACAGAGTCCGGCAAGTTAGCTAATCTTGCCTTCTCGTTCCGGCGAGCCTGACGTCCTCTCTCCTGGACAAACTCGTCAGACTGGTTGCTGTCAGCCGAGCTTGACCGGTTTGAGGCGCCCCTCTCACCTTTACTGCCGCGCCCCCTAGGTGTGGCTTTCAGCGCTTTTACTCGCGCCTTCTCCTCCGCACTGGAAGATCTGGTTCGTACCGTACGAACCGCCTCATCAACCAAACAAGATATGGCAATATCTCGTTTGACGTGGTGAGAATCCATGTAGTCCTCAATAGTGGCTACATCCAGGACATACGAGACTATTCCCTGCGTATTAGCGGCAGCAATCTCGTACTCCTTCCGGGTTTTGGGCTCTCGGAGTTTCCCGATTCGCGCCCGGTATCTGTTGACACCAGTCAACAACATCCCGGCAACTCCACAATTCGGGTCCAAAGACAGAATTGGGAGTGCGGGCATTAACCTGTCGATGTCCGCGATGTGTAAATCGAAGACAGCTCGTCGTAAGCAGTAGCATACGCGCAGTCCTTTCTGGAGTGCCTCCCAGTACACAAACCAGTCCGGGGGCATCTCCTCCTGCTCCTCCACTAACAGGAAGAGCAATATGGCCTGACTCGTGAGTGAGTCAATCCGGCGGGGAGCTCCCTCCGCCGTGAGCCTCAGCACGTCCTCGTGCAGTTCTACTTCACGTCCGTCGTAATTGGACATGAAGCCTCCCAGGGTTGGTACGGCCGGCCGGGGTTTTTCAACGTCCGCCGGCGGTTTCCCATGGTACAATAGTCCCTGATCCTGATACTCAGCGTCACCGGTATCAGCGCGACCGTCAGCAGGGCTGATGGCCTCAATGTCTAGACCTTCCAAGTAATTGGCGGCGACATTAGCGGGGCGAAGCGGTGACTGAGAGTCAACGTCGACGTCCATTATCTCCCCTTGTTCCAGGAAATCCAGAGATCCCTGGTCCACGAGGTCAGGTTGATTAACAACCACATTTCCTCCGCTAGCGGAGTCGCCCTCTTGAAGAGGGTCCACCTGTTGGTGATCTGTCTCGGAAGACATGTTTGTCACACTCAAGAAAAGTGTTATTGATGGATTTTAAGGGGGTCCACCTCCCCACAGCGACAGTGGTCGTGTCCGAGCTCTCACGTCTGCTCTGGACCGCCTCTCAACCCCAACTGGCGATTCCCGCCGCTCCGCGGGCCTTATATAAGGCGCGCCACCGCGCATGCGCAACCCCGCGCGTCCCGTGACCCAGTTCCTTGGAACCAGGTCACCGCGCGTTCTAATTGTAAACAGGTACCCTTATTCCACGTGTTAATCCTTACGCTCTGTCAACTCGTCTAGAGTATCAATGAAATATATATGAATGGCATAATAAAGCACATTCACCGGATTATCCGTCCATCACCCATGGGATCCTTGACAGGGGGACTATCACGATCATTCTGACCGTACTTACTTCCACACATAACTGATTACAACATTAAAATATTTAACAAGATTACAGGACACCACACTCGTTGTGTACCGGCTTAGGTTATACCGTCCCTGGCTAGTAACCGGGGACTGCGTCTTATGTTTTTAGGCATAACATTAGACCTGGTTCTAGGACACGCCTTTTCCAGAGTGGATTTAGCCCTAACCACACTCTTCCGGGTCCTTTTCCCTTCAGCCAGCGAGACTTTATTAGCCGCCTTCTTCCCGGATCTTTTTGGGATGACGGGCTTCTGCACCATTAGTTTCCGGGAGACCTCCTTCCGCGGCCTTCCGCGTTTCCGGGGAGGTTCCTTCACTAATTTCCGCTGTTCACTTTCCTCTATCAAAGTATCAACTTCCAACTCATACGAGTCCAGGGACAAATCTCTCCCCTTCCACTCTCTTAGTCGAGCTACATTAGATTTATACATCTTTCCTTGTAATGAACGTATCACTACAGTACTGTCACTTACTATGCGGGTAACCACAAAGGGCCCGTCCCAATTACTAGCAAGTTTCAGAGTCGATAACGGCTCATGTAATCTTACTACCTGATCACCAACTTTGAATCGTCGCGGCTTAAGGCCTAGATCATAGCCGGTCTTCTGCCAGGTAGCATTCTTCTGCAGTTCAGTTCTCACCAATTCATAAGCATATTTGAATTGATCTCTTAATGACTCCACAAACATCACATGGCAGGGGGTTTCCGGGTTCATTCCGACCACCCCAAATACCAGATCAGCGGGCATTATTAAATCTTCCCCGAAAACTAACAGATTCGGGGAACAGGAAGTACTAGAATGGACAGTGCTATTATATGCATGGCATACATAATCACACTGCTCATCCCAGTCATCCATTCTATCATTCACCAGGGATTTCAAAACCTGAATCAAGGTACGATTGAATCTCTCAACCATTCCATCACTTTGTGGTCGATAGGGATTTGTTCTCGTCTTACAAATCGCCAGTCGGTGACACATTTCCTGCCAAAGATCAGATTCAAATTCCCGACCTTGGTCACTATGCATCATTAGGGGAACCCCAAGATGCAATACCCAACCTGTAACAAAAGCTTTTGCACAGGTTGCTGCTTTGTGATCCGCTAATGGAAACACTCTCGTATACTTAGTATAATAGTCAGTGACGACCATCATACAAGTATTACCATCAGGGGTAGTTTTAAACCCACTGATAATGTCTATGGCGACTCGCGCAAATCTTACACCAAACAGCTCCTGGGACAAAGGCATTTTACCCATCCCAGGCCCAGGTTTGTTTTTACAACAATCCGGGCAAGTAGCAACCCATCTTAATAGATCACTACTCATCCCTGGCCAGTAATATCTCCTTTTCAGACGTTCCAGGGAACGTTTTTTTCCGAAATGCCCACTGGTCAGGTGTCCATGGCAATAATACATAACATCCCTCCTCATACCGGAAGGTATTACCACTTGCCGGATTCTCCTACCGGATGAATTAATCTTCCACCGGTAGATGATTCCGCTCTGGACCTCTAGCTCTGCCCATTGAGCTATTAGTCGTCTCATTTCCCGATTCTCCAGGGAAATCTCAGGCCGCGGGGGCCGTATCTTCCTAGGTAACAATACCAACAACCGGCTAAGGTTAGGATCCTTTTCCTGGAATTTCCGGATGGTTCCCATGGACCACTCCAGAACCCCAGTTCCCTTGATCTCAAAGGGAATCCTTGCTCCGGCTATGACAGCTTCATGCTGACCACAGTCATCACAGTTGGTGTTTTCGCACTTCCTGATAGGACGTCGGGAAAGTGCATCAGCATTTACATGCTTTACCCCAGCTCTATGCTGGATCTGACTTTGCTCCAAACCGAACTCGGAAAGGTGTGCTAGCCAACGTCCAATCATTCCTTCCGCATCTTTGAAATTCAATAACCATCTCAAAGAGGAATGATCTGTTCTTAGCGTAAAATCGGACCCCCAAAGGAAATGTTTGAACTTTTTAGTATAAACTATCACAGCCAACAATTCCCTTTTAGTGGTACAATAATTACGCTGGGTCTTACTCATAGTATTACTAGCAAAGGCAATGGGAACCTCCACTCCGCCTTGGACTTGACTGAGGGCGGCCCCAATACTCTCATTGCTAGCATCGGTATCCAATACAAAGTGACCATCCGGGGTAGGATACTTTAACACCGGGGTCTCTACAAACAACTTTTTTATTGCTAAGAAAGCTGTGTCCTGTTCCCTCCCCCATGGGAACTCTTCCTTCCTACTTCCGGGTGTCCAGTGTGACAAACACTGGATCGGATAGGCTACCCGGGAATACCCCGGCAGGAAATCCCTATAGTATGAGCAGAATCCTAGAAAGGATCGCACATCTTTAGGACCCCTGGGGACTTCCCATTCAGTTACACTCCTGATCTTTTCCGGATCCGCCTTAACCCCCTCGGTGGAAATAATCCGCCCTAGGTAGTTAATATCCTTCTTAAACAGATTGCATTTCTTTGGTTTCAATTTGAGACCGTTAGACATGATTCGGTTTAAGACTTCCTCTAAATTACTTAAACAATCCGCAAAGGTCTTTCCAAACACAATTACGTCATCCAGGTAAACTAGACATTTCCGCCATAATAAATCACTTAACAGCGTCTCCATCATGGCTTCAAAGGTGGCCGGCGCGTTACATAACCCGAACGGCATTACCTTATATTCAAACAACCCAATATGGCTAGAAAACGCGGTTTTCTCCATATCTTCAGGCTTCATGCCTACTTGCCAATACCCGGACTGTAAATCCAGGGTACAAAACCATTCATTCCCTCCCAGGGAATCAATCGTCTCATCTATCCTAGGAAGAGGATAGGAGTTCTTCTTAGTCAACCCATTCAGTTTCCGGTAATCAATACAGAACCGTATGCTACCGTCCTTCTTGGTTACCATACACACAGGGGAGGACCAAGGGCTCATGCTGGGAACAATAACATTATCCTTCAGCATTTTCGCTATCTCTTCCTCAGCTACAATCTTCTTCTTGAGGGGTAATCTCCTATAAGGAATCTTAAAAGCGGGGTTATCCCCGGTTTTAATTTCATGCAATACCTTATTGGTTCTCCCCAGGGGTTCCCCTGGGGCCGCAAAAGCTTGCCTGCATCTCTTCAGCATAGCCTTTAGGGCTTCCTGATCATTCTCATCCGTTATGGACGATCCTGTTAACAACTTAGTTAACTCTTCATGCAATTCCTCTTCCCCTCCTTCTTCTAACCTCAGGTCTTGGTGGCTACCGGTGACTGCCTCCGCAAGTATCACTTTCCCAACTTCAGTGCCTTTCTCAAGATATACTGTGGAGTTTCCGGGGTTGGAAATGGGTGTCACTGTCCATCTGGAATTCCCTACTAGGGTATCCGCAGATTCCAATCCCTTCCGGGATAATACAGCCATATCCGGCTCGATTACCGCTAATCCTTTCTGGATTAGCCTCCCTGAACTGACTAACACGTCACAGGTCATTCCCGGGGGAATCTTCACAGTCTGTGCCACACTAGCGACACTACTTATCACTCTCAACTTACAGAGTATGGTCATATCATACGGGTATTCAATTTTCAACTTCCCACTTTTCGGATTCAAAGTCGCACCGAAAAGCGCCGCAAAATCCAAACCAAGAATACCATCATCTTCAATCTCAGCTATGGTCGGGGCCCAAACAAATTCTTTCCCGGCCACAGAGATTATCAGAAAAGTCCGTCCAAATGTCCTCATTCTGGTACCATCGGCCGTACATGCGTTTACCCTCATTGTGAGGTTCTCACACATATTCGGCAATAAGCTGATGAATCTCTTAGAGACCATGGAGTGGCTAGCTCCAGTATCCATAAGAAATTCCCCAGTCTTTCCTTGTACAGAACAGGAAACGTACCACCTCTTCCCATCAGTTACTGAGGGATTCCTAGTAAACCGGTGAAGGTCACTATCAGTGCCCAGGTCGAATCCACATCCTTTCAGGTGTTCCAGACAAGGATGACCCGGGGGAAGCCTGGTTCCTCCAACCTTAACCAACTCTTTGGTTATTGACTCCTCTAAACTGGCACTAGGTTTCCCATACGCGCACCCCTGGGCGCCTGTTGTACCAGTCTCCCCAGCCTCATGGTTTCCGGGATGTACGGTCCCATCTCCCTTCTTGCTGGACGCATTCACTGTTAATGAATCTTCACCGCCAACGTCGGTGATAATCTGACATATTTCCTCAGGGGTTACCGTCCTGCCATCCCCGGTAACCCCCTCTAATTTCCCGAAACCTCACTTCTTAAAACAGGTTTCTCGGCTTTGCATTCAGATGCAAAGTGCCCTTTGACTTGACATCTGTAACACTGGACAGTGTTACGATCGACCCTAGGGCGGCGCCTGGTTTGATTATCAAACACCTCGTTCATGCGTTTAATCATGGACTCCATTAAGGTATTTAATGAGTTTCCTGACGCATTTGTTTTATCCGGAGTGGTCATCTCCGGGGTCTGGGTTTTCTGACTGGGTACAGTCTGAGGTTCCCGAGTATCGGGTTTCCGGGTAGTTTCCGAATAACCTTTGTTACTAGGAAGCTTCCCGGAAGCTGGGGTAGAGCTCGATTTCTGTCGACCCTTGAATTTCAGGGCGTCTACTCTCTCCTCCCCTTCAGATTCTTCCGCGGAAGAATCGTCACCATCTAAGGAATGTTCAATTCCAGAGACGCGCTGTCCCCTATTAGCGGGTATCATACCAGCCAACAGTATCTTCTTTTTGTCATGTTGATCAATCGCCATGAACAAATCTGCTAAGGAAGACCCAGCTTCCCAAGCTCTACCACATACTTTAGCATGTTCAGGATCACTCAATCCACTAATAAATCTTACAAATAGGGATTCTATGTAATATTCAGCATCCCTACTCCATTCTGGCCTAGCTTGCCGCAATAATCGCTGCAATTCTAGCCCAAAAATTTTAGCAGATTCCTTCGGTTTCTGCGTTCTTCTCTGAAACAGAGTCCAGTGATCTACTGTCACCATTTTCCCAAAAGTATAACAAGCTAATACTTCCAACTGGTCGTATGTAGCTTCTGGCCCGTAAGTGTCCCTCCATTCTTCAACCACTATCTTACCCGGGCCGTCACTCAACCATATCACAAAAGCTCCCAAGGATTCCTCCTTGTTCCAGCAATTGTACTTACAATCATCTAGAAGTGATTGATATTCTTCCTTCCAGGGTCGTACACCCCTGTAAGGCTTAGTCACACGTGCAGTTCTTTTAGCGGCATAATTAGAATGCACTAATTGACCCGACATGCGTCTACTCCAAGCCAGTAGGTCTGTACCGTCTTGACCTCGGCTAGAGCAATCTAGTCCCAAATTACCTATGGCGGGGTCTCGATTATGTAATCGGTGCTCCGCCGGGGTCATTGTGACTCGCCGGTTCAAAGGAACCTTTCTCTTGGGTACATCGTCAGATGATTTATCTGATTCAGATTCTGAACCCTCATCAAAGCGTGGGCCTTGATAGCCTGACAATCCCTTAGTGTTTTTATGCACCGGGTTTGACCTTCCCTTTGTTCCCGGTTGGGTCCCCTTATTCATCCTATCCCTCGGCCTAATCTCAGGATCTTTATTGACTCCCGAGTGTGTTTCCGTGGCCGGAGGTGGGTACGAATAAGTTGCATCTGGGCAATACCGATAATTACCCTTGCTATCATAACCTCCCGGATTCCCATATAGAGCCGGGTCATCTCCCGCGAAGGGGTTCAATGAGCCATAACTATGATTCACCACTTCATCTCGAAATTTATTTTTATAATGTCGAGACACTTCCTCCTCTGGAGACATTTCCCTGTTAACCGGACCAATTCTGGCATGATTAACTGGTTCCCATCCAAGAGAGCGCCCGGTAACATTCACTCTCCTTGAATCTTTCTCTCTGTTCTTATACACAGAGTCTTCTACATTCCTCAATCCATTATCATTAATAAATGGATCGAATTGAGGTAATGCTTCCTCCTTACTAGTAGTAGGAGTACTATCAGGAACAGTTTCCGGCCTGCCAGCTGGAAGTTGTTCCTCCCCCTGCTGTTCCATTGCCTTTAACAATTCACCCCGCAGGAGAGTTTTCCTAGCTTCAAGGGAACAGACAGCTTCCACCTCAGCTTTCCGTTTCCTTTCTAACTCTTCCGTTTCTTCCAGGATTTGTATCCTGGTGGATTCATTATCCTTGACCAACTGGTCTCTGCCCTTCTCGAGCTCCTCTGTCCCCTTCTTCAAGGCATACCATTCTCTAGAGTATTTTTTCAACTCCCTCTCATACCTCTCCTTAAGAGATTCAGAATGTTCATTCTCCTTCTGGTTCTCAGCAATCTTTGCCTGAATCTTTTGGTATTCATGCGATTCCTGAGCAACCTTCTTTTTCATATACCGGTTGTCCTCTATCAACCGTTCTCTCTCTTCTATCAGAGTTCCTTTTACCCTCTGATTCTCAGAGAGAATCTCGTCCCTTTCTTTTACCAGGGAAGTCAATTCGTCAGTCAATGCAGCATACTGATCCTCCATTGACTGCTTGTCCAATCGGACATTTTCCCAGTAGAGGTCATCCTCTTCCCGAGCCAAACGCTCGTCATATTCCCTCTGGAATTTCTCATCCCCTACATAGGGTTCCACCCAGGAAAGATCCTGCAACTTCCTCTTCTTCTGTCCTGGCTTCAAGCCCTCTCCAGGGTCCACCCCTGGCACCTCCAGGCGAGTTGATTCCAACTCCCCTTCACTCAGCTCTGGACCAGAGCCGCCCAGGCTACCACCGGTAGCCATTGTCCGTCCACTAAAGGACTGTCTGTCCAATCAAGGACTTCCTGTTCAGTATAACCCGAACATATTCTCGAACAACTAGCTTGTTCTGCTACCTTTACTGCTACTGGTCACGGCACCAGTGTGGTGGTTCGTAATTAACTCTAGGTTAAAGAACAACGATCACGGCAGTTTCCAGGTGCGAGAATATATCTATCTTTATTCACAAGAATAATAACTCCAGTTCCTTTACTAGGGAACGATCAGTGTAGAATGAATACACACAGGTAAATCAGGTTTCTCTATAAATAGAGGAAACGGTCAGTATACAACTCTTAGCATACAACTCTGTCCGCACGGTTGGACATGTGAAGTCTCTCGTCAGTCGGGCCTGCACTGACTGCCGTTCCAGGTAAACACATGGGTCTTATATAACACCGGCTCTTAGATCACGTGGCCAGGTGGGTGGGTCGGCCGCCCACCTGAGAGCGGCACACGGTCACCTGAAGAGGACCTGCGCCCTCTCCCGGGAACTGTGTGCACTAGCTCCAGGTGGAGAAGCCGAGTAAACAGACGTTACCCGGAAATACCGTGTATGAGATTAATATGTAATATTATGCCCCTGATCCGATCTGGTTCGTAATTAACTCTAGGTTAAAGAACAACGATCACGGCAGTTTCCAGGTGCGAGAATATATCTATCTTTATTCACAAGAATAATAACTCCAGTTCCTTTGCTAGGGAACGATCAGTGTAGAATGAATACACACAGGTAAATCAGGTTTCTCTATAAATAGAGGAAACGGTCAGTATACAACTCTTAGCATACAACTCTGTCCGCACGGTTGGACATGTGAAGTCTCTCGTCAGTCGGGCCTGCACTGACTGCCGTTCCAGGTAAACACATGGGTCTTATATAACACCGGCTCTTAGATCACGTGGCCAGGTGGGTGGGTCGGCCGCCCACCTGAGAGCGGCACACGGTCACCTGAAGAGGACCTGCGCCCTCTCCCGGGAACTGTGTGCACTAGCTCCAGGTGGAGAAGCCGAGTAAACAGACGTTACCCGGAAATACCGTGTATGAGATTAATATGTAATATTATGCCCCTACACTACCCCCCCTAGACAAAACTAGGTGGTAATGAATATATATACTCCGGAATATAAACACATGGGTCTTATATAACACCGGCAGTGCAGGCCCGACTGACGAGAGACTTCACATGTCCAACCGTGCGGACAGAGTTGTATGCTAAGAGTTGTATACTGACCGTTTCCTCTATTTATAGAGAAACCTGATTTACCTGTGTGTATTCATTCTACACTGATCGTTCCCTAGTAAAGGAACTGGAGTTATTATTCTTGTGAATAAAGATAGATATATTCTCGCACCTGGAAACTGCCGTGATCGTTGTTCTTTAACCTAGAGTTAATTACGAACCACCACACTTTCGGACCAAGGGCTCAGTCACGGAATCAGGACTCCACCGGGAAGCTACCAACCTAACGTCCCTGAAACTAACTTTTGGGATACGTTACCGTGATGTGTTCCTGATACTATTATGCTGAGTTATAAACTGTTCCCGTCCAAAGGATTACGTGTCAAACAGACAATGCTCGTGGTTCCAGTTCTACTTATCTATTTCATGAACATTCCTGGAGCTAGGATTACGTGTTAAACGGACAGTACTCGTGGTTTCCAGCCGGATTATAGTTATATATGTCATAAACAATTTATGACGTCAGATTAAATGAAACAACAATTAATCTATCAAGGGAACGATCAGTGTAGAATGAATACACACAGGTAAATCAGGTTTCTCTATAAATAGAGGAAACGGTCAGTATACAACTCTTAGCATACAACTCTGTCCGCACGGTTGGACATGTGAAGTCTCTCGTCAGTCGGGCCTGCACTGACTGCCGTTCCAGGTAAACACATGGGTCTTATATAACACCGGCTCTTAGATCACGTGGCCAGGTGGGTGGGTCGGCCGCCCACCTGAGAGCGGCACACGGTCACCTGAAGAGGACCTGCGCCCTCTCCCGGGAACTGTGTGCACTAGCTCCAGGTGGAGAAGCCGAGTAAACAGACGTTACCCGGAAATACCGTGTATGAGATTAATATGTAATATTATGCCCCTACACTACCCCGCGTGTAGTGATTTTGGTTCTGTTTTCACGGTCAAGCCCTGCATGTCCCGAGTTGGGGTAGTGGGCGACCGGACGTCCCTGGGGGTTAGCTTTGTAGTGGTCCCCAGATGGTACGTCAAAGGCAGGGAAGCCTTTGTTCTGGTAGCCGGTTCTTTAGGCCGGGCACCGCCATGGTCAGGTTGACTGGTGGCACTGTCTGAACTGCTCAGACGTCTGGAACGGTAATCCATGTTAGTCGCCGCTGCTTGACCACCGGAATCACGTTTCCGATCTTTCCGGTCTGTAAACAGCGGGTCTGGATACTCGCGATAATAGTCGCGACCTTCCGGGGCATGATAATTCCCATAGTAGGAATTATCGAGATCCTCTAAGTTGGATCCGGCATGTCTCCGTTTTGGTCCTGGTGAGACCGCAGGAGATCGAGAGCGGTCGCGGGCGGACCGGCTCTTCCCCCGGGAACTACCCCGGGTTTCCGGCTGACGGAAACTACCGCCACCTCTGCGGGAAGTACGGGTAGTGCATAACACCGTATACTCCTCGTCATTCATGGCGAACTTATGTCGTCCGTCCACTCTGGCAATCCGGGCTTTGAACTTCCCATCTGCGACTTCGCAGTAGAAGGGAGTTGCCGGCCGGATCTTAGCCTTTTGTTCCTCCGTGAGTGACTTATACTGTTCACAAACGGCGTCATGTAGCGCATTCACACGATTGCGAGCTACACTGATTCCCATGTTATGGCAATCCTTCATGTGGCGCATAAGCTCACCTCTACGGGGTTCTAAACACCCGTTACATAGTTGGGATTCCCTACCTACTGTGATATCACAGTGATACACCACACAGTGGTGCATGTGGTTCTCACAGAGGTGTCGCAGAAACCGTTGCTTTGTTACAAAGATGGTTCTGTCTGTGCCAATCGTGTTTACACATGTAGCGAATGGGCACCAATTCCTTTCCCGCTGACTGTACCAGCGGTTAACCGCAAAAAGAAGTTTTTCCTTCTGCTCCTTACTGTAGTAAGTGTCTGGCAGGATCCTGAGTTGATCTAGCCACTGCTGATAAAAAGCAGACGGAGGACGGTCCCGGGGGGTATTCCGGATCCAATCCTCATCATCACTTTGACCTTTACAGTTGGTCTCAGGTGGACATCCGAAATTGGTGGGACCAATCGGACACTGTTCCCATGAATTGGGAATAAACACGCGGAACTTATTGTTAGCGTTCTGCCAGACTCGCCTCATCACGTCATTAGGCGGGATGGGGTCTTCTGGGGCATTTCCTGGTTCCTCAGCGTTAGCCGGAACCTCTCCCTCTTCCGGGTCCGACTGAGCCGGACTACGGAGAGGGCTGAGACGTGCTGGATTGAATACCAGCGCAGCCGCCACGGCGGCCGCTGCTCCCGCGGCGGCGGTCATGTCTGCCACAAGGGCCGGGGTGGTGGTGGTGGTGGTGTTGGAGGGTTCCGGAGTATCGGCTTCGTTTATATCCATCGCCTCATCCGTTACCTCCTCAGCCCTGGGAATAACGGGCTGTCCTCCGGAAGGTTGTTCCGGTAATCCCTCTGCTAGTACAGAGTCCGGCAAGTTAGCTAATCTTGCCTTCTCGTTCCGGCGAGCCTGACGTCCTCTCTCCTGGACAAACTCGTCAGACTGGTTGCTGTCAGCCGAGCTTGACCGGTTTGAGGCGCCCCTCTCACCTTTACTGCCGCGCCCCCTAGGTGTGGCTTTCAGCGCTTTTACTCGCGCCTTCTCCTCCGCACTGGAAGATCTGGTTCGTACCGTACGAACCGCCTCATCAACCAAACAAGATATGGCAATATCTCGTTTGACGTGGTGAGAATCCATGTAGTCCTCAATAGTGGCTACATCCAGGACATACGAGACTATTCCCTGCGTATTAGCGGCAGCAATCTCGTACTCCTTCCGGGTTTTGGGCTCTCGGAGTTTCCCGATTCGCGCCCGGTATCTGTTGACACCAGTCAACAACATCCCGGCAACTCCACAATTCGGGTCCAAAGACAGAATTGGGAGTGCGGGCATTAACCTGTCGATGTCCGCGATGTGTAAATCGAAGACAGCTCGTCGTAAGCAGTAGCATACGCGCAGTCCTTTCTGGAGTGCCTCCCAGTACACAAACCAGTCCGGGGGCATCTCCTCCTGCTCCTCCACTAACAGGAAGAGCAATATGGCCTGACTCGTGAGTGAGTCAATCCGGCGGGGAGCTCCCTCCGCCGTGAGCCTCAGCACGTCCTCGTGCAGTTCTACTTCACGTCCGTCGTAATTGGACATGAAGCCTCCCAGGGTTGGTACGGCCGGCCGGGGTTTTTCAACGTCCGCCGGCGGTTTCCCATGGTACAATAGTCCCTGATCCTGATACTCAGCGTCACCGGTATCAGCGCGACCGTCAGCAGGGCTGATGGCCTCAATGTCTAGACCTTCCAAGTAATTGGCGGCGACATTAGCGGGGCGAAGCGGTGACTGAGAGTCAACGTCGACGTCCATTATCTCCCCTTGTTCCAGGAAATCCAGAGATCCCTGGTCCACGAGGTCAGGTTGATTAACAACCACATTTCCTCCGCTAGCGGAGTCGCCCTCTTGAAGAGGGTCCACCTGTTGGTGATCTGTCTCGGAAGACATGTTTGTCACACTCAAGAAAAGTGTTATTGATGGATTTTAAGGGGGTCCACCTCCCCACAGCGACAGTGGTCGTGTCCGAGCTCTCACGTCTGCTCTGGACCGCCTCTCAACCCCAACTGGCGATTCCCGCCGCTCCGCGGGCCTTATATAAGGCGCGCCACCGCGCATGCGCAACCCCGCGCGTCCCGTGACCCAGTTCCTTGGAACCAGGTCACCGCGCGTTCTAATTGTAAACAGGTACCCTTATTCCACGTGTTAATCCTTACGCTCTGTCAACTCGTCTAGAGTATCAATGAAATATATATGAATGGCATAATAAAGCACATTCACCGGATTATCCGTCCATCACCCATGGGATCCTTGACAGGGGGACTATCACGATCATTCTGACCGTACTTACTTCCACACATAACTGATTACAACATTAAAATATTTAACAAGATTACAGGACACCACACTCGTTGTGTACCGGCTTAGGTTATACCGTCCCTGGCTAGTAACCGGGGACTGCGTCTTATGTTTTTAGGCATAACATTAGACCTGGTTCTAGGACACGCCTTTTCCAGAGTGGATTTAGCCCTAACCACACTCTTCCGGGTCCTTTTCCCTTCAGCCAGCGAGACTTTATTAGCCGCCTTCTTCCCGGATCTTTTTGGGATGACGGGCTTCTGCACCATTAGTTTCCGGGAGACCTCCTTCCGCGGCCTTCCGCGTTTCCGGGGAGGTTCCTTCACTAATTTCCGCTGTTCACTTTCCTCTATCAAAGTATCAACTTCCAACTCATACGAGTCCAGGGACAAATCTCTCCCCTTCCACTCTCTTAGTCGAGCTACATTAGATTTATACATCTTTCCTTGTAATGAACGTATCACTACAGTACTGTCACTTACTATGCGGGTAACCACAAAGGGCCCGTCCCAATTACTAGCAAGTTTCAGAGTCGATAACGGCTCATGTAATCTTACTACCTGATCACCAACTTTGAATCGTCGCGGCTTAAGGCCTAGATCATAGCCGGTCTTCTGCCAGGTAGCATTCTTCTGCAGTTCAGTTCTCACCAATTCATAAGCATATTTGAATTGATCTCTTAATGACTCCACAAACATCACATGGCAGGGGGTTTCCGGGTTCATTCCGACCACCCCAAATACCAGATCAGCGGGCATTATTAAATCTTCCCCGAAAACTAACAGATTCGGGGAACAGGAAGTACTAGAATGGACAGTGCTATTATATGCATGGCATACATAATCACACTGCTCATCCCAGTCATCCATTCTATCATTCACCAGGGATTTCAAAACCTGAATCAAGGTACGATTGAATCTCTCAACCATTCCATCACTTTGTGGTCGATAGGGATTTGTTCTCGTCTTACAAATCGCCAGTCGGTGACACATTTCCTGCCAAAGATCAGATTCAAATTCCCGACCTTGGTCACTATGCATCATTAGGGGAACCCCAAGATGCAATACCCAACCTGTAACAAAAGCTTTTGCACAGGTTGCTGCTTTGTGATCCGCTAATGGAAACACTCTCGTATACTTAGTATAATAGTCAGTGACGACCATCATACAAGTATTACCATCAGGGGTAGTTTTAAACCCACTGATAATGTCTATGGCGACTCGCGCAAATCTTACACCAAACAGCTCCTGGGACAAAGGCATTTTACCCATCCCAGGCCCAGGTTTGTTTTTACAACAATCCGGGCAAGTAGCAACCCATCTTAATAGATCACTACTCATCCCTGGCCAGTAATATCTCCTTTTCAGACGTTCCAGGGAACGTTTTTTTCCGAAATGCCCACTGGTCAGGTGTCCATGGCAATAATACATAACATCCCTCCTCATACCGGAAGGTATTACCACTTGCCGGATTCTCCTACCGGATGAATTAATCTTCCACCGGTAGATGATTCCGCTCTGGACCTCTAGCTCTGCCCATTGAGCTATTAGTCGTCTCATTTCCCGATTCTCCAGGGAAATCTCAGGCCGCGGGGGCCGTATCTTCCTAGGTAACAATACCAACAACCGGCTAAGGTTAGGATCCTTTTCCTGGAATTTCCGGATGGTTCCCATGGACCACTCCAGAACCCCAGTTCCCTTGATCTCAAAGGGAATCCTTGCTCCGGCTATGACAGCTTCATGCTGACCACAGTCATCACAGTTGGTGTTTTCGCACTTCCTGATAGGACGTCGGGAAAGTGCATCAGCATTTACATGCTTTACCCCAGCTCTATGCTGGATCTGACTTTGCTCCAAACCGAACTCGGAAAGGTGTGCTAGCCAACGTCCAATCATTCCTTCCGCATCTTTGAAATTCAATAACCATCTCAAAGAGGAATGATCTGTTCTTAGCGTAAAATCGGACCCCCAAAGGAAATGTTTGAACTTTTTAGTATAAACTATCACCGCCAACAATTCCCTTTTAGTGGTACAATAATTACGCTGGGTCTTACTCATAGTATTACTAGCAAAGGCAATGGGAACCTCCACTCCGCCTTGGACTTGACTGAGGGCGGCCCCAATACTCTCATTGCTAGCATCGGTATCCAATACAAAGTGACCATCCGGGGTAGGATACTTTAACACCGGGGTCTCTACAAACAACTTTTTTATTGCTAAGAAAGCTGTGTCCTGTTCCCTCCCCCATGGGAACTCTTCCTTCCTACTTCCGGGTGTCCAGTGTGACAAACACTGGATCGGATAGGCTACCCGGGAATACCCCGGCAGGAAATCCCTATAGTATGAGCAGAATCCTAGAAAGGATCGCACATCTTTAGGACCCCTGGGGACTTCCCATTCAGTTACACTCCTGATCTTTTCCGGATCCGCCTTAACCCCCTCGGTGGAAATAATCCGCCCTAGGTAGTTAATATCCTTCTTAAACAGATTGCATTTCTTTGGTTTCAATTTGAGACCGTTAGACATGATTCGGTTTAAGACTTCCTCTAAATTACTTAAACAATCCGCAAAGGTCTTTCCAAACACAATTACGTCATCCAGGTAAACTAGACATTTCCGCCATAATAAATCACTTAACAGCGTCTCCATCATGGCTTCAAAGGTGGCCGGCGCGTTACATAACCCGAACGGCATTACCTTATATTCAAACAACCCAATATGGCTAGAAAACGCGGTTTTCTCCATATCTTCAGGCTTCATGCCTACTTGCCAATACCCGGACTGTAAATCCAGGGTACAAAACCATTCATTCCCTCCCAGGGAATCAATCGTCTCATCTATCCTAGGAAGAGGATAGGAGTTCTTCTTAGTCAACCCATTCAGTTTCCGGTAATCAATACAGAACCGTATGCTACCGTCCTTCTTGGTTACCATACACACAGGGGAGGACCAAGGGCTCATGCTGGGAACAATAACATTATCCTTCAGCATTTTCGCTATCTCTTCCTCAGCTACAATCTTCTTCTTGAGGGGTAATCTCCTATAAGGAATCTTAAAAGCGGGGTTATCCCCGGTTTTAATTTCATGCAATACCTTATTGGTTCTCCCCAGGGGTTCCCCTGGGGCCGCAAAAGCTTGCCTGCATCTCTTCAGCATAGCCTTTAGGGCTTCCTGATCATTCTCATCCGTTATGGACGATCCTGTTAACAACTTAGTTAACTCTTCATGCAATTCCTCTTCCCCTCCTTCTTCTAACCTCAGGTCTTGGTGGCTACCGGTGACTGCCTCCGCAAGTATCACTTTCCCAACTTCAGTGCCTTTCTCAAGATATACTGTGGAGTTTCCGGGGTTGGAAATGGGTGTCACTGTCCATCTGGAATTCCCTACTAGGGTATCCGCAGATTCCAATCCCTTCCGGGATAATACAGCCATATCCGGCTCGATTACCGCTAATCCTTTCTGGATTAGCCTCCCTGAACTGACTAACACGTCACAGGTCATTCCCGGGGGAATCTTCACAGTCTGTGCCACACTAGCGACACTACTTATCACTCTCAACTTACAGAGTATGGTCATATCATACGGGTATTCAATTTTCAACTTCCCACTTTTCGGATTCAAAGTCGCACCGAAAAACGCCGCAAAATCCAAACCAAGAATACCATCATCTTCAATCTCAGCTATGGTCGGGGCCCAAACAAATTCTTTCCCGGCCACAGAGATTATCAGAAAAGTCCGTCCAAATGTCCTCATTCTGGTACCATCGGCCGTACATGCGTTTACCCTCATTGTGAGGTTCTCACACATATTCGGCAATAAGCTGATGAATCTCTTAGAGACCATGGAGTGGCTAGCTCCAGTATCCATAAGAAATTCCCCAGTCTTTCCTTGTACAGAACAGGAAACGTACCACCTCTTCCCATCAGTTACTGAGGGATTCCTAGTAAACCGGTGAAGGTCACTATCAGTGCCCAGGTCGAATCCACATCCTTTCAGGTGTTCCAGACAAGGATGACCCGGGGGAAGCCTGGTTCCTCCAACCTTAACCAACTCTTTGGTTATTGACTCCTCTAAACTGGCACTAGGTTTCCCATACGCGCACCCCTGGGCGCCTGTTGTACCAGTCTCCCCAGCCTCATGGTTTCCGGGATGTACGGTCCCATCTCCCTTCTTGCTGGACGCATTCACTGTTAATGAATCTTCACCGCCAACGTCGGTGATAATCTGACATATTTCCTCAGGGGTTACCGTCCTGCCATCCCCGGTAACCCCCTCTAATTTCCCGAAACCTCACTTCTTAAAACAGGTTTCTCGGCTTTGCATTCAGATGCAAAGTGCCCTTTGACTTGACATCTGTAACACTGGACAGTGTTACGATCGACCCTAGGGCGGCGCCTGGTTTGATTATCAAACACCTCGTTCATGCGTTTAATCATGGACTCCATTAAGGTATTTAATGAGTTTCCTGACGCATTTGTTTTATCCGGAGTGGTCATCTCCGGGGTCTGGGTTTTCTGACTGGGTACAGTCTGAGGTTCCCGAGTATCGGGTTTCCGGGTAGTTTCCGAATAACCTTTGTTACTAGGAAGTTTCCCGGAAGCTGGGGTAGAGCTCGATTTCTGTCGACCCTTGAATTTCAGGGCGTCTACTCTCTCCTCCCCTTCAGATTCTTCCGCGGAAGAATCGTCACCATCTAAGGAATGTTCAATTCCAGAGACGCGCTGTCCCCTATTAGCGGGTATCATACCAGCCAACAGTATCTTCTTTTTGTCATGTTGATCAATCGCCATGAACAAATCTGCTAAGGAAGACCCAGCTTCCCAAGCTCTACCACATACTTTAGCATGTTCAGGATCACTCAATCCACTAATAAATCTTACAAATAGGGATTCTATGTAATATTCAGCATCCCTACTCCATTCTGGCCTAGCTTGCCGCAATAATCGCTGCAATTCTAGCCCAAAAATTTTAGCAGATTCCTTCGGTTTCTGCGTTCTTCTCTGAAACAGAGTCCAGTGATCTACTGTCACCATTTTCCCAAAAGTATAACAAGCTAATACTTCCAACTGGTCGTATGTAGCTTCTGGCCCGTAAGTGTCCCTCCATTCTTCAACCACTATCTTACCCGGGCCGTCACTCAACCATATCACAAAAGCTCCCAAGGATTCCTCCTTGTTCCAGCAATTGTACTTACAATCATCTAGAAGTGATTGATATTCTTCCTTCCAGGGTCGTACACCCCTGTAAGGCTTAGTCACACGTGCAGTTCTTTTAGCGGCATAATTAGAATGCACTAATTGACCCGACATGCGTCTACTCCAAGCCAGTAGGTCTGTACCGTCTTGACCTCGGCTAGAGCAATCTAGTCCCAAATTACCTATGGCGGGGTCTCGATTATGTAATCGGTGCTCCGCCGGGGTCATTGTGACTCGCCGGTTCAAAGGAACCTTTCTCTTGGGTACATCGTCAGATGATTTATCTGATTCAGATTCTGAACCCTCATCAAAGCGTGGGCCTTGATAGCCTGACAATCCCTTAGTGTTTTTATGCACCGGGTTTGACCTTCCCTTTGTTCCCGGTTGGGTCCCCTTATTCATCCTATCCCTCGGCCTAATCTCAGGATCTTTATTGACTCCCGAGTGTGTTTCCGTGGCCGGCGGTGGGTACGAATAAGTTGCATCTGGGCAATACCGATAATTACCCTTGCTATCATAACCTCCCGGATTCCCATATAGAGCCGGGTCATCTCCCGCGAAGGGGTTCAATGAGCCATAACTATGATTCACCACTTCATCTCGAAATTTATTTTTATAATGTCGAGACACTTCCTCCTCTGGAGACATTTCCCTGTTAACCGGACCAATTCTGGCATGATTAACTGGTTCCCATCCAAGAGAGCGCCCGGTAACATTCACTCTCCTTGAATCTTTCTCTCTGTTCTTATACACAGAGTCTTCTACATTCCTCAATCCATTATCATTAATAAATGGATCGAATTGAGGTAATGCTTCCTCCTTACTAGTAGTAGGAGTACTATCAGGAACAGTTTCCGGCCTGCCAGCTGGAAGTTGTTCCTCCCCCTGCTTTTCCATTGCCTTCAACAATTCACCCCGCAGGAGAGTTTTCCTAGCTTCAAGGGAACAGACAGCTTCCACCTCAGCTTTCCGTTTCCTTTCTAACTCTTCCGTTTCTTCCAGGATTTGAATCCTGGTGGATTCATTATCCTTGACCAACTGGTCTCTGCCCTTCTCGAGCTCCTCTGTCCCCTTCTTCAAGGCATACCATTCTCTAGAGTATTTTTTCAACTCCCTCTCATACCTCTCCTTAAGAGATTCAGAATGTTCATTCTCCTTCTGGTTCTCAGCAATCTTTGCCTGAATCTTTTGGTATTCATGAGATTCCTGAGCAACCTTCTTTTTCATATACCGGTTGTCCTCTATCAACCGTTCTCTCTCTTCTATCAGAGTTCCTTTTACCCTCTGATTCTCAGAGAGAATCTCGTCCCTTTCTTTTACCAGGGAAGTCAATTCGTCAGTCAATGCAGCATACTGATCCTCCATTGACTGCTTGTCCAATCGGACATTTTCCCAGTAGAGGTCATCCTCTTCCCGAGCCAAACGCTCGTCATATTCCCTCTGGAATTTCTCATCCCCTACATAGGGTTCCACCCAGGAAAGATCCTGCAACTTCCTCTTCTTCTGTCCTGGCTTCAAGCCCTCTCCAGGGTCCATCCCTGGCACCTCCAGGCGAGTTGATTCCAACTCCCCTTCACTCAGCTCTGGGCCAGAGCCGCCCAGGCTACCACCGGTAGCCATTGTCCGTCCACTGAAGGACTGTCTGTCCAATCAAGGACTTCCTGTTCAGTATAACCCGAACATATTCTCGAACAACTAGCTTGTTCTGCTACCCTTACTGCTACTGGTCACGGCACCAGTGTGGTGGTTCGTAATTAACTCTAGGTTAAAGAACAACGATCACGGCAGTTTCCAGGTGCGAGAATATATCTATCTTTATTCACAAGAATAATAACTCCAGTTCCTTTACTAGGGAACGATCAGTGTAGAATGAATACACACAGGTAAATCAGGTTTCTCTATAAATAGAGGAAACGGTCAGTATACAACTCTTAGCATACAACTCTGTCCGCACGGTTGGACATGTGAAGTCTCTCGTCAGTCGGGCCTGCACTGACTGCCGTTCCAGGTAAACACATGGGTCTTATATAACACCGGCTCTTAGATCACGTGGCCAGGTGGGTGGGTCGGCCGCCCACCTGAGAGCGGCACACGGTCACCTGAAGAGGACCTGCGCCCTCTCCCGGGAACTGTGTGCACTAGCTCCAGGTGGAGAAGCCGAGTAAACAGACGTTACCCGGAAATACCGTGTATGAGATTAATATGTAATATTATGCCCCTACACAAGTATGGAAAATCAATTAGGGACTACTTTGAAAACAATGTTTTCATTTTCATTTGAGTGTTTGCAATAATTACTAAACCTTAAATTTACATGTTAAAACAGCATTTTAACTTTCCTTTTCTTTCTTGGCCATTGCAGTGTTTCCCATCCATTCAAAGGGGACTACGTAAGACTACGGCACAACACAAAGTGGCAACGAATCGCACACGAGACCAACGACCTTCACCTCGTCTTCGCTGATATTGTCATGAAAGTCAACCGGAAAAACGGAAAGGTCAGAAAAAACTCAGCTTCTGCAATTTGCAGTGAAAGATATAGCTGCTGATTTAAATCTCTGAAAGTAAATGATACCCCAGTGGTAACTGAAAAGACATTACCTCGTGGAAACTCTGAGAGGATTAGATATTTCCCTGGTAGGACCTCTGGTGTCATCCTCTTGAACTAAAGGATAGAACTTAGTTCAAGAACATGAGCCAGGGGCCTCTGGCCTCCAATAACCTCAGACTTTTAACGATGGCAAGTGGCCTTAATACTGGTTTCAGCTTAAATGTCTCATTAGGCGTGATTTCTTAGAATTATGTTTGCAATATGAGTTCAACATTTGACTCCTCTAACTAGAGTAAATTAGAATGCAGGATTTTGAGATTGTCTTTATGTATCTGTCAGTCACAATTCAGAAATGTTCAAAAACTGCATCACCAGTTTTGACTGAAATGCCCCCTTTCTTGCTGCCTTGGTGTATAGATGGTGCCCCAGCTGCTGGTAATGAGCACCAACGCCCTGCTGGTGCTGGACCAGCGCACCATGGTCATCAAGTACCGCATTCCTGTCACCGAGTTCCAGGGCATGTCCCTCAGTCCCTACAACGACAAAATCTGCATCTTCCATCTCCAAAAGGTGAGAACCACGGTAATTATAGCCTGCCTTCTAGACATTATTTTTATACAATTATTTTCTTATTTGTCATATACAGTCAGTAGGAGCCATAGCATTATCATCAATACTAGATAGTGCCATAATCATAGACCCATGTGACAAAAATAATCGACTTTCCATGGTAAAGTTATTCTAACACTGCTTTTAGCAAGAGAAGATGAAGTGCACATTTACAAGATATAATTATATATATATATATCATATCTCACATGAAGTTGTCATATTTTCCAAATTGAAGGTAAGGATAAAGATTACATGACCAGATATCACCCTGCAAACAAGATCTCAAGCGAAACCTGTGCCATTCTCATGTCAAAACTTGAGAATTTTAGGAACGTTTCAGGAATGGTTTTTTTGGAAATTTTCTTGGGACATATTCCCTGTCATTTCCTGTAGTGAAACTTGAGAAATACACATTCTCATTTTACTTATGGAATTTCTGGTTATTTGCATGAATAAAACTCGGGAAATACGCATCACCATTGAACATTTCACTTGGATGGTTCACTATTTTCAAGAATCTCCCGCGTCTATCTTGTGTACAAACAGCTTGTGCTTTTCCCAGGAAATGCACATGTTTCTAACTTGTGTCATTCTTGAGTTCTGTGCAGAGGGCAGATTGCAATACGATATACAGTAAAACCTTGCATATAAGCTGCGGCTACTACCTCACCGTGTGAGTTTTTAGATGTACCTACTACAGTACTAGAGCCCAAAGTTAGGGGGCCGCTCATACACCAGTTAGGCTTATACTCAAGGTTTTATGGTACCGTAAAACCTCTCTGATAGGCAGATCTCCCTTATAAGCTGAATTTGGGGCCATTTAAACATGCTTTAACTAGATTTACCTGATGAATAACCTCCCTTATAGCCCCACCACCCAATTTGAGAGAATGCTATTTATAAGTAAATTAGGCTTGAAATCCCCAAATCTGGTTGGCTTATCAGAGAGGTTTTATGGTAGCAGTATATCAATACAAGATGTGACTAATGGTGTGTCAATGTGGCTGTTGTTGCAGCATGAGAACGGTGATCTGCTGACAAAGAAGGGTGACTTCCTCTTGAGTAGTGACCATATCATCGAGGTAGCGTCCAAGATGTTCCTCCTCATACAGAATGCCACCAATCTACACCCAGCAGTTCACATTGCCACTCAGTGAGTACTCAACCTGCTATTCCAGTCTATACAAAAGTTTTTCGCCTTGCAGGACATTTGGTCCTGCATATTTGTTATTCTGCAAGCCCGGCTAAATGTTTGTAGGCCTGGATACCCAGAGGAAATTAACTTCATGTTGAAATTTAATATTAAGCTAGAGTTACATGATGATTATTGGAGGTTACTGGTATATTCAAATCATTTTGACAATTATATGCATCGGCTGCCCATATGCGGGGGCCTTCATGCTGGTGGTCTGGAATGGGATCCCTCCTCAGTGAACCACATCTGAGATATCAAAGGCTGTGGTTTATCTGGCCCTGCCTTCTAGGCACCTCTAGATTCACAAAGCTAACATTTCCTTTCCTCTTGCAGTATGGACACGGAGATGAATGGAGTGGGAGTCGAGGTGAGCTTCAAAACGGGCGTGCCCGAAGTACCTCCAGGGGCGGTGAAAATCCTCCGCAAAGCCAACAAGATAGAAGTCCTTCAAGCATGATTCAAGTGTTCTCTAAACACTCCCCAACCCACTAAGACTTTCATAGAGGCCGCTGAGACAAGGCGACAGGGCCCTAGACCTGATCATATTCTGCCAATCATCCACGACATCAGAACTCCATACCTGTATATAGCACTGACTTGAGGATGTGTCAGAGCGTGAGTCGAGCGATGGATGTGATGTGAATAATGAACATAGGTGATTCAGACGCTGTGTGATTTCCTCAGAGGCTTGTTGTGGTTGTTAATATTGTTGAAAGGTGTCCTGTGTGCATCAGGCAAATGTGGTATAACTCTCCTGGGTGCGTGGACAAGCGTTCTGGGCATTGAAGTCTTAATCTCAGGTTAATAATCTTATAGATTCACCAAATATCTACGGCTAAGGGCAGTAGCACTAAGGTTGCTGTTTATCATGTTTTTTCCAAGTTATATTAGATCTTGAAGGATATTCTCATGGATCATACCCCCAGCAGTCTAACTCCCAACCGGAACCTCACAACATTGTCAATAGCTGCCCGGCATTGCTACATTTGTTGTTGTTCTAGAGGGGAAAATGCTGTGTCATGGAAATGTATTAATCTAGGCACACTATTGCTGTCTGGTGGAAATGGGGAGTACTAAAAAAATAAGCTTAGAATAATCTTAAATATTTGATGAGTGCTGTTAAGATTATGCATTTTTAAGATTATTAACTTAAGATTGAGATTGTCCTCAGAAAGTTTGTCCACGCACCCAGGAGAGCTCTACTGCATGTGCGTGAGTCGGGGTGCAGCAGGTTCCCATATCATACTACACACAGATGTGTTCATGGTGGTGGTATAGACAACGGTCAGTAAGGCCACTTCAAAAACCATCAGCTTTACAGACACAGCCCGTGTCACCTAGAAGGGAGCGCATTTTTCCCCCCCAAAAAAAGAGGGAATAAATGCACATTAACTGAAGAAATGTCCTCTCTTAAAAAAGAATTTCGTATCTCAGCTATTATTGGTGAAGAAACATAATTATAAGCAGCATGTTATTCCTTATTTCTATGTCATTAACTTGGGCAAATCAATTGCATTGTTAATAATTGGATTTCTGTATGGTAATGCATAGAAATAGAACATTAAAAACAATATGGAGTAAATAAAAAAATATATAAAAAGGACCTCCCTCGTAACCCAAAAACTAAATAAAAAAATAGACAAAAAGCCCCCCGCCCGCACCACTTTTTTTTTTTAGAAAAGTATCTGTAAAGCTGATAGTTTGTTTAAAGCAGCCTGAGGTGGCCAGAGTTGGCCCCACACAACTACCACTAGCTACCCCAGGGGGGACACCCAGCACACGCTGTTGAGATGTTGTGATATCATACTCAAACTTGTGATACTATTTTTGTTTCTTTTTTAATGATTATCAATGAAGACATGGATTGTCAATTTGCTGCCTGACTTTGATACTGGGTGAGATGTAAATAAGTGGCCTGCAGTTCCAGTTAGTGGAAGAGGTCATTGTGGCACACTGAGAGTAGGACACCCTAATGAACTATAGGCCCCTGGGTGTAACAAGGGGTAACCACTGAGGGTGTGTGTGTACCTGTGGTCATCAGTACATGTACATGATTACCTAGACATTACCGGGCGATGATACCCTAAGGTATCTCTCAACTGATCTTCCAGCGCTGTACTTAACGTATTAATGAGTAAGGACTCGTATGGGTGAATTCTCCCCCATGCCAATTCAATGTTATGCATGTTATTTAAATATATTGCGGAGGGTGGGTCTTGATTTATCAGTTGTTCCTCAGAGATGACCATGCTGATCTGGCACATGTGAATAGACACCTATGTACATAGTATCTTTATCCCTATTGAAGGCAGTGGACAATGTAAGACAATGTATCAACTAACTAGTAACGGTTTGCATGTTGCGATAAGGAAACAATTGTTGTATTGATGCACCAATGCAGTGCCGGCGAGTAACTCCCTGCAACTGCTTTGGTGCATCATGCTGACCCTTCAGGAGAGTATCAGGGTTGTCATGATGCATTCAGACAACAAAGGGCATTGCACATGAAGGCCCTATGGCATCCTTATCATGTACACATTGTAGCAGTTTCATCCCCTTTCATCCAGTCATGGTACCGTACATGCCGCCTCCATACGGCACACTTGGAGCTGATTCCTCCCACCACCTCATCCTCTTCTCTATCACCAATGAGCAAAATACTCACCCTACATCTGGACGTTACTCCAAAGAGGGATTTGAATCAGTTCTCTCCTGTCATGATTTAGTCAAGAGGAAAAAGAGTACATGTTGAAGGTTAAGATAGCATGGACAATGTACAACGTTGATTAGAATATACATGGTCCATTCATTGAAACACAGAAGGCATGGCTTTCCTTGAAATTTGTGTAGTCCTGCAAATGTTTTAGTGCTTAGCTGCTTATTTTGCAAGGCTGAATGACATCAAATGTCAAGCTATTTCAATATAATATGTAGAAATTATATGGTAAATGACTGTCTAACTAGCAAGGAATGAAAATGCACAAAACTCAATCATCATGGTCACATTCTATTTTGTGTTTTACTTGGCAGCTTTTCGTTCCTGATGTGACAATCGACACAGTTGTAATCACAGTGCAGGGCTTTGAGTCGGTTTAAATCTTATTCCTTTAAGCACTGTATAGTGCCCTTTAGTGGGTGTTATGCACGAATGCAACTCAGGCGAGTAACTCACCACTACTGCATGCCCGATGATGGTGCAGGCTAGTAACTCACCACTACTGCATGCCCTATAATGGTGCAGGCGAGTAACTCACCACTACTGCATGCCCTATGATGGTGCAGGCGAGTAACTCACCACTACTTCATGTCCTATAATGGTGCAGGCGAGTAACTCACCACTACTGCATGCCCTATGATGGTGTAGGCGAGTAACTCACCACTACTGCATATCCTATAATGGTGCAGGCGAGTAACTCCCCACTACTGCATGCCCTTTAATAGTGCAGGCGAGTAACTCACCACTACTGCATGCCCTATGATGGTGCAGGCGAGTAACTCACCACTACTGCATGTCCTATAATGGTGCAGGCGAGTAACTCACCACTACTGCATGTCCTATAATTGTGCAGGCGAGTAACTCACCACTACTGCATGCCCTATGATAGTGCAGGCCGGTAACTCACCACTACTGCATGTCCTATAATGGTGCAGGCGAGTAACTCACCACTACTGCATGCCCTATAACGGTGCAGGCCAGTAACTCACCACTACTGCATGCCCTATGATGGTGCAGTTGAGTAACTCACTAATTTACAATCAACTAGGATCGGTCAAAAAGGCTATATTGTAAACGTTGATAATTTCGGGTGTATACATTTTCGCAAATTTGCTTAAAAGTACAATCCTGCTGGTATTAAAATTCACGAATTTTGGAATATTGTAGTTCTTTAACTATTCTTGATAAATATTCCTTTGTAGATATTTTCGCCGCATTTTCAATTCCGCGAGATTCACAAAAATATCTACATTAACAGTATTTGGTGCCAATTGCCATCCGACTTTTACAATGTGATGCTAGTAGCAGGCATTCTCTGGTATCTTCATAGATTGGTATTTGATGATTATTATCTGCTGACTGACTTAGATTAAGCTCGCTGCCAGGTTAAACAGTTTATGTTGGAATACCTGTTTTGTTGTTGTGTTCCATATAATCTGTAGGGCATTGGTCTTTCACAGTTAACGCGGAGTTCTTATACTGCATTAATCAAAGAACCAGGTAAAACATTGTGTGTGATTTTGACGTGGGTTTGGAGCATCTGTATGTTTGCTTGAGCATCTTATTTGCAGATTGCAATTTGTGGGTTTGATTCTTAATTTATCTCAAAATAATAACTTAGTATAGGAAAAATACTAATTTATGCCACCTTTTTGTATATTGTTAAATGTGTAGCTTTGTAACAGAATGGGTCTTACGAGGCAGCAGTGTTGATGTCTTTGATGACTGCAATACGTTAACACGGCCTAGCGCTGAGTAGTTGTTGGGTTATACCTGTAATATCCACATCTGTGTTTTAATGAAGTACACATCTTTACATGCACCTCATGCAGCTGCAGTTCTCTTCATTCTGCTTCTTTATATCTGACAACGCTCTACATTCCAGCCATACCATTCAGTAATGATCTTGCACCCCTTACCCATCATGACCCGCTGGGACGACCTGAAGGGCTAACCTCCAATAACTAGACACTGATAGATATTACTCCCTCTCTTCTCCAAAATCCTCCAGGAAGGCTCCTTATGAAAGTATTAGCTGCAATAAGATGCTCTCCCCTCTCCAGTCTGCTGGTTCCATTGTCATTGGGACATTTACAGTTTGATGTGTGTCGAAGTATAGCTCTATCATTAACTGACGCCCGTCCAAACAATCTATTGAGAATCCTAGTTACAAGATTTTGGAGCAAGAATCAAAAAGTGTTGAATCACCTTAGCCAACTAAGCATGGATCAGGTTTCTCCAACTAGATTCTGTTACCCTAGTACCTGACTGCTTGGTAATGTATTTCTCTGTAGAGTTTGGTTAAACCTGAAGCTGACAAGTCCACACAACTTGGGCACTAGTTGACCTAATAATGATTTATATGTAGCAAACATATGTCCTATGTATAAAGTCGGGGCTCACCCTCCTTCCACTTTCCACATTTCTCATAGTTTATATGCAGCCACTGCTGCCAAATAAGGCAGCACTTGAATGTTTTGAGGAACAGAAACCGAGAAAAAAGATATACAAAATGGGACATGAAAAAAACTGTTGTAAAAAAGATGCTGTCTTTGGTATTAAAGTAACAATGAAGACCTTGATTTGCTGATGGCAACCCTAGGTTGGCTGTACATCATGTGTTGGATGTATTGCTGTTTTTGATGGTTTGTTATAGACCTGAGGTTGTGTACATGATGTCTGTATAGGGTCAGTGACATTGTAGTGCTGTACCAGGCCGGGTCCCCCCCCCCCCCCCCAGTGGGGATGCATCCTGCTGGTTATTCTAATGGTTGACTTAACATATCAGGTACTGCCTATGCTGTGTGTTTGAGGACGGAGGTAGAACGGTCTGTTATCTCTGTGAAGGCTGTGTAAAAGGTGACTGAAAGGTTGTTTAATTTGTTTGTTGAACAAGACTGCCAGGATATGTCCATAAACCATGGCTCTAAGTCCAATGCAGCATTAGCCACAGGCCCCTGCTCCATTGTAAAACAATTGTAAAAGGAGCAACATGATTATACCTTGACTGTAAAACATGAAATATAGAAGAATTGGTGTTGGCAATGTGTGCTTTTACGGTGCAGATTCCAAGTCTGGCACTATAATGTAAGCTGGTAAGACACTCTTCCTTCACGGCCGTTTCGCAGTAGAGATCGGCTGATGAAGAATTAACCTTATGATTCCTGCATATCATGATCCAGGGGATATTATCCTCGTCCATTACTCTGAGTCTGGGGTGCCAGGAGGAGCATGCTTGTGTTCCTGTTAGCTGGTGTTGTTGTGGGCGTGTAGCTGTTTGTCTGGCAGGCTGATCACTAGGGGGCTGTGTCTCACCAAATAGGGCCAAGTTGAAAGTCTATGACCGGGTGCAATCTATGACCGGGTGCAGTCTATGACCGGGTGCAATCTATGACTGGGTGCAATCTATGACCGTCTTGAAAGAAGACAGTTTATTTAGGGCAGATGTAGATAGAAATTGAAATAAAATGAGTGATATAAAGTCTTAAAACACCCATTAACATTTTCCACCATTTATATCTTCATCTGCCCTAAATAAAGCCAGTCATAGATTGCACCCAGTCATAGATTGCACCCAGTCATAGATTGCACCCAGTCATAGACTTTTGACTTGGCCCTGTTTGGTGAGACACGGCCAGGGACGACTGACCTGCGGGTAGAGCAGCCCACTTCCATACCTGCGTCCTGATCCACTCTCCAATCACAGGCGCTGGGCAATCCACACGTCAAACATCATATGTACAGAGATTCTGTTATGCCACATACATGTTATTATTATGATATCGGTGGAGGCTTGGGTATCCTTTGCAATGTACAAAGTTATCATGGATATGAAGAATTATTGTTTTATACCTGCTAGCATTCTACATGGATCATGGCTCTCACACTGTTGCAGCGTCAACGTTGGGGTTTTGTAATGGGAGTACGATGACATGTTATTTCCATTGGTAACCATCGTTACAATATGAAATCTTTATACAAATAAATGAAAAATGTTATTCAGAGGAATGAGTTCATTGTTTATTCAACAGATATTCATTTTTTCAAGTGTATTATGCCCTATTGAGAAAAAATGCTCGACCACTTAAACTACTTCAGATCTCCTTGATGACATTTATTTGGCTATCAACAATAAAAAGTACACTAAAACCATATTCATCAACTTAAAGAAAGCTTTTGATACAATAAATCACGATATTCTCCTAAAAGGATTACCTAAATTAGGTTTTAATAACAAAAGTTCTTCTTGGTTAAGAAATTATCCCTACAGTATGCATCAAAGAACACAGGCTAATAATCACCTCTCCAAACTGGAACTGATTAGATGCGGTGTACCCCAGGGAAGCAGTTTAGGCCCCCTTTTATTTTTGCTCCATATAAATGATGTATCTACTTTGCTAAACACAGTAAACTATTATGTGATGGTATATGAGTCACATCTGCTATGCAGAATACGTTCTAATCTGATGAGAAGACAAATATTAACACTTATAAGACAATGTCTATCCCACACTTTGATTATGGAGACTGTATATATGATGGGGCCAATACCAATCAACTAAAACGTCTCGAATTAAGCCAGAATAGAGGTTTAAGAGTTACTCTGAAAAGGGATAGGTTCTCGTGTGTAGATGAACTACATAAAGATACAGGGGTAATGTATCTTGATAAGAGCAGGAAGGTTAACCTAACAAAAATGGCTTTTAAGAGAGCTCATATACCTAGTTATTTGACATATAGCAGCTCGCGGTATACAAATATAACTAGTGGGCGTGGCCGCAGTTCGCTAGAGATCCACCAGGAGGCGCACCCGCTGTTTTAGTTCCCCATGCCGCCACAAGATGGTGTACCGGTATCCATGGTAACCATGTTGTTGTATGCACACTATAAAAGGGTACTGCCTGCGCTCTTTTGGCACCAGGTTCGGTCCGTATGGGCCCTGTGGACCTGCTGACCAGCCTTCGGCTGTGTTGGTTTTTAAAACTATAAACTCTTTTGGCGTAGCCTTCGCGGCGATATACGCCTTGATTTGGGAACGGTGTGAAAAGCTAGAAGAATTCTTTCATCAGATGCCGTTTCAAACCCACCACAAGCAGAGCTCCCGTACTACTTTGTGTTAATTTTAAGTCTTACTTAGAAATACTTGATTGTCTTATGAACTTGATGGTTTGTGATTGTTTGTCTTTAGGAAGGATTGATTCTTATGAGCTAGTCACTATGTGACTGATTGTTAGTAATAAACTGAGGGGCCACTAAGGCCACTCAAAAAAAAAGTTGTTTCTCATCACCCAGCAGTGAGAAATATTACGAGGGTGTTTTTTATTTCACTTTATTTTTTACTGGGACCTAAAATATTGAGAATTTTTGCAGAAGATTTTCACATTTTAGTAATTAAGAGTAGCCTATACTGATCCTCAAAACTTGTTATAATGCAGGTTATCCCTAGCTCACTGCATTAGCCCACTGACAGTCTAGGATTTAGTTTAGCACCAAAGGTGAGAATATTTGTCAAATTTTTAGAAATGGCCGTGTCACGGCTCTTGCCGGCCATTTCTATTACAGTGGCCAGAATATGTAGCAAATTTTACGGCACCTGGAACAAACTTATTTCTACCTATTCCAAGAAGCACATTTTCTTTCTCATCCAAACTCAGCCCACAAACAATTTAACTATACACCTTCACGTGTTCACCATTCTCGAGCTCCCAACCCGACGCCGCTCCCGGTACCCTCCGCAGTACGGAACTAGTATCAGAGCGCGGGCCGAGGCTGCGTGTTCACAACTGTATCCTGAAACATTCAGCATTTGTTGATGTAAAGTACACACGACTCACTCCGGGACTCACTGCAGCAGTCCCATATCCACCATTTTGTATATGATTTTCACATTCTTCAATCATATATATATATAGATGCATACAACTACAGCAGCGTTTTGTAGGCACAGACTCTGCTGGGAGAGTGGCTGGGATCAATGACGTCATGAAAATCGTGACGGCACAGTGGCCCAGAGCAGCTGACTGATTACTGCGGCCACTGTAGTGCTGAGGACTATGCTCCCCGCGCGCGTATTTTACGCGCCTACGTCAGCATCAGGGGCGGCACCGCTGCCACCGTGGGAAAGACAATTGCAGTGGGATCGGGAGGGGGGGGGGGGGGGGCATATGTAGTCCTGGGGACTAGAGATATAGTGCTGGGGACTATACAGGTACTCCTGGGGACTATGTGTGCCGCCCTGGGGGGCACATAGGTAGGCCCAATACCACATAGCCCATAGGTGAATCTATAGACAGTTGTAGTCCTGAGGACTGCAGGTGTAGTCCTCAGCACTACAGGCGTAATCCTGGGGACTACAGGTGTAGTGCTGAGGACTACAGGTGTAGTGCTGAGGACTAGAATCGTATAGTGCTGAGGACTACAGTCATAGTGCTGAGGACTACAGGTGTACTCTGGTAGTGCTGAGGACTATGGGTGTAGTGCTGAGCACTACACCCATAGTCCTCAGCACTATAGGACACTATAGCTCCCGCACCCAAGTTCCAACCAATACCAAATTAGACCATAAATCAAGGAAAATATCCATTTAGACTTTATTTTTTCAACAAAGTTGGAAGCAGCTTGTATTTTCATCAATTTAAAACAGAATTGGTAAAATAATCTAACCTGCTTCAATGGCCACTGCCCTAAGAAGTGAATTTGTGACAAACATTTAAGCTATTTTGGGGCCAAATCTGGCCCCTTTTGCCCCCTTTTGGCCAATTCTGCGCCCACCTCCAGACATTGATATCTTAGGAACTTGAAGAGCTATGGGAATCCATAATATATCACTGGAAAGGGAATTTAGTTGTTAACAATTCTAATATAGATACTTTATTTTGGGATTTTTTTGTCTATTTTTTATTATTTTTTGAATGATGTGAAGGAGAGGAAAAAACGAAATTTCATTTTTCGATGGTCGCTGTTTCCATGGCAACCAAAATTCCAATTTTCAAAATGCATAAATCGCACTAGCATAGTTAAATTCCTTGTTTCTATAGCTTTACTGTGGTATTTACATGCATACTGTAGCCCCAGGGACTGCAAAGTAATCAACAACCGCACATAACATGTTAGGGAAGTATGATACTTTTGGTTGGAACTTGGGCGTGGGAGCTATATACCTGTAGTGCTCAGCACTACAGGGCGTAGTGCTCAGCACTACGGGTGTAGTGTACTGTAGTGCTCAGCACTACGCGTGTAGTGCTGAGCACTACAGTACACTACACCTATAGTGCTGACGACTACGCATTTATAGTCCCCAGCACGATGCAGTGCTATTCAGTTCCTTAAGAATGGCGAGGTGTAGGCCCTTTATGATATGATAAAGGGGCCTATAGTAGTTGTATACTAATTTAAAGTGCTGGGGACTACGTTTGTAGTGCTGAGCACTACACTTGTAGTGCTGAGCACTACACCTGTAGTGCTGAGCACTACAACCGTAGTGCTGAGCACTACAACCGTAGTCCCAAGCACTACAAGCATAGTCCCCAGCACTACAAATGTAGTCCTCAGCACTACCCTGACATATTCCTTGGGTAAGGGGCAGCATGCAGCAATAGCAATAGGAGTAGGCCTAGACCTAGAGAATTCCCCCCCCCCCCGCCAATGCCCCTACTCCGCGCGGCAGGCGAGCGATGCGTAGCGGGTGGCGGCGAGGTAGCCGTAGTCCTCAGCACTACAGTGAGTAGTATAGTATGTATCGGAACGGGACTATGCTTAAGTGCTGTTTATTACTCAATCGACCTGCAGCCAATCAGAAGCCTCCATTTGACCGGAAGTGACGTCACATGCCCATATAAGGGCATACCGGAAGTGACGTCACGTGACCTTGACCTAGTTAGAGGTCAAGGTCATGACGCAGCCAATCAGCGGCTTCCATTTGACCAGAAGTGACGTCACATGCCCATATAAGGGCATACCGGAAGTGACGTCACGTGACCTTGACATGTCCATAAAAGGGCATACCGGAAGTGACATCACGTGACCTTGACCTAGTTAGAGGCCTCTGATTGGCTGGTACACCGGAAGTGACCCATTATGCAAATGAGGGGGTCACTTCCGGTCAAATGGAGGCCTCTGATTGGTTGGGTCATGAAGAAGTGTGTCTCTTAATTTTTTTTTGTTTAGGAAGTGATGGACTTTAGGATCACGTGACCGGAAGCGACCTGATGAGTCACGTGACTAGAAGTGACGACGTCACATGCCTTAATTAGGAGATCAGCAGCGACCGGAGGAAGTGACACTTTAAGAGGACACGCTAGTTAATTGTTATAATTTTCTTTTTACTTACTAATAAAAGAAGACGTATGAAAATAAAACACAACAATAATTTTATTTCTTTTTTTATTTTCTTTTTTTTCAATTCTAATAAACACTCTATTTTTGAAAAGATGCGCTCAATCAATCAATAACACACTTTTTTTTTTTCATATTTTTAAAGGACTCGTTGTCACACCGTTAGAATGCACGCGACGCTTATAATACAAGTAGTGCACGTCATCTTTCTCTATGGTGTAAGTGTCCATTTTTGTTTCGTACCACTTTGAAATTTCTATTTACCGCAAGGAGAGTTTTTCGTTTGCGAAGAACATCCAAGAAGTCGTCTGGTTCTTTAGGGTTTTGTTACTTCTGTACACCTTTTGCACTCCATCTTTTTTTGGATTTTCTTTCACCGGTGCCGCTGACTCGATCGTAGCAAATGTAAGTCTTAGGGTTGAGACTTAGGATCCCGTCACCTTTCCACTCCGCTTTCATAAGCCCCGAAGTTCTCAGATCATGAAGGTAACGTCTCTCACAACATCCGCCGGGCAGCGGACACCATTTTCGCACTTTTTCCGTTTTTATCTTCAAGAAAAGCTCTAAGTGATCGTCACACACCGCTGTCGGAATCCACTTTCGTTTCTCTCTGAAGTACGTCTCTCTCAGGTGAGGTTTGACTACACAGAGGCAAATATCACAGTCACCCAATGGCGCCAATACTACTCTCAGACAAGGGTCAGGCACTGCTGGACTATAATAGATGGGTCAAGGGCTATTCTAGTGAGGGTCAGGCTACGCCGGACATTCAATAACAAGCTGGACTTTGGCAAACTTGCTTGAAAGTCTGGCCATGCTGGATCCTCATGCCATAGTCTGGCAATGCTGAACTCTTGGGAGAGTATGCTGGACTCTTGCTGGCCAGACTTTCAAGCAAATTTGCCAAAGTCTAGCTTGTTATTGAATGTCCGGCCTAGCCTGACCCTCAGTAGAAATGGACCTTGACCCATCTATTATAGTCCAGCAGTGCCTGACCCTTGTATGAGAGTAGTATTGGCGACATTGGCTGACTCTGATATTTACCTGTGTGTACGGGGGGAGGAGAGGGTTCACAGCCACAGCTCTCTTAAGGCAAAGCTTGCGCTTATAGAGCACTACTAGTGGAGGTCTGGATGAGGAGTCTATGGCGTTTGTCTTCAAAAAAAATAGCCATGGCACATGTCGATGTCGCTTAATTATGCTCATATCTCATGTCGATTTTAAGAATTGCTCATGTCACCTGTCACTATGTTTTTCAAGATTCATGTCAAATGTCACTAGGCCTCATGTCGAATGTCGATTCTAAGAAACAGACATGACGCCATCTCGAATTTAGTGGTCTACACCGCCGCTGCTGCTGCTGCTGATTTGCTGTTGCTGCTGCTGCTTGTGCTGCTCGTGCAGCTGCTGCAGCTGCTGACAGCTGCTGCTGCTTGTGCTGCTCGTGCAGCTGCTGTAGTTGCTGACGATGTCACGGATGCTGTTGACAGATGCTGCTGCTTGTGCTGCTCGTGCAGCTGCTGCTGCTGCTGACGATGTCACAGATTCCGCTGACAGATGCTGCTGCTTGTGCTGCTCGTGCAGCTGCTGCAGCAGCTGCTGCTTGTGCTGCTCGTGCAGCTGCTGCAGCTGCTGACGATGTCACGGATGCTGTTGACAGATGCTGCTGCTTGTGCTGCTTGTGCAGCTGCTGCTGCTGCTGACGATGTCACGGATGCTGCTGACAGATGCTGCTGCTTGTGCTGCACGAGACTGAGTAGCCGCTATTACTAATGCTACTAATACTAGTATGAGAAAATACATTTAGTCAGTTGATTAAATCAAGGAGGTTTTCTGACTTCAGTGGATCGTTTAGCCATCGGCCACGGGCAAAACTTGAAACCATTTTATACATGGGACAATTGGCAGAGTCGAAACGTGTTGGTACGATGGGGTCGATCATGTTCATCATCAGTTCAGGCAAAGGAAGTGTGTCGACAGCACGCGAAAACTTCATGTCTGGATGTTTCAACACAAGACCTTTTATCACACTCACACAGCTGCTTTGAAGAGTGAATCCTTGACCAAACTTGAGCTTTTCCAACACAGCTTTGGCTTCTTTCTGTGCAATAAGGGATCTCTCTTTCGGGTTCATCTCAGTGCTGTCTAGCATGTCCTCAAAGTCTTTAACATAATGTTCCAACGGGCTACAAATGATGCACTCCAGATCATCGTCCGTATATGTCGTCTCCTCGCACCATATTGTGTCTTCTCCTGTTTCGAATTCCGTCATTTTCTGAACAATCTCCTCCTGAGTGCCTTGCATATATCGAAGCTCCTTCAAGGACCTGATAACTTGTATGGCGAAGACTGACAAACTTGAAGGAATTTCACCACAGTCAGGCCAAGTATACGGAGCTAAGAAAAATAGCTCTAACAAAATCTTCTCCCTCTGTCCAAATGAAACTACTTCCGTTCCGATGAAGTTGAAGCATGCTTCTATCCATTGCTCCTTGGTGACGTCCTTCCAATGGAGAGTGTTTCGATGCTCTGTAGCGTCAACACTTTGATAAGTAAAGAAAATAGCAGAACTAACCATCATAACGTGCTGAGCGAGCGTAGAGTGGACGATGCTACGATGATGAAGGGCGGGTCGAGAAAGTGTGATGTGTGAGAGCGGCGTTTCACTCCTTATGTACCCTGTCCTAGATAATCCTCTTAAACGGCTGAAAATACTCTCTCAGCACAGAGCCTCTTCTCAATTAAGAGATCTGTTAAGTAAGTTTTCACATGCTACCTGACTACTGCAGGTGGGTTTAGACTTAAGCAGCTTAGTGCACACACGTGTCTGTTAGAAAAGCTACTTGCACACCCGCCTTCCTTTTTCACTAGTATTCACCCCCTGCCGACTTATAAGGCACCTATACACTCCTTCTCGTGAAATCTATGGAAGATGATGGAAGGACCACCGACTAGATTTTCTTTGATCAGAGCGTGGAGGACGGCGTCGAACGGAGGGAACGTTGTGAACTCAGCTTCTAGGTTTTGGAAGAGGAACCGTAAAGTCAAACTGGCGAGAGAGATCTCGTCTTTCAACATGTCAATGCTGCGATCTTGGAAAAATTTAGCGTGATTTTTCAGAGCTTCTATGAAAGGTTTGACGTCTTTGTTGTTGTAGTGGATCAAGTAATCTCTCATAGTTTGCATCTTCTTGTCGGACTAAACTTTCTGACATGTGGCGTAGTCGGATTCGGCCATTTCGACGCCCGTCAGTTCGCTGTCAAAAGCCGATCTCGGTGGCAGGGTTCTGTTTACCAGTTTCCTGGTATACGTCATCCATTCGTAAGGAAAGTGACCTTTCTCTTCGTTTCTGGTGAAAGCTCGCAAATAATTCGCGTAGTTGTAACCAGGTGCCAAATAGTTGACTACGTCCAAGAAAACCGTGTGCTGTGTGTAAACCGTCAAGTATTGATTGCTTCTCTTTATGACGCTGAATTGTTGGTTTCTTCGGTCTCCGGAGGCAAAGAACGAGTGAAGGCGTATTTTGATCAGGTTCAAGTTGTAACGCCCCGAGTTGAAGCCCACGACTGGAGCTTGACGGATGTATCTCAGAAGCCGCTTCTTCAGTTGAACTAACGGGTGTCTGGTGTGAGCCGCAGCGAAGCCGTCTGGAGAAGGGGTGAATACCGCCTCCCCCAGCAGGAGAGCTTCACCTATCGCCACATCTAACTTCGCTAACGTCAGTCGGTAAAGTTCTAGCACAGCTTCCCCGATGACTTTGGCGTTCTCGTTTATGTGATTTTAAACTCGGTCTAACAAGGGGTCGGAATCTGCGTCGGATTCTCTGACGTACACCGACCCCTCCCACCCTGGAAAGTCGGATGCGACGCTAGCCGACAAAGGGACGTGATCCCACAGCAGGGACACGTGTTCGGTCGACGGTTCTCTGCACGGTCTGAAGAAAGCCTCGAAATCGAAGGTGATCTTGTAAGGGTAGATTCTGGAATGTCCTTCGGGAGGAAAAATGGAGAAGGCTGCTAGCGCTTCGAAAATCGTTCTCGAATTTTAGTACATGCAACCTACGTAGCGCAACTTGACTTGTCGGCAAGAGGAAAGCTGGTTCCTGTGTCTCTTCAGCAAGAACTCGGTGGTGAACGCCGCCTTACACTTGCAACATTCGTATACACCCGCGTACGCGTTGAAGTCCGTGACCAGAGAGACGTGCAAACCGTCTTTCGCCGTCAGGTGTAGGTTGACTTTACCTTGGGCGGCTAGAGTTCTGGAAGGCGGTCTGATCAGAGTAACGCATGTTCTCAACTTCCGCCCCGGCACCTGACGCGTCGCGGTGTAAACCGCTTTTTGTATGTCAAACAAGTTCTCTAACGCGGGTAAGTCGCGGATGTTCAAAACCCGGAAAGGTTTCACGTGTGGCAGCGGGACAGAACTGACGTAACAAATCTGAAGCTCGCTTGCTGGTGTTGTATAAGTGAAAGGAAATGCAGCGGAAGACGCAGTGGTTGTCCTTGTTGGGAAAATCTAACACACCGCTTCTCTTTCCAACTCGACCAGCCTGACTGTTCCTACCGCCTATGGGAAATTCCCCCGGTCCCATGTAAACGCAAATGTTCAAAATTGGTAGGAAAAAGATGGCGTCACTTGGTGTCAGCGTCGCAAAGTTTCCGTACTTCCTCGCAAGCGACGGTGTTTTCCATCTTTGAGAGGAGCTCTTCCAAATTTATTGAATTAGTTATAGTGAGGAGCGGTTGTAATGAGAGTTGCGTTGTTCTGGGAGACGTGAAAGTAGCGCAGTTTGCTTTTGTCTTCTCTGTGTTGTGAGAGTAAGCCTACCGAAAAACCCACTTTGTATCTGAATCTTTGTGTGAAGTGAATGCGACGCATAGTATCTACAGCGTCACTCAACTCGCCGGTTGGTAGTCTGACGTTTGTTACACTCACGCGAGTCCCGTGCATCCTGACACTCGTTCATATTACAGGCCAATTCGCCGTGAACGTTTCCTCACCGTTCGGTACAGCACATATACGCGGAGGGATAGTCACCTCGTCCAGAGATTCGCGTCGACAGGTGATCTTTCAGCAATCGACTTCGCCGCATAGAGGGCAAAACTTAGGTATTATTCTACATTTTTCTACGTGTCTGTCGTGATTGTACGGTCTTTTAAAAATTTTGAAACACTTTTCGCAGACGTACTGCGTCATGTTTTTTTTCTTTTTTGTTTTTTCACTTAGTTACCAATTATTTAAAAAAATAAACGTTATTTATCACTTCGAATACTAGACGACTCTTACCACACAATGCTATTAGCATAGTGAAAGGTGACTGTAGTCTAGGATCGAATTCAACAGATGTCCATCTTACTGCAGGGATCAGACGAGAGTGGTCAATACTGGAGTGACACAGCTCACTTTTATGTCTTTGGGTACAGCTGCATACAACCCTTGAACATACATTGCGACATCGCTGCGACCCATGTCGTCTTGCAACACTTTCATCAGAGCCATAGGCTCAGACGTCTCGTTGTACTTCCAAGCTCTCAGCACTTCATAGACAGGGTTCTTCACAGTCCTGTCAGAAGGCACAGGTTGAGAGATGAAAGCTACTTCATGAGAAGTCAACCCTAAGTAGATCCCTATGGTCTTCCAGTCTCTAAGGCAGAGCTGAGCTAAAAGAGAGAAATATTTCTGCACTTTCCACTCCATGTCTCCACTCTCTAAGCCATCCCACATGTCATGCTTGTCCATGTACTCACGTGAGAATTGGATGAGGTCCATACGGTAAGATTCTTCCAAGGCGGCTGCTAGTTCCTTCCACCTAGTAGTACAACTTTTCTGGTACCAAGGAGTGAACATTTCTCTAGCTTGAGTTATGACATTTCTCTCACAACTGAGATATCCCATGTCCTTCAAGTTCACTTTAAGGTATGAACCTAACCGTATGTAATCTGATGTCGGCAACTTACTACTTATTTTCAGTAGCATAGCGTCTGGCAAGTATCCTAACGGCTCTCCTTTGAAGTATGATGATACAGGTACTACTGCAGCAGAACCAATAACAGGAGCAGCGTCTGCGCTGGTATCCGACGACTCGTTGTCGGAACAGGGCAACCACACGACCTCGTAAGGTGGTGGTGAGGGCAGTCCCCACGGACCGGACGCGCTACCAGTGGAAGTGAGGTCGAAAAACGTACTGTGCACCCGTAGCCCTTCGGGTTCGTCGTACGCCTCGTCGTCAGCGTCGTTCTCTGTCTCACCCTGTTGCTTCTCCTCTTCTTCTTCTTGCTTTAGGGCATATATGTCTACTACGCGCTGCTGGGGCTGAGTGTCCGAATAGCTGTAAGTCTCAGCGCGAGCGGCGTTGATGGCGTCGGTTGATGTAGTGGTGCAGAGGCGCTGTGCAACGTGCCGCGTGTCAGTAGTAGTAGAGGCAGTCGCAGCAAGAGTGTAGCAGCAGCAGCAACAGCAGGCGCAGCAGTAGCAGGCACAGCAGCAGCAGGAGCAGCAGCTTCAGCAGGCGCAGCAGTAGTAGGCACAGCAGTAGCAAGCGCAGCAGCAGCAGCAGCAGCAGCAGGCGCAGCAGTAGCAGGCACAGCAGTAGCAGGCACAGCAGCAGCAGGCGCAGCAGCCTCAGCGGGCGCAGCAGTAGCAAGCACAGCAGCAGCAGCAGCAGCAGCAGTAGCAGCAGCACTAGCAGCACGAGGATCACCAGCACCAGCAGCAGCAGCAGCCGCAGCAGGCGCAGCAGTAGCAGCGGCAGCGCGCTTAGCAGCAACATCCGTCGCGAGTGTAACAACGTCGCTACCACGACGACTACTACCAGTAGTACTGCTACTACTACCACTACTACTACTACTACTACCACTACTACTGCTGCGAGCGCTCGCTACAGCGGGAGGGTGATAAGACCAAACGGTTGCGGCGGTAGTCTCATTTTCAGTAGCAAGAGGAGACGCTGACGCTAAACGATCACCGTTCTGCGTACTCTTCTTGTTCTTGAACTTGCTTAGATCCTTGGACGGCACTAGTTGTTGTCTTTTGCTCATGGTGGTGACTGTAGAGAGCAGCAAAAGACTGAGTGAGTGAATGGGTGTTTCCAGCCCCCTTATATACACCTTCTCGCTTCTAGAGCTAAGCTACTTACGGCTCTGTTCAGCTGCCGCCGGCTGACCGGCGGCCATTCACAAAGAGAAACAAAAGACATAAGGCATGACGTTTTCAGCTGGAACCCTTTCCCCCCCTTTGAGAGATCGACTGACATGAGCTAAGCTACTTACTGCTTTGTTCAGCAATTCAACGCGCGTTAGCTGTATAAAGGATTAAGCGGTTGCTGCCGCCGGCTGACCGGCGGACATTCACAAAGAGAAACAAAAGTCATAATGCATGACGTTTTCAGCTGGATCCCTTTCCCCCCTTTTGAGAGATCGACTGACATGAGCGGGCGGTGTACCGACTGTGCTAATTCAACGCGCATTAGCTGTATAAAGGATTAAGCAGGCATGAGCTTAGAGTGTGTATACAAAAAAACTACAGGAGGCGTGTTGCGTGAAGCAGGACCCCCTAAGACGGGTGTGTCTGTCTGTGAGTAGAGTCGTGTGCATGTGGTGAGCGACTTAAGTGTAAAACAAAAAAAAATCACCGCCTCCTGCCGTGGTGAGTAGACCGGCCGGCAGCGGCCGGCTAGTTCAATAGGGGTGACAGCTGACTAAGGCTGTGCATGAAAATCCGATTTTCACCTGACCTCTGACGTTTGTTACAATGAATGCCAAAGGGGGAGAGAGTCGTCCTCAGGTAGGGGGTAGGAGGTAAAGCTATGGATAAAGAAAAAACGACATTTTCAGCTGGCCTCCACAGATGGCGATGACATACTCCTCGTCATCTAAGCTCTTAAGAAGCTCTTAAGGAGCGGAGCAGCTGCTAGACAGCTGGGTGCTGTTGGAAATAGGATTAAACTCCTTCTGTATAAAAGCTCTGATTTCTGTTAGAAAAAAACCATATCACCTCTGACCACAGTAACGTCTACTACCACCACCACCAGCACCACCGCCGCCGCCGCCAGTCGCGGCTGATCGCTTCATTAGAGCATGTGACGTCGTCACTTCTAGTCACGTGCCTCATCAAGTCACTTCCTTCCAGTCACGTGATCTTAAAGACCATCACTTCCTAAACAAAAAAATTAAGAGACACACTTCTTCCTCTCGAGAGGAAGAAGTGTGTCTCTCGATTAAATTCTTTTCTTTCTTTTTTTCTTAAAAGAGACAAACGCCCCTTAGAGTGCCCCCCCCACCCCCCTAGAGTGCCCCCCTCCCCCCTCCCCTCCCCTCCCCTCCCCTCCCCTCCCCTCTCCTCCCCCCCACCCACCGCATGCATCCTAAAAGTGCCCCCCTCCCCATGCATCTTAAAGGGGCCCCCCTCCCCCCCTCCCCCCTCCCCTCCCCTCCCCCCTTATACACTCTAAAGAACACTTCTACCTAGTTCAATAAGTCACTTCCAGTCGCTCATAAAAAAATAAAATGAAAAAACAAACTTATATTGTTGTGTTTTTTATTGGTTTACCAAAAAAAATAAGAGACTTGCCTCCTCCTCCTCCTCCAAAAAAAATATATATCACATTTTAAAGCGCGTGACCCCTTAAAGACGCTCATCTCTTCATTAAGTCGCGTGACGTCACTTCTTCCGGTCACGTGATCAATCAGGTCACTTCCGGTCACGTGATCCTCAATGAGGTCACTCACTTCCGGTTGTCCATTAGGTCATGTGACGTCACTTCCGGTCACGTGACTCATCAGGTCACTTCCGGTCACGTGATCCTAAATTAGGTCATATGACGTCACTTCCGGTCCCCTAAGTAGGTCATATGACGTCACTTCCGGTCCATAAGTAGGTCATATGACGTCACTTCCGGTCACGTGACCAAATGGCGGCCTCTGATTGGCTAACTAGGTCACGTGACGTCACCACTAATCCCCTAAGTAGGTCACTTCCGGTCACGTGACCAAATGGAGGCCTCTGATTGGCTGCATGTCGATTGAGTAATAAACAGTACTTAAGCATAGTCCCGTTCCGATACATATTATACTACTACAGTGGCCGCAGCAATCGGTCTGCTGCTGCCCGCGACGTGAGAGTGGCGACGATGTTGCATGGTTACTGCATGGTGCTTAGATACGTCTTGAAGTTTGATAATCATTAGTAGTATAGGAGCGAGTCAAATGATTCACCATTTTGGTTTTGAGCATGTTTTTGTTCATTTTCATGTACTAAATCAACATGTATCTATTTCATATTTGGAATATAGATATATCTACTTTATCTTGACATATTAGTGTAAAAAAAAAATTCATGGTGTAATATTATATGTATATTTTGATACCATTGACTTTCTCATTTATACTAATTTGTACAACTGTACTTTATACATGTTACCCATCACTTACTGCTCCCTAATATATCAAATCATTATGTGGAATATTTCATATGTTTCTATAGTTCTCAAACCTTTTTTTCTTCATGTTTTCTTTCAATGGAGGTATTTAACTGCAAGTAAGCAATCACATGCAGACGGTCAACCTGTATATACAGGTTCACCGGTTATCACAGGTGTACCTGTATTTACAGGTTCACCTGTTATAGCCGGTGTACCAGCAATACCAGGTTCACCGGTATATAACGGTTCACCACTGTCAGCAGGTAAACCATGTTCAATTTATAAACCCTTGTCTTGTGTTAAATGCTTCACAGTGATATCAGTTACTGTAAAAATCGCACACTGTGGATATGGACCTCATCCAAACCGCTATGAATGATACTGAACTGTTTTCTCAACTGGATCACAAAAAGTGACCCCTTGATCACGGCAAACTGTAAACCTAGGCCTACCGTTGATGGTAAAATAGACCTAGGCCTTTATGAGGGTCTTTCCTACATCTGTATAGTTTCTATTTGAAGCAACCAATACCATTGACACTACCTTACAGTGCAGGTGTACCAATTGTTATTAACCATTCAAGGATATCATGTTGCTAAAAAAATTGCATCTGTCGTCATGATGCACCAATGCAGCCACAGCAAGTAACTCACCTGTGATGCATTCATGCAACGTGATGTCCAAGTAAATAATGTGTTAATACACAATGCCATCCTTAAAGGGTTAATGCCCAGGTCAGTAAAAGTTTTATGGCCTGGGGTCTGTTACATAAGCAATGAATTAGTACGAAAAAAAGGATAAATCCAGTTCAGTGTTTCAATGTTGTATATGACTGCGCCTGTTAATTAGTGGTGTCCATTAGGGAATAAGTATGACGCTAAAATATCGCATAGGGCCTATGTCGTCATCATGCACCAATGCAGCCATAGCAAGTAACTCACCTGTGATGCATTCATGCAACGTGATGACCAAGTAAATAATGTGTTAATACACAAGGCCATCCTTAAAGGGTTATTGTCCAGGTCAGTAAAAGTTTTATGGCCTGGGGTCTGTTACATAAGCAATGGATGAGTACGAAAAATAGCATAAATCCAGTTCAGTGTTTCAAGGCTGTATATGACTGCGCCTGTTAATTAGTGGTGTCCGTTAGGGAACAAGTATGACGTGTGCTTTCTATATAAGAAAGTGTTGCCATGCCCCTTGGTAGGTATCCGTTGATACAAAATTGTGCCTGCTAAAAATGTATAGATAGTGTTTCATATAATGCTTATATGTGTCCTTTGCAAATGTATAACTTTCTTATACATGTGCAGAGGAAACATATAAGGGAGGTAAAAGGAGCTGAAATACCTAAAAATGGGAACAGTTTATAACATTGTCCATCATCAGGAGGAAACATTGTTTATTTTATACATCGAAATAGACCCCTAGGAGATATTTACATTTAAGGGTTCTTTTTTCCTTTGCCAGCCTGGGTATCGAGCAGGATTTGTACTCAGAACATTGAGCCCCACAGCTAGCCAACTGCTCCACGGGGACTTATGCAATAATACTAATCACCCAATAGAATATGTACTGTTTCTGCCTTTTTAGCCAAATCATTTACGCTATTTAAAAATTTTGCGGGTTTGAACACCATTTGATCTGATCCCAACTAGAAGTCAAATATACCCTAGCAGCAGGACCACACAGCCAAATGTGTTTGAGCCTGTTAACTAGGGTCTATCTTGGTGAGGCTTATATCAATGATATTACCTCTCATGTTTTTATCGTGTGTAAAATGACCACCTCCAAGATTAACTTTCTTTCAAAAAGCACACATGAGCAGTTTTCATTGACCGAGGCACAGTTTCATTTCCTCTTTGTCTCACTTGGAACGGCAGATTTAATAAGAAAGGAGGACTTTAATAGGCCTCAATACATTTAGACAATAAAACACTGATGGTTTATGCTAGCTAATGTGCATAAACAAACTGGACTATATACCAGCACACAAGACGTAATATGCATAGCGCACGTTTGCTTTGACGCGCGTTGAGTAGTTTACTTATACGCCGACAGATGGCGCCACTATACATTATGCGGAGTGTGTATATATTCTTACCGCTTTTCTTCATAGGTTATTAATGTTTTAATTTTTTTGTACTGTTATTTCACATAGCATGATATACTATAAACATCAGTGCTATATAATAGTATTTGTGCATGATCACCAAAGCTGTGCAGTGCAAACCCTCGCGGATTGAAATAAAAACACCATAACCTTGGTTTTGACAATATCATATAGTTTATGATTGTGTGGTCGACAGTAACTCTCGCTATCATGGCATAGGCCCCCAATTAAGGGGGCCTCCCATGGCCAGAATGGGAGCCGACATCTCAACAATTTAGTCATTATAATATAATGACTCATATTGTTGGGATTCGGAAAGAAAGGGTCCCTCTTTAGGGACCCGGCAAATAATACAAAAATAGTACGGTTGCTGTGTGATAGCGTCTACATAATACTCTTAACGATTGAAACCGCCAGATGGCGCCACAAGGCATTATAAGGAGACCCGGAGGATAGTAATACATCTTTACCTAGTAAAACATCAAGTAATCATGTAATTATATATATCATAATGTGTGTCATAATGTATGTATGCACATTCTCTATTTAAATAATGGATTGTATTGATATAACACTAGTAGATGGAAGATGGTGGGGGGCTAGTTCGATAGACACCACAAACTTGGTTTGTAGTAATGTATATACACATGTATTGTTTGGGCCCAACCCGTAAGCATCACTCCCTCGCACACATGGCATAAACCATCCTTTAAGGGGTTTCCCATGATGAGTTTACTTTGGCTCAGCTACTTCTGAAATATCTTCTTCAGAATGGGGCATGATACAAAGTAAGCCGGGTCTCAACAATTGATGTCATTACATGACTCTATGTTGTGACCTAAAAGAGGGAGAGAAAAAGGATTTCTTTTTAGGGATCCGACAATAAATAAAAAATATTTTCCAGCATACACATGTTCCACAATCAACTTTTATAACAAACAAGATAATATTAACAGATAAGAGTTGAGATAAGGATAGGGACGCGATGTGTACGTGGTGCATACTTTGAACTTTTATCAATATAAAAAACTCCATTGAAAACCAACAAATTATCTTAGGCCAGTATAACAAGGAGAAAAAATGTTTCTGAATGGAGTTTATTTATTTATTTATTATAATACGCTGCTAATAATGTATACAATATATTAATACAACTATTGTCTGAGTGTGAGTACTGGACTGATACTACAAATTATAATTGTTCCTACACAAATATGTCTCTACTAAATGAGGATGCAGTCTCAGCAGATCAGTTTCTTCTTTGCAAGGCATCAAATATGTGTATTTCAGGTCCTTCACGCTTGGGTAAAACATCTCTGATTAAAAAATCTTACTAACTTACCACATCTTTATTCTCATATAGACTTTCCTCAGACCATTTCATATTGCTACTCTTTAGAACAACCAATGTACTTAGAAATGAAGCAGTTACTTCCTAATATAACATTTCATAGGGGTCTAGCCTCTTAACAGTTGATACACAGTCTTAAGCATGGGGCCCACCATGTTGTTATTCTTGATGATCTTATAACACAGCTGCAAAAGTCAGTCGACATGTTAGAAATGTTTATTCTGGGATCTCATCATCTTAACATTAGTGTCTTTTACTTAACACAGAACATTTTTCACCAGGGTAAATACAGTAAAACAATATCTGTAAATACACAATATCTAGTGTTGTTCAAAAGTCCCCGTGACAGCAGTCAAATAAATTACTTAGCACGTCAGGTTTTCCCTTCTACTCCTCAGGCTTTAGCAGAAGCCTACCAGGATGCCACAGAGAGTGAACCATATGGTTATCTATTTTTTGACCTTACTCAGGAATGTAAACAGATTTTTTGCATACGAACACATATCACACCTGAACATTAGACCATATTGTACACACCTCTAAGGTAAACGTTCTCTCTCACCAGGTACAAATCATACATGTCTTTCCATATAATGAAATATCATACCCCAACAAGGAAAACACAAACATCATAACAAATTAACTTAATATGAGCTCTGACAGGTTTAATAGAGACATTCAGTTTCTACAGTTTATAGCTAAACCACCCAGTCATAAGCAACATCAGTGTATGATAAAATCAGCAACACAAGATCAAGTGCTCGCTATATGTGAGATCATACTGCACGCATTGGAAGGCAACATTGAGCTTACTCCTACTGACATCAAATCAATTGCTGTGTACAAAAAGGACCTCTGTAGAGCAGGCACCAGGAACCGTACTCCCTGGACATCACGCCGTGCTATACTGCTCAAGATAGGGAAGGCTGTATCATTTATTGTAGAAACAACATTAAAGTAACATGAAAAATATACAAAAGCTTGTCCTTGTATCATTTACAGATTATAAGCTTCTCATAAATTCCAGTCAAACACTGACAGAAAACACAAATAAAACAGCAGAAAAAAAAACAATATTACTACACCACATCATAATACTGACAAGGAATCTAAAGAGGATTTCAATGTTGACGATTTTGTATCATACCTTAAAAGGTGTGAAGAAACACCATGTGACACATTACATAGTGGGGCTCACAGTAAACCCAGTGGTATTAACACTGAGGTTATTGAACCTCAGACCAAAAAGATCAAGAGGGAGTGGTTGATGCTATAAATGGCTCAACATAAAAGGGGCGGAAAGAACAAAGGATGGGAACTTGAGGGTGTTAAAAGAAATTACTATAATATCTCTATACCAGGTAGCTTCAGTGGTGTCAACAAGACTGTCATACCTAGTAACACAAAATCTAAAAAACATTTAACAGAACAGTTCAAAACATGGTTAAATGATCAGTCTACACATCTACGTTTCTCTCAGCCAGGTAAACTCAAGGTGCAGTCCAGAATTATTTCACCAGCAATAAATGACATGTGGGATGCTGATTTAATGGACATGCACATATTGAAACGTCACAATCAATGTATCACATTTGTTCTGCTTTGTATTGATATATTCTCACGTCAAGTTCACACAGAACCACTTCAAACTAAAAATGCAGACGATGTGACAGCAGCTTTTGAGAAGGTGTTTCTCACATCATTCCCACGTGTTCTACGTAAAAAATACTCTATACCGAGTACAAACTACTCTTTTAGTGCCGACAACATCTACCTGGGTAACGTGCCATCCAGAATAATTTGCGGGTTAGTTTCTCAAAAAGCTACAGTATGGTGTTATACTAAAAATCTGTATAACTTTCAACCATTGAAGATCAAACACTTTAGTGTTACAGTACATGGTGAAAATGTACCTCAAAAATCACTACTGATGAAGTTTGACCCTACAGACAGTAGGAAATCATCTTTCATCTAGACCTACATTGCTCTGTATGGTAGGGAACGGTACACAGATTGGAGGGATGAGGGGTTATACATTACAAGATCGGGATTCAATAGTGGACACACACTGTTTGCATTTGACCTTGAACCAGATGTCAGAGAGGAGGTGGATGGTTCTATATGGTCTACTATGAATAAGACAATTTTTCAATTCAGATGGATTTTGAACAGGCGCTGCCCGAAAGTGTTTCCTTAATACTGTATGTCTCTTTCCCAGCTCTTTTTAACATTGACAGTAACAGAGCTGTAATGATCATGTCATAAATAACTATATGTAGGGATAACATGTGATATTGTAATGCCATAAATAAACTTAACTCTATGTACAGTCACATCATGTGAATCAGGACCGGGTTATGACATATGATATGCCTCAGATGTCATGGCGACTATATCGGCTAGGTGCTGTTCGTTGAGCTCCCTCTGTGTCGCGTGATGCAAGGCTCTTCCCTGTTGAAAATTTAAAAAAATTTAAAGACATGCGTTAGATAATGAAAAATGATTTTAAACTTTAGATCGCATCAAATAAAAAAGTTGATATTTTCTGACAAAAAATTACATTTTCCCAAATGAGGAGCGCAAACTCGTGCCAGGCAGATTAAACCTTGTGCCCCTTTTAAACATACCTGTTATATGCATATAACAGGGCTCCCAGCAGTCCTATATTTCCTATATTTCCCTATATTTTTCCAGAGCCACATCCCTGATATAATCTGCACCCTGACTTTGAGATATGCTACCTGATTTTAGACTGTTTCTTTGAACTGAATTTTTATTTGGAGGCTGGTATAAGCCACAGTGAATTTACGGTAGTTGAAATATCTTTTTTCTAAGACCTATATTTCTGAAAACATCCTATGTTTGCCCTATAATAGCTTATATTTTGTTGAAAAGAGCAACCCCTATAGAATTTTATATTTCTGTATGACCCCGCTGGGATCCCTGATATAAATTTATATTCTCTATTGACTGAAAAATTTGAAAATCAGTAAAATCATCAAACTCTTTTCATTCTAAAATAATATAGGAAGGAAAAATACCTCATGGTATGCCAGCGAGTCTGGCGCTCCCCCTCCTGAGGTCCACGCTGTATGTAGCGCTGCGCGTTGCTGTAAGAAAAAAAATTAAATTGTCTTCAAATGAAAAAAATTTGAAACTTATACCCAAATTTACATTACCATGGCCAGCAGGGGCGTAAGGAGGTCGGGCAGGGCCCTGGGAGGGGAGGAGACCGGCCTGACAGCCTCTACTGGCTGGCAGGGGTGCAACTTTGGGCAGTCTCATAATTTTATTATGATAGTTTCAGATATTTCAGATAATAGGAATTCCTGATAAATCTTGAAGACTTACATCCCTGTTTAAAATTAGCCACTGTGTAATGAATTCCACATGTTGAAATACTGGTCAAAATTTAGTTACTGTTGGATTATGGGAGGGACCAACCTTAACAAAGTCAAGCTTTATCACAACTTAAATTTCGACTTAAAAAATTCTTGAAAAATGAATGCTATTCATTAAGCAGGGGTAGACACTAACGCTGGTCCCGGGAGCCAATGGCCCGAGCCCCCCACAGTTTTCTCTTCCTATCACCCCTTGCGGCTCACAGAAGTGGCTGAGGGCACTTTAACAAAATGATATATTTGTCAATATACTCATGTTATATATCGTTGTAAAGAGAAATTGGCCAGGAATTCAGTTATTATTGTAAAATCTTGATATAACCTAATTATAAAAAGGTCAGGAATAGCTTTTGATATGAAAGCGAAAACATGTTTTGGACCCACAGATTTAGATGTGGCCCCGTCGATTTCCAAACCTGCGGGCCTGGGTGGCTCATGGCTAAAATAGTTAGAGTCTACCCCTGATTATGTGAATAATTTGCTGGTCCAGGTGGTTTCATTAAATTTTACGGGTACATTAAAAATTTACTCACGGTGTGAAATTCCACCAGGGCACGATAATGTGCCTGTAGTTGTGTCATCCGCCATTTCTGAAATAAAAACAGATAAAGATGAACTCAAAAGTCTAACAAAAACTCTGTCGTTTGGAATATTAACCCATTAAGGGCTGATGTTGAGAATAATCTACACCCATGTATGGGCGGATGTTGAGTATTCTCAACACCATGTAGGGTCTGATGTTGATTATAATTGACATAGACAATTGATATGGCAGCCATGTTTGGACATTTGAGATAAATTTTAGTGGACTGGTATTTTTTGGTCTGAGGATGTTATTTACCTCTTTTGGGGCTGAGGAATTCGAATCTGAGAAGTTTGAATGATAGAGACATTGGAAAATGGGTTGAAAATCATATCAAAGTAATAGACAGTGCATTATACCTTGCAACCTTCAGCCCCCTGGTAACTGAACTGCATAAAATCCAGTCCCCTAGCCTTTCAAAGTGCTCTTGTAGCTAGACCTTAATGGGTTAAAATCTAGTTAATTAGGTGAAAAGGGAAAAAAGAATTTTTTTTTAACCAAAACCACCACACAACCTCTCTGTTTTGTAAGATGCCAAAGAAAAGAGCAATTTTTATTTATCCGTCAAAATGAGTGGGTGAAAATTTGGTAATAAGCTTTTAACTTTTTTTAAACATAATCAGTATTATAGCAAGTTTTAATTCTCACCTGTCTCGCCTCCTCCGACAGACCCACCCACTCTACTTCCGTAGGGGAGTCCTGGGGAGCGGTTGGTTGCGGAGAGGGAGGTTGCGGAGAGGGAGCGCGGGAATCCATTATTTTTTCTGAAATATATACCGGATAACGATTAACAACAACCACCAATACTTCATATATTTGGAATACCCACATACTGTCTCCCTATACCTACAACACTGATATACCGTATGGGGGGTACGACATGGTGACATGGGTATTTCTTAAAATCGACAGGGCGACATGATCATTTCTTAATATCGACATGGGAAATGGACCATGTAGACGCAGTCTGTACATGTCTAGTGGTTGGTATACTAGTACACCTGGAGGACCCTTGCAGACGCACACATGGTCCTCCAGGTCCCCTAACCTACCCACCACTAGAGACTCCAACTACATTATCGTCCAGGTGCCTTAGTCTTTCTACCAGAGTAACTGATGATCACCTGATATGCGTTGAGTAGTCAGTAACAGCTCCGTCCAGCGCACAAGGCAAGTCTTCAGGGACGGCAGGGATAACAGGCAGATACTGGAGACGTACTACAACAGAAGATACCAGACAGCCTATTGAATACAATACCATGCACTTTTTGGACTAGGCACTCGCTAGTGACAATGACACTATAGTGTGGCACAGTAACACTGACACACGCTGGCACAGTGTAAATAGCTCAGTAACTATCAGTTACAGTCTGATTATCATACCCCTGTCACTATCAAGTATCATCGTGACTGTGTCAGTGTGTGACAGTTCTGGGTGAGTCTGATTGTGACCTTTAAACTTGTCAACTAGATGTTATAAACCATGCACACCAGTGTGAACGCTATACTAATTAGTCAACAATAAACGAGCATGGGATTTGAGACACCAGGTAATGCTAAAGGTTGACTATGCCCAGAAGAGTGTAGTTATTCAACAGCTCGTCGAGCTGACATGCTTATACACCTCAAGCGGCGTCATACTCGTGAAGAATGAGTTAAACACCTGTGGGTGGAAGACAAGTCGACCATGCCTAGAGCATATCCCATACCTCCCAACATCCTCACCCCTATCAATCAGGTGACGAGGAAGAAAGAGGCAACAGAAGGAGGAGAACTCAATAAAGCTCTGGAGAAACTGAGAGAGGAGCGTTTGTTATCAGTAGCAGCAGCATTTTCAGGAACTCCTATTATTTCAAAACTAGGGCCAAAGATCACCCAGCAATCACCCATGCATTTCAATGCATCAACGGATGTGATAAACATATCCCCTGTAGGGATCAACAAGATTTATCAGGGGAGGGATGTAGCATTTACTAAACAGATAGCAGCTTTCAGAACAAATCTAATGCAGCAGTGCCCCATGAGAGAATGCTCTCCCAGAGTAGTGAAAGAGACGAGAATCATAAAAGAAAAAGAAGCCCAAGCACCCACTGCATCAACGACCTCGCACAATATTCAAGAAACTAAATGCTTTCAAATAAATGTCTATCCAAAATATTGCATGCTAAGTAGTAGAAAGGTGATGACTACATGCATGGGTGGAGGTTCTAGGTCAAGAACATGTTGTTTTAGGTCAAGAACATGCCAAGAACATGCATGTTCGATGTGTCAGTTTTTGAACATGACGCAACATGTTTTGTGGGGTCAGGTGGTGGAGTCAGATTGCGGGGTCAGGTGGTGAGGTTGGACGGAAAGGATAAGGGAGAGGGCATAGGTACGTTGATACGGATTATTGTTTATGGATTAATTTTTTTTTTTTATTATCATTGTCATTATATAGTGGGACGATATAAAAAACACCATTGTCTAATATATGAAGAGCCAATTTGACTCCATACTTATTATTGATTATTATGGGACCCCTAAAGAGGGGTCCATTTTCCTAAATTAGCGCTTTTACCATAATTATGGTACCAGTGCTAACCCAAGGGGGGTAGTCTTTGAGGCGCGTTAAGCGTACCAAGACATTCACCCGTTGGCAGGTCTGGCAGAGCCCTGGCAAAATCCAGGAGCAATGGCGTGACCATTTGAAAGGTGACTGGTTTCGATAGGTTTAATCCTTTATCAAAGTCAAAATTTACAACCATGTGGTGTGCTATTTTAATTCTCTACTTGGTTTAACCCGCTAGTTATTACACTAAAATAAATATCTATCCTCCAACCATCCATGTTGTATTGCATTAATGCGGGGGTAGTCCCCGCGTTTGATTAAAGAAAACAGCCTTATTTAGCTCCAGTTAACACTGGGTTTAACACTCATTCTTCCATTTTTTCATTGTGGCGCCATCTCGCGGTACAATTAACAACCACTATTCTGCGCGCTGACACTGTAAGCTTGCGGCGCCGCCTAAATGAAGTAAAATCATCTAGTTCCATGAGATGCGCTAGTTCAAGGATTATCGCTAGATGGCACCACAAAGCAATGTTCATCCAAATCATGCTGACTGTTCTAACGCTATAAATCTTCCCAAAGGACACATTTTAAGACATTTAACAATTTATTCAAACTTATATGAATCAGTGACACTTCAGCTATGTCTATGCATTGCTAGGTTTAGTATAAACAGGCTAAAACATATACGTTTCATGTGACACACCATAACTTTGGTTACAGCGTTATGTTATAACAAGATAAGACCGCTGGTCAAATTGTCCTGAGCCCCAAGGTCGGGCAGGCTTCGGCCTGCCTGACTCGGGCCTGGTCCCTACGTCTGGTGTCTGAAAGCAGAGACCATATAGCCGGTAGTCGTCTGGCTATGGTACGCCACAGACCACCTGGTGCAAAAGACCCCCTCTTTAGGGGGTCGACAAATAATCAAAAATAACCAATTAATAATAATAGGTACAAATGATAGCTCGGTATTTGTTTACTAGTCTTACAACAATGTGGACAATGTGTATGGTATTGATGTACACTGTAAACGCTTAATACATGCATTGTATATTGTTATTAATCAAAAGTAAATCCTTCAGACTGCATAACGTCTGCACAAACGCGCAAGTCGATGAAGTTTCTCAGTTGAATTGGGCCGAGAAAGAATGTACCTTTGGGGTCGGATTCTGAGACAACATACACCCAATCCTCGGCTAATTTTATCACATTGTACCCCTCAATATGCATAGAAGTAAAGACGGGATTATTTGGCAAGAAAAAGTCCTGCACTTCTTTAAAACCCTCCAGCATCATTTCTTCCCAATTTTTTTTTGGGAATGACGAATCGTTTTGGACCAGCATTGATGGTAATGCGAGCCTCGTCTTAATAAATCTGATGCTGGATCTTAAGAAGTATGCCCCCACCCAACTTTAGGGTCATTTTAGACACGGTAGCTTTTTTCTCCAGCTCGTTGACCCATATTTTGACAGAAACGCGTTCATCAGAAGTCTGAAAGTTGTGCCATGTACATTATTATATAGTCTCTAAACTGAGCGGTTAACATTAATCTCACCGCCATGGCATAGGCCCCCACATAAGGGAGCCTCCCATGGTAAGCTGCTGCTGTGGTGTACTTGATCTTGTCCTTAAGACGTGAAAGCCGTGTTTCAACAACTGATGTCATTACATGACAATGTTGTTGTTACACTGAGAGGGGAGGAAAAAAAGGGTGCCTTTTAAGGGATCCGACAAATAAACAAAAAATACCACCCCAATTAATCCCTACCACCCACCTTTATCCTCTCCCTTATCCCCTCCGTCTGACCCCACCACCTGACCCCACAAACATGTCGCGTCATGTTCAAAGACTCACACGTCAACATGCATGTTATTAGCATGTTCTTGACCTAAAACAACATGTTCTTGACCTAGAACCTCCACCCATGCATGTAGTCATAAGCTTTCTACTACTATGCTAGGTTAATATAAGGGTAATACACCTGCTGAGTTGAAGTTAAATTGTTGCAAACCTTTTCACTTATTTAAGTCTGATTGTTCAAAATTGTATTTGAGCTGTGATATTCATGATTTGCAGATATTATGAGAATTGTGTCATGAATGTAGAGGTCTAGGTCTTCATAATCATACTTATAGCTTGAACAGATGTGCTTCAGAAAGAATAAAGCTGTATGTGCACAAAGACTTATCTTGTTGTTTTCTAACATTAAAAGAATGACCATAGTGCAATGTAGATGTTCCTCACTTCAATATCACATCGCTTTTCTTGGATTCTAGTAATAATAATAATGATAATAATAAAGCAGTTCAGCCCCTTTCCTAAACATATACAACCCTTTGTTATTGTAAGAATATCAGTTCTATTTTAGCTATACTCCATCCAGTTTAGGAGTGATTCTAGTGTATGAATCTCCAATTTCCCCCCAGTCCCCTCCAACACCTTTATCACTGGTGGGCTTGAGGTAGTAAAATAACTCATTAAAGTTACTCCAATACTAACCACTACGTTAATCCTGTGTTAGTAAAAGTAAGATTCAAAGGGACAGTACTGTTCTATTAATAAAAAATGATAGTCGTCTATCTTCATCATCATATAATTATGTAGTGAATAAAGGTAGGTTTTTTTTTTTAGCTTATTCAAATAGTCTTATAACCACCACTGTAATCACTGCCATATCCTACTATAAGTTTTTAATATTTGCTGGTGGTGGAGGCGAGATGTTTTGCAAAAAAAATTCCCTAAAGGCTGGGTCTATGCTAAATCCCATTGAGTTATGATGACTATAGTCAATGCTCAGCCACCAATGATATCAAGTATTGTCGATGCTGGATCAGCCATGGCCTCAACTATAGTTGATGCTTGGCCCTAAAGGGTTAAAGATGGAATAGGAGCCAACTCAGCTAGATTATTTATTTTGCAGTGCACACAATGGGTTTGTGATCATAGTGTCTACATAAATGGTATCATTAATACACCACTTAATATAATTGAGTCCCAACACAAATATAATAGGGTTGGGTCCTCTAGCGTGATCTCACCATGTTTACCTGCATGTTTGATGTATTGAGTTTGAGTTTGACTCTAAACTCACCGTGTTTACCTGCATGATTGATGTTTTTATGAATGTCAGAAATAATATTAAACAGTTTGCACACACACACACATTTATAGAAGTATTATGAATACAAAAACATTGTGTAACTGAAAAATATAAATTGACCCCCAAAATGTGAAAGGGTTGAATCCTCTAGCCTGTTCTCACCGTGTTTACCTGCATGTTTGATGCATTTATGAGTATCAGAAAGAATTAAACAGTTTGCACATACCCACACATTTATATAAGTATTGTGAATACAAAAACATTGGGTAACTGAAAAATTGATCCCCAAATTGGCTCCTAACCCATCCTTAAACCCATCTATAAACAATAGCTACATTTGACATCATCCTGTTACCACTATAACATTCTAACTGGTTTGTGTGTCCCCTCAGTTGGTACCGTATTGGTCCGTATAAGTATGCAGACACTTATTATATAATGTATGAATATATAAATATTTTGATACCCCTGTACTCTCCAGTACTTATTCAAGACCAGCACTCTTTTGAAACCCTAGCATTTTATACAGGTCAATACTGTAAAAACATAAAAGGGAGATTGATCATGCCAAGCCGAATAGTGACCAAGTCAGGATATTTTGATATGAATGCATAATCCTATACATGTACGATTGCTAATGGAAGGAATATGAGAGGTTCTAACGGGAGTAGGGCAATGCGCCCGTGCTGGGTTTAGATACATTTACATTTATTTTATATTTCGATGTATCTGTATTTATTCAACCTAATAAAACTTCTTTTTTTTTTAAATCCCACAAGGGTGGTCCTAGAACATAAACCTTGCAGTACCATTGTTTAGATTTCAGTTATCCTAATATTTAGCAAAGTTTCATTAGTATATACTATGGGATGTATTTAACAGTTTGTTAACACATGGGGTGACCATGCGGGCATGATTTGACATTCATGGCCCTCACTGGGCAGATCACATTATCCTACCTACTACATAACTCCCCCACCACACTACCCTACCTACTGTAATGCCCACACCTGTTCTACTGACCCACCTTATGTAAGTCCCACCTACACTCCACCACTCACCTGTACATGCCCTACTTTCTTCACTCCACCACAACAAGCCTTCCCAGGAGGTCAGGCGTTGCTGATACGGACTATATTTTCATCCATGGTGCTCTCTGATTTGGATGAATACGGATCGGAATCTGTCTCCTCCATTGAAATCCTTGGTACATCTCCGTGATTGCCTGTCTGATTTGTAGTCAATTGCTCAGAGCTCATTATGAGAAAAAATTGTAGTACTTTTCTATGTAGATGAAGAGCGAAGAAATAAAGATGTTACTACACTGACCGTGAAAGATAGAATGGTGTGTGTGTCATTGACTGCATTGATTTAAATAATGAACTGATGGGTGTATAAAACAGAACAAGAAATAATGGGAGTGGTGTAAACATTTACTGTGGGACAGAGACTAGTACACCTATCAGGAAGGGTAAGGTTTGGTTGAGAGAATGTGATAGTATTGGTATGGAAAATTCCACAGCAATAGACACACTCAGTGGTATACCTTTATATGCAGGTTAACCTGGACTAGATTTATATAGGGGTTTGGCTCTGCGTCTAGATTTATATAGAAAGTTGTCATCGTGAAAGTAAGATATGTTGAAATAAAATACGCCAATACTCATTATATCTGATGCTAATACATAATATGTCTGGAAAAAACACAATTAATAATAGACTGTTCAGGAATTAAAGTATAGAATGAGATATACCATATTTAGATCAGAGAATAGTTACTGGAAATGAAAAGTGGTGCTCAGAGAGTGTAACAGCTGTAACATGACAGGTATGTTAAATGAGTATCACTAACCGGTAAACCATCATTTAATGGTACACCGGTGTCCACCGGTGAACCTGTTTCTGCTGGTTTACCTGCAATTACCTAAAATAAACAATGTTTCCTCCTGATGATGGATGAAAACTGCTCATGTGTGCTTTTTGAAAGAAAGTTAATCTTGGAGGTGGTCATTTTACACACGAAAAAACCATGAGAGGCAATATCATTGATATAAGCCTCACCAAGATAGACCCTAGTTAACAGGCTCAAACACATTTGGCTGTGTGGTCCTGCTGCTAGGGTATATTGGACTTGTAGTTGGGATCAGATCAAATGGTGTTCAAACCCGCAAAATTTTTAAATAGCGTAAATGATTTGGCTAAAAAGGCAGAAGCAGTACATATTCTATTGGGTGATTAGTATTATTGCATAAGTCCCCGTGGAGCAGTTGGCTAGCTGTGGGGCTCAATGTTCTGAGTACAAATCCTGCTCAATACCCAGGCTGGCAAAGGAAAAAAGAACCCTTAAATGTAAATATCTCCTAGGGGTCTATTTCGATGTATAAAATAAACAATGTTTCCTCCTGATGATGGACAATGTTATAAACTGTTCCCATTTTTAGGTATTTCAGCTCCTTTTACCTCCCTTATATGTTTCCTCTGCACATGTATAAGAAAGTTATACATTTGCAAAGGACACATATAAGCATTATATGAAACACTATCTATACATTTTTAGCAGGCACAATTTTGTATCAACGGATACCTACCAAGGGGCATGGCAACACTTTCTTATATAGAAAGCACATGTCATACTTGTTCCCTAACGGACACCACTAATTAACAGGCGCAGTCATATACAGCCTTGAAACACTGAACTGGATTTATGCTATTTTTCGTACTCATCCATTGCTTATGTAACAGACCCCAGGCCATAAAACTTTTACTGACCTGGACAATAACCCTTTAAGGATGGCCTTGTGTATTAACACATTATTTACTTGGTCATCACGTTGCATGAATGCATCACAGGTGAGTTACTTGCTGTGGCTGCATTGGTGCATGATGACGACATATGCGATATTTTAGCGTCATACTTGTTCCCTAATGGACACCACTAATTAACAGGCGCAGTCATATACAACATTGAAACACTGAACTGGATTTATCCTTTTTTTTGTACTAATTCATTGCTTATGTAACAGACCCCAGGCCATAAAACTTTTACTGACCTGGGCATTAACCCTTTAAGGATGGCATTGTGTATTAACACATTATTTACTTGGACATCACGTTGCATGAATGCATCACAGGTGAGTTACTTGCTGTGGCTGCATTGGTGCATCATGACGACATGTGCAATTTTTTAGCAACATGATATCCTTGAATGGTTAATAACTATTGGTACACCTGCACTGTAAGGTAGTGTCAATGGTACTGGTTGCTTCAAATAGAAACTATACAGATGTAGGAAAGACTCTAATAAAGGCCTAGGTCTATTTTACCATCAACGGTAGGCCTAGGTTTACAGTTTGCCGTGATCAAGGGGTCACTTTTTTCCAGGGAGGCTTCCAAATTTAATTATATGTGTTCTGAGTTAAATAGGAGAGAAGAATGAAAGGTTTAGAACAGAGAATAGTTACTGGGAATGAAAAGTGGTGTCCAGAGAGTTTAATAGCTGTAACATGACAGGTATGATAAATGAGTATCACTAACCGGTATACCATCATTTAACGGTACACCTGTATCCACCGGTGAACCTGTTTCTGATGGTATACCTGCAATTACCGGTGAACCTTTATTTGATGGTTGACCATTTATACTCTATATAGTGCAAAGAAAGAAATAATCATTTATTTGACTTTCATGACTAGATATAACATGATATATATGAAACTTTTATATGATAGTGAAGGAAACACAATGTTAATGTCCTCATACTGATGGGCATAATAATGTATGAAAAAGAGCTGTATTCTTAATTTAATGTAAAGGATAAGAAAATGTACATATTTATAAAAAAAATGTACACTAATATGTCAAGATAAAGTAGATATATCTATATTCCAAATATGAAATTGATACATGTTGATTTAGTACATGAAAATGAACAAAAACATGCTCAAAACCAAAATGGTGTCTCATTTGACTCGCTCCTATACTACTATCATTTGTGTTTGGTGGGTTCCCCGACGGTTATGGTGCAGTGCTAGTCTTGGTAGATCGAGTATAATAGCTAGGCCTAGACATAGGGGAGGGGGGGGGGTCGTTTCTACTAATCAACGGGGGAGGAACGGGAGGCCTAGCCCTAGGGTAGGCCTACCGGTCTGAGCGTGACTAGTCTAGATGAGCCCAGTAGCTTTGTAGGCCTACACAGCTACAGGTAGGCCTACTTAGGCTACGGTAGGGCCTACTTATTTTCTTTGCTCATGGATATTGGCATAGGCTACCTTCCTCCCCGCCTATAGGGACTTGGGGCTGGGATGTTTAGATAAAACACTTTGTGAAGGCTTGGTCTTGAATGCCGAGGGGCTAGGCCTAGCCTACCTCTCGTAACAACAACCCCCCCCCCCCCTTGCCCCCTCCATCAATCTTCCTAGACCTAGCCCATCCTAAAGGCCCCCTGTAGTTTTACAGCGCTGAGGGAGGGGAGGGGGCGGGTAACAAGACTCAAGAGAGTCTTCTCCGTTATAAGGGCATAGGTCTACTCGATCAGGAGTGGGAAGGAGGACCATTTCTTTTTTCCTGCAGTGATAACAAAAATTTTAATTGACTGATTTTTCATCAAAAATCTAAAAAAAAAAGGTTTCCCCAAACTACAATTTCTTTTTTAGTGGCCTAATGCTCTGTTTTTCCACCAAACCAAATGTCTCTTGTATTTGTTTTATTATTATTGTGTAGACTAACTCGTCGCAGCCGTGTTGGTAGTATTGGACAGGGTATAGGACTAGTGCCTCCACCTGTGAGTACCACCTACCTCACCTGCCCGACCACCGGTGTATCTACATTAGCATTGCGCACCTCTGTGATGCATGGCATTTATATTGAAATTTTCAACAGCACAATATTATTTGTGATTAATGATCTATTTCAACCACCTAACTTATATAACTAGTAGAGTCATCCCCACAAGGGCCCATGATGCAACTGTGCTTAAAGTTATAAGACCAAGATGTGCTTGATTCACAAAAGGTGTAAAGAAATATTAACACTCTTCCAGCCTTCATTGAGAAATTCAGATAACTATTTAAATAAGTTCCTGAAGGTTCAACTTCATATAATATTGACTGAATCACAGTCGACTTTTTGTTTCTACCAGTGTAAACCTAACTATTCTGTTCACATAGTTAATTTGTCTCATCTGATTATATAAGTTCTTTTTGTGTGTTTTCTTCCACTACTACCATATATATTAATGGAACATTGGAAAGGTCAACCAGTGGAAATGCACCACAGGCCCTTAACAATGTAATTTGACTATGTAAGTGTATTTTCGAAGATGATCTTATCAAATAAATACACTTATAAAACTCAAAAAAGGCACGGGAACACAACATCTGTATAAGTCAACTGCCCCCCCCTAACTATAATTACTAACATTCTGTTTATCCTTCTCTAATTTGTTATTCCAACGCCATCATAATTTTAAACTCCAAATTTTAAATTCCAACTATCCATTCTATTAGAGAGAACAGCCCCGCCAATGCTTTTCTTGACACCCATCCCAATTAGGGGATAGGGGATATATACTGTAAAATTTCCGCGTACAACCAGGGTCTCATCCGGGGCTCTCACATATAACGCGCACCCCCAACTCATAAGAATCCTATAACCCGTTTCTGCAGTTGAAAGTTTTTATTTTAGCACTGTTCTATGGTAATAAAAACCCTTGTATTACCCACACCCTATACAGGCATGTTTGGAATCAAATGAAAGCTGTGCTTGGTTGGGGTACAACCCGAGGGTAGTACGCGGGAATTGACGGTCTTCGAGTAGGTCTTTTACCAAGCCATTCAACATCATTCATCTTACTTATAACAGGCAATGATAGAGACAAAAGGTCTTGCAAACATTCTTTTGTGTTATTTATTATATTATTATAACCAAGTATCTCGTTATGAGATTTTAAATCAACTACAACAACTGGGATGTTAACAAAAAACACATATATTTATATCTCTAAGTTACATTATATCAGAATAAAGATATTTTGAACTAAAAAAAAGTGCATTCATTTGTTTAAATGTTTTATGCCGTTATTAAGGGATCAATATAGCAGTGCTACAGCCCAATGTACCTGCCCACTGTGAAGCCCTTAACCCGGGTGTAGTAGAACTGACACTTCCAGTACTCCTGCACCTGGCCAGCAGACAACTCCTCCAGCCACACCTTCTTCACATCGTCCGTCTTGTCCCGTGGGTAGTCGTCCAGTAATAGTAGATGTCGGTCTTTGTTTGCCAGAGAGCGCAGGTTCCGCATGTCTGCTTTAGCCACCGGGTAGGCATGGCCACCATCCACAATAATCAAGTCACATTTTACATTCGGGTTCTGCTTCTTGAAGACGGGTATGGTGAGGGTAGAGTCTCCCCATGTGACATTCAGTTGGCCATTAAAGGTTTTGTAGAGATAGGATGCCATTGGTTTGGAGTATTCATGGATGCCAAGGTCAAAGGAGTAAACATGAGCTTTAGGGTTGCTGGTCAGATAGTTGAAGGTGCTGTGACCACCGTTAAAACCGGTTTCACAAATGGTTTTTACAAAACTAAGATTTGCCAAGTGGGAGAAGGTTAGATATTCCTCATGTACACCATCACCGGTGTGTCCTTCAGGGATGGTTAAAAGCGCCCTTGCCTCCCAGAAAGCCCAGTTAAAACCTGATTTATGTTTGTGGTATAGAGGAAGATAGATTTTCTCCTCTACCGGTTCAAATAACACCTCACACCATTTGATGTTTGATGGGACAAAAGGGAACCAACTTCTCAATATGGGGTCTTTCCACTCTTCCCAAGTTGTCCTAGCTCTGAGTGAGGTGAGAACCTGCTGTCGGTGAACCATAACAAAGATGGCCGCCGTGAAGGCAGCACAGAGCAGCAGGCCCCGCCGGATGTCAGGCAGCATCTCTGCAACCTGTAGGTACAATCGTGAATAAAGTTAAAGCATCATCTTCTCAACCTGAACTGACAAGCATAGACAACATAAAAAGTAGGTTAGCCCTTTTTGAAGATGTAGTCAACAGCTTTTGCTTTGAATGTACATATGATGACTGTCATGTTGTATTTTTCCTACAAAAGATGTCCCTATTTAATCAATTTATTTGTAGCTGGGTCTGAACTTTAGGGGACAAACCTTTTGGGGGGTCAGAATTGTGATATATGAAAATGTAGGTTTTCTGGGGTGAATCCTCTTGTCATGTTTTGTAGGATTTTGACCTCCCCCCGGCAGGCCAAAAATCGCGCGCGTTCGCGCCCCTTTGTAGCATAGTAACGCGCTGGCTTTTTCCCTCGAAACAGGTTGAATTTTCTTGACCCCCCCCCAAGAGGGGTCTAAATTTTTTACCCCCCCCCCCCGTCAAGGGGTCCAAATTTTTTACCCCCCCCCAAATCCACCACCCCCCCCCCTGTTGTTAAAAAATGAGCACTCCCTTATGTACAGGAGTATTTCACCATTATAGATGGTCATGACTACAGTAGGCACAGTCTAGGCCATTCTCCAGCTGCCACGTATGGGAACATACAGTCCATGCTGTGGGATCTCTCAGCTTCTAGAAGATTATGGATCCATATGATGACCTGCCATTCAGCAATAATCTGTACATTTATGCATTCATATTCAGTCTACTGTGGTCATAATTTATTTTGCTGGGTATATATTTTCGCTATATTCACAGAAATGAAAGCTCTGCGAAATTCTTGAATGCTCCAGTATGGAATAAATACCCGCGAATTAGTCTTTTTGCCACCTCAGCGAAAATTTACACCTGTGAATATAAGTACTTTCACAGTATATGAAAACCTGCTGGACACCAGATATAATGGGCGAAAAGTCTGCCGGTCCAGCAGGAAAAAAGGCTACTGCCAGTCTGAATAGCTGGCCTATAATATATTATGCCATTTATTACGGCTTGTGATTTGGATCATTATTAAGGTTTCTACAACATAAAAGAGAAGGCTTGAATATTTTCTGTAATGTACATATCCAAATGGTCATTTTTAAATAGCAAGATTGTACTCCGATATCTGAGCCTGCAAAAATTGAGCCAGGCCTGAAAAGAAAGAATCTGCATCCACACACTGTTAGAAGTAAGTAGTGTTCCTGTACAGCAAATATTGGGGGCAACTTTGGTTCCAATAAATTCTGCTGTAGACCTGCAGTAGAATCTACTGTAGACGTGGACCTGAGTTCTAAAAGGGCTCACATATATTCAACATCTTGGCGATTTGAACCCCCAGCTTCCAATCCATAGTCCCGAACCATGACCACTACCCCAGTGAATCCTGCATGTCAGGTGCATTGAAACACCTCCTACTTATGTATGAATGGTAAAGAGGTCAACACAAGATCCCTGGGGGCAATTTTAGAACTAAACTGTTCATGTCTTAAGGGTTGATATGAAAATTACCCTATTGCAGTACTAATAAGTACTGAACTACCATTAGTTGGAGTGTAATCTTGATGGCCTGTGTTTTTCAAAGTAAATGTTACTATCTTTCCTGCAGATTGTAAAGATACATTGGTTTTATCCTCTGCATATTTTCAATAGTAACATTTCAGTATACCAAAACATATTATACTTTAGAATTGCATCAGGAGAAATGTAGTTTGTATGAGAGTTTCCTGTTGAGACTAGAACCGCTGACCCTCAGACTACATCACCTACTGCTCTACCGGCTGAGCTAGAGGGGCAATCACTTATATGTAGCCTGCATCAATAGGCTTTTGAAAAGATCAGGTCATATTTGAGCTGTGGAGTATGGTACTCTCTCCAACCTCTCTACTCTCTATCCCTCTGGTTGCTGGTTATGGGATTCAAACCTGCATCTACAATAACAGAATTGTACATGTACAGAAAAATTTGCTGTATTATTTTTTACAGCTAAAGTACTGTATAGTTACAGCATATTTTGTTGTTCACAAACAACAACTTTTTACAGTGCAGCCTGCACACTGACACCCACATAATATGCATCAATACGTGTGGATCCTTTTGTCAAATTGGCTCTTCATACCCCATGGTCTGGACATGAGCTGTATTCGTAGGGCCTAGATCAATTGTACACTATTTCTAGAATATACTAGAATGTAAACGTCTATCTACGAACTTAAGTGTGCAAATAATCCTTTTGGGCATGTTCTTTTATAGTTATTACTTTTAATTTGATAATTGTTGGGAGAACAGGAGACTCTTAAATGAACGAATGAATGAATGAATCAATCAATCAATGAATAAATAAATTACTAGGTAAAGGCATATTCCCTTTGAAGCCCAATAATTATCAATGTACTACCCAACTTTTTTGAATCCCCTAAAATTGACCAAAAAATGGTAAAAATATAATTTCTTCAAAATTACATTAAAAAAAACTTAGGGTCGGCCCCTTTTTGATAGGGTCGGTCGGGTGACCTGAAACAAACCTTCTTTTTTTTCGGCCTAAGAAGAAGGATGAATTTTATCAGAATATATCAAAAGATCTCTATTATTCACACTCCAAAATTACCTCTTTTTTTGTTGTTGTAAATCTAGTAACACTACCCTATTTGTTTTAATACAGTTTAATTGCATTATAATTATGTCCATCTAAACACAGTATTACAAAAATGTTCTCTCTCATTGGAAACCTGGAACATGGTACATTGCTCACACACACACACAACCCAGAATATGTTAGATTTGGAGTTCAATTAACTAGAAATGGGTTAGGTGCTAACAACGTCGAATAATTCAGTCCATGCTAAAATCCTGCTGGTGCGGCAGAAAGACTGCATCTGCTGGACCCAATGTCTGGCTACTAGCCTGGGCTACAATTGAGTTTTTACGGATTGTAAATCGAAGTATTAATAAGGTTTCTAGAGAGTAAACTAGAAAGCGTGAATATATTGTAGAAAATAAGTCGAAATTATGTTTATTGAAATGATTCAAATATAGGGACCAGCAACCTCTAAATAAATTTTTATTTAATACTACATTTGTAGATTCAAACATCTAATTTCCCCAGGTATCCGGGCCTGCAGATATTTAGTTGGGCCTGCTGAATGAAACATCTGCAGGACCGAATGTCCTACAAGGCAAAAAACTTTTCATATAGACTGTCGAATATAGGGTAAATTCCCTCGTATAACCCGCGGGTTATACGCAAACCAAACCTCTAGTGCGGTTATACAATATCTTCAATGTCTAGGTGCGGGTAACACGAGGGTTTTTATAAGTATAATACAGTACTAAAACGACGATTTCAGACCCCAGGTGCGGGTTAAAAGATTCTGCCAAAGGTGGGGTGCAGGTTATATGCTAGGTGCTGGTTACACATGAGAATTTGGGATAGTAAGTCTACATGTCGATATGGTTTTGTTGAGGCACCTGGCAGGTTTCTGTAGACCAGCCCAGTTCTATGGATTCTTGTTCCAGTGTGTTCTAGATACCCCTGCGTATGACGACACACAACAGCACCCAGGGTCTACTCTACTCTCGTTCCCAAGTCCTTCCCAAGGAAGGCTCTAGTATCTGCCACATGACCTTGAACTTGGGATTTTGCTGGGTTTGGGCAACCCCTGCTGGTAGCTTGAAACCGGTGGAGGAACCAGAATGTATGATGGTAGTTTTACTATCATACTTTTTGGTTCCATTTACGGTTCCTGCTCTCTGGTTCCAAGCTACCAGCAAAGCCAGCAAAATCCCAAGTTCAAGGTCATGTGGCAGTTACCAGAGCCTTCCTTCAAAAGGATTTGGAAACAAGAGTAGGCCTGCTAAGGCACTGCCATCATACTATGGAGGGCCGACCTAACAAATAACAGGATAATTAAGCCTTAATTTCAAATTATAGTAGGCCTACATAGAACACCAAAGTGGTTCTGTATAATTAAGATCTGTCCTGTCCCCTCCCCCTCCACCCGCCTTCATACTCTGTGACTGCTTAAGCTATGTTAAGGCTATGTTTGTGGTCATTTTAGAAATTAGAATTTGGAAATTAGAACTCGCATATAAGCCACACCCCGAGTTTAGGCCGATCCTATAAGCCGCAGTGGCGATCTGATTAACATACTAGCTGCGGCTTCTACGCAAGACTTTATGGTAGAATGCACCAGTGAGTTACTCGCAGCTCCAACCTTGGTGCATCATGACAATGGTGAGAAATGTTGCATGTGTGAAGTTATTTCTTTATGAAAAAGACATCGGATTATCCCTTACCGTGAAACCTCGCGTATAAGCCGCAGCTAGCATGCCAATCAGATCGCTGGAACGGCTTATACGCGAGTTTTTGCTCCTATAGTACAGTACTAAAGCCACCCTATTCAGATCACTAGTGCGGCTCATAGGATCGGCCTAAAGTTGGGGTGCGGCTTATACGCGAGTTAGGCTTATACGCGAGGTTTTACGGTACTTTCAGTAAAAATAACATTGTATTACTCGTTTTCTTGCCATGTAATCAAGTTATCTTTCCATAATTGTTTTTTCCTTTTCCCATGGTATTAGGTACCTACCCCATAAGTAGTGCTACCACTTTACACAACTGAAAAATAAAGAAGAATTAAAATGGAGAGATTTTGTCTGAATGGCACTTGATAACAGAGACTGCCTATCTAGGTCCTTCTGGATACCCCCCCCCCCCCCCCGTCACTGTGGGTGGGAGTCTATACGTGGCAGCAGTAGAAGGGTCTAGACCCCTGGTGGTGCAATCCTCCCCTCCCCCATACAGCCTATAGTGGTGCAATACCTCCCGTATATAAGCCTCCCCTCCCAGCACCACAGGCATAGCTTGCTATCACTGGAACAACCAAGTGCCATGTTGGTCCCAGGGACGTTCTAACTGTCGCTGACAGCGACACTGGTCTCACCGTAATGATTACCGGCTGTTGCTAAATGACACCTTCCTAGGAGTCATACCCCCCTGGGCTGCGGGGGTGCTGTGTCCAAACCAACCACGCCGCCACACCTACCCACTGGTAGGTGTGCTAGTGAGGGCACAGCACCAGCCCCCAAAGCCCCCCCTGGAGGATGCCTCTCGGGCGGTTGGTGTGCACTATTCTATACAAGCACCGTCCAGTGGTATCCTGTAGGGGGATCGTTGTATCGTCTGTGGCTGCTGTTTCTGGGGGTCACGTCAGAGGAAGGTGGCAGCAGGTAGTGGATCATTGATGGTGGACATGACCAGTGTCTTATTATATTATATATTATATGGGACCAACACAATGGCAGGAGTAATGGTGTAGGAGACACAACAGGAGACTAACACCAGGAGGAAGGATCTATCTATAATACCTCAATAGGATCAATCTATAATACCTCAATAGGATCAATGTATAATACAGTACAGGAGTCTAGCAGCACAGAGGTCCATGGGAGACACCTCTGTGCTTCAACATACAGTGTACAGGAGGAGCACACTTTCACTCCAGTCTTGGGCCCCCACTGTACGTTTACAGTCTGGGAGTTTACTTATACATCTATACCTACACTGAACCCTATATACTCTCCTGCTATGTATCAGCACTCAGGGGAATGTAGGTTCGAATCCTGCTGTGGCTAAATCAGTATCTCAATTGATCTACATAATGGAACAGAATTGAACTAATGTACCTAGTCACATATTTAATAAGTAATATCATCATGTCACTGTAGGTGGAGTTATTCTTTAAATGGGTTAAATAGTTAATGTGAAAAACGAACCACCTATTGTGCCAAGGTAGGATTCAAACCAACACTCCTCATTGAAAAATGATCCAGGATTCTGGATCATTTCTATAAGATATAAGATCGTCCAGGCCCATTAATGAGCCTGGGGTGCTCCAGGTTGACCTTCACCCTAGCAGCCCTACAGTTAAATATGGGTGAGGAGCTAAATTGGGGTCGATTTTTATTTTTCTGTTACACATTGTATTTGTATTTATTATGCCTGTATCAATGTGTGTGTAAACTTCTAAATCCAACTGACACTTAGAAATGCATAAATTCAAAGTCAGAGGGCCTGTTTTTGTAATCGAGTGGGGTCGCACACCCTATTTCGACATGGTTTTCTCTCTATTCTATGCATTTCTAAGTATCAGTAGCATTTAAAAGTTGACACACATTTGTATAGGCATGACGATTACAAATACATTGTGTAACTGAAGAATGAAAATTGGCCCCAAATTAGCTCCTAACCCATCTTTAAAGTGGCATAATCACCGAGCGTAGCCCACTCACAATTCTAGTACTGTGCTAGTCCACCATGTGGTGAAGTGTGAAGGGTGAGTCTGAGAATGCCCCTTTAACGTAGGGGGCCATCCATAAATTACGTCACACTAATTTGGGCCATTTTCTATACCCACCCACCCCCCCTGTCACACTTTGTCACACATCAGCCAACACCCCCCCGAAAATTATGTCACAAATGTGCAGACACCCCCCCCCCCCAATGCATGAGTTAGGTATCATGTCAGAATTCCACTATAGTAGACCATACATGTGTTATGATTAAGCTAAGCAATAGAATATCATGTATTGAATATATTCTTAACCAGTGGGATTTCTATCACACGCGGAGCACGCGAAATCTTTCTGCCCACCCCCCCGCCCCTTGAGACCTCAAGAGGGGGATGACCACTCCCTTAGTAGTAATTTTGCCCAAAGTGGGCAGCCTGTCTAAAACCCAATCTGAGCCCAGCTCAGACAGCCATCCAAAACCCGATCTGAGCCCAATTCGAGCAGCCCGCTTGGGGCCACACCAAAGCCCAGTGCCCTAAACCAACGGGCGCCCATTGGTTAGCCCACTCTGGGCCACACTTGCAAACACGGTCTGGCCCCGTCCGGGACCACACCGTGTTTGCCACCAGGGTTCCTTGCACATTATTTTGGAGAGCTTATCCTGTACATTAGGACATGCAAAGTCACAGGTCCAATGAGAATTTCCAAGGGATGCAGGCTGCTATATTTTAGACAATGGATGGTGCTTACAAACTATCAGATGGATGTACGCCTGTATTGTGATTGAGACACAAATAACACAAGCCTGTATGACTGGGATGTAAACATGATGGCTGACTTACTCCAGAATTGACACTAATTGCAGCCAAAAAAATTACCTGATTGAATCTCCAATCTGTAACAAGCTTAAGCTTAGACCCTAACTGTTCTATTAAAGCTTTACGTTTTGAAATAGGTTTTATTTGTATTTTCCAAAGTGTGATGTCACACTGGGCTTGACACCCCCCAACCCCCTGTCACACTTTGTCACACTTGGACCAACACCCACCCACCCCCTCCAGTGTGACGTCATTTATGGACGGCCCCTAGGGTGTAGAGAGTGCGTGCTCGTTTGGAGGTGCCAGGGTGCGGGGGGCGGGGGGGGGGTGGCAGGCAGTTGACTGGATCCGTTACCTGTCCATGTGTCGTGTATGTGTGTATTTAGGGAGTGATCATTTGTTATCAACAGTGGGAGGGGGTTGGTTTGGGGGGTCCAAAAAAATTTGGACCCCTTGATCGGGGGGCCGTGTAAAAAATGTGGACCCCCTTGGGGGGGTCAAAAATGTAACCTGTTTTGTGCTATAAAGGCCCGCGCGTAACTATGCTTCAAAGGACCCGACCCCGATTTCTTACCCCTGGGGGGGGGGTATAAAATTTCAACCTGTTGACCTGGGGGGGGGGGGGGTAAAAAAATTTCCCACGCTCTGTGCGGAAATCCAGCCCCCCCTGTTGTTAAAAAATGATCACTCCAGTATTGCTTTGTAATGGTTGTCAACATGGATGTGTGGCTTGTGTGAATAATGTGCCCCACCACGGGTAGTACGATTATTGAGCGTGTCACTTTGTCACTTTATAGGTACTTTATGGGGGAAACAGCGTGTCAGTGTGTCACTGTGTCATATAGGAACCTAAAAAAAAATCTATGTAGGTCGACTCTTATCACCAATTTTTCTGTGTCGATTTTTAAACCCCCCGTGTCGGCAGTGTCAAATTTTACCCATGTAGAGGCACAATAATAGCTGGAATGTTTTTCAGATATGATAATTTCTTTTATTCACCTTTCAGCTCAGCTACCACATCTCTGCTAAATAATTGTACACTGAGTTATAGATTCTTGTCTAATGCAGAAATGTTTGTTTCAGTATCCTCCAGATGGCGCTGTGAGAGGTAACCTCCGTCACACTCACAGATCAATTCAATTCAATTTCAATTTCAATCAATCAATTTGCAAGGTTTTTATTCTGCAATCACGAAAAATATAAAAGTACATGCAATTATATTTGTTTCAATCGAATTACAGAGAAGGTTGATACATACAATGAATGATTAATTACATTTGCATTTTTGGCTACAGCACCTCCATTTCGTTATTACTGCATGAGAACTTTCAAAAAAGTCAGTTATGGTGATTACTTGGGGACAAGGGGAGGGGGAGGGGGAGGGTAGATGAATATGAGGTGATACCAAATTCTTATAGTGAATACATGTTGAGGAGTACCATACATATATTATGGTAATATTCATCTGACCCAAAGACATGGAGAGGGTATAATCAACATTGATTTTACAATAAGAAGCAGCATTTTATATTGCATACCCTACTGTTCTATAGACCAAGTGATCAAGATACATATTCATAAGGCAGGACAGTTAACAATCATACAATGAGTTGATACTTGAATAAAAATAGAACTAGATATGTGAGTATGATACGACACTAGAGCCCGCGTTACTAATACAATACAAAGACTTTGTAAGTTTTGTATATATCTAAGTGTGCCAGCCAAGTTGAATAAATTCAACGAAAAAGTTCATTTGCAGTATCTTCGTCGCTGGGCTTTCGAGGTGACAAGAGAGAATATATGTAGTACAATCATCACTCACTATAATTACAGGTTTGTGAATTGGAGCTCATAGCTCCAGGTGGTATCAAAGTACTTGAGTAAGCTACTTTTAAGCATACTCTCAAAAGTGACACTATTGTCAGCCTTTCTGATAGTAGATGAGATATTGTTCCAGCTGTTATAAGTATTGAAAGGTGGAGAAAATTGGACGCGTCTGGTGTGAGGTATATATAATTTGATCAGAGGCCCATCCGCAGCTCGAGTGACTCTGTTTTGTACCAACGACAGTGAGTTGAGCTTTATCAGCCTGTAACATAGTATTCCTTGCAAATATTTCCTCCTCAGATCTATTGGCAGGACCTTGATTTTGGCATGTATTTTTTTTTTTTTACAGAAATTGACATTGGATCTTTTATCCGCAAACATACTCTAATACCAACATTTTGCAGAACTTGCAACTTCTTCTGCTCAAAGAGATCAGAGAGAGAGGGGGGGGGGGGTGGCATTGACGCCTGGGAGTGTAAAGAAGTCCCTCCCCCCTGAGGTCGGAAAGTCACCAAAATTAAGGTTCCTGGGTCGCAAAGTCGTGTTTTAGACCCCATTATATCCTATACTGAATTTTGTGCAAAATTCACTTTAATTATTGCACAAGGTCGAAAAGTCACCTGGAAAACAGCCCAGGTCGCTTTTCATCTCTATGGGACCACACTCTTATAGGGCTTAGGCCGCACTGCAGCTGGTTGTAGCGGCCTGCACTGCTAAGGCACGCCCGGGATACACTGAAAAAGTAAACTTGTCTCTAGACTTATCGATGTGACTATCATAAAATAAACGAGTCAAAAGTTATCAGGTTACCATCCCACAAATAGAATCAGGAGCTGGCAAATGTCGGGTTTTGGGCTGGCACATACCAAGTGGGTCTTCTATCTCCAGCTAGAAGACCCGCTTCCTTGTCACTTAGACAAGTTTTTGACTCGTTTATTTTATGACCGTCACTTTGAAGAGTCTGAAGACAAGTTTATTTTTTGAGTGTAGCGGACAAACATTAACAGCACAATCTTAACACAGAATTAAAATCGTCTTAATTATCTTAAAATTAGTCTTAATGTTATCTTAACCTATCTTAATCCAATCTTAAACTACACAGTCGATTGTAGGATAGGCTAGTCGGCTAGTATGTACCGTAATATGTTTCAGAGCCAGTAAGGTTAGGCCTACATTTATGTCACCATCGAGTTAGCATTGATGGCATTATACAAATGTACACAGTTTTTATATAGGAATATATATAGTTGATGGCTCCTGGCTAGTATTTGAGAGACTTTTCTGTTATTGCGATGCTTGTCATAAGCAGTGTAATAAGCGGTGTAACATGGAACAAGCGGCATTGTAGGGCGCTAGTCACCAATTTGCGCAATTTGTAGAGCACACAGGATCAAAGCCGCCAGGGGGGCCCACGCTGCGGCTCCGACTGGTGTCAAACGCATGCGTGACTTTATCCACTTACCTGTTAGCACTTCAACTCAGCATGTCTGGTAAAATGCCATAATACTGAAATACTACTAAATGTGACAAGTGGTCAATGCTACATCCACACCAAAAAGACTTTCCCTTTGAGTCAGATACATATTAGAGGCATGACAATGTAGGAGAATAGAGAAATCTATGCTCGTTCACCTGAAATTGGGCTGTCCATGAAGCCTAAAATCTGTCAACTTTGTAATAAGTTTCTATGATTAGAGTTGATATAGATATAAATCCGCAGATAGCCTGGAGTAGATGTATAAGTTCTATTACTCTCTAGTATCGCCCCCTAGTGGCGAATATTGTTATCAAGATGAAGACTTTGGGTCATCACCCTGATGACTTTAACTAATCTGTTGGGCATGATGACCCTTCGACCCTTCGTGAGTGTTTCAATCCCATAGGACGTCATGATGCATGAATGCAGCCCTGGCGAGTGACTCGCTTCAAATCTTTTCACCCCCCATCCTAGAGGGCTCGAAATTTTTTACCCCCAACGCCCGTTTTTCTCTGTATCTAATCTGTATTTCCCTTCTAAAATCCAGCCAAGACAGAACGCTATCAGTGTTTTTAGAATGATACACTTCTACCTCCCTCACCAACAGAGCTGCCCGGGAATCCCACTTTATTTCAGGAGCGATTACTTTTCAAAGCGGCCCACCACATTGATCTTTGCATAGGTTTTGCTTTTTAGACAGAATAGACCTTTAACATGCAGATGCGATCGGATATTCATAAATTCGAAGATGAACATGTATACGCCCAAAGACAGTGGCGACCATTTTGATATGCATCGTGACGACAAAGGGGATATCGAATTATTTAATATCAAAACACGATGCACCCTTATTAGAAATTATTGTTTTATCTTTTAAAGATTTTTTTTGTGTTAATTCATTTCATCCAGGGAAAAGTGGAGCAAGAGACAATTTTCTTTTCTTTTTAAATTGACATAGTTTTCCATGAGCCAACACCAATATGTTCATTGGTTGACAAGTAATCGAAAGGTTAAATACATTTTAAAAATTTCAATTTTCAAAAATATGAGGCGAGCCAAATTCATTGACAAATTTGCATTTCCTAAAAATAAGGTGCACGAAATCCATTGACCAACTGGCCTACAGGGCTATATATAAAACATACTAGTACACAAACAGAGATGTCGGTAATTGCTAACGTAGTCGTCTTTATTAGGTCCTGTAACAACATAATGCTCGTCCAGTCCTCCCGTCTCAGCCGCAGCCGACAATAAAAAGCAGGCAAACAGGTTGTGTAGATAATACAGTATGACACAACACCCCCCCCCCCCCATTCAATTTGTACACTAAGAAATGGCACATCCTGGAAACTGCAACACAATGGGAGGTCAAGAAACGTTTTTAAGCGCCGCATCGTGCTTAAATGCACTTTGTTTGTTTAAGGGGTCCACAATTTTTTGGTCCCCCGTTTAAAAAAAATTACCACTCCCCCTTTATATGCACCACATGGTGGTGTATACCTCGACTAGTTTGCTCTATTTACAATAGACGTATAGATAATGCAGTCCATCAATGCCCATCTAGCACAGGAAGACAACGTTGAAGATACCCCTTTCTATACCAATCACAATGTTTCATTATCAGTTTGGCTCTGGACTCTGATACCATAAAACCTTGCGTAGAAGCCGCAGCTAGTACGCGAGTCAGATCGGCGGTGCGGCTTATTTAACTTGTGTATAAGCCTCACCCCGACTTTAGGGTAATGCCATATAAGCCGCACTGGTGAACTGATTATGGTGAGCCGTGTCTCACAAACTTGGGCCAATGTTTTCGTCTATGACCGGGTGCCGTCTATGACCGGGTGCCGTCTATGACCGGGTGCCGTCTATGACCGGGTGCCGTCTATGACCGGCTAGCAAGGAAAAGGCAAAGGTTAACATTCAAACAACCCCACAAACTGCATGGGCAGTATAACAACCGCCATAATATTTTTTTATCCCCTAACATCACAGTATAAAAAAGAAAATTTAAAAAAAACTTCTTTTAGATAGCCGGTCATGGACATTGGCCCAAGTTCGTGAGACACAGCCATAAAAGCAAACACTCACCACCCCCCTAATCTGTGCCGAACCTACAAGCCGCACTGGGGATCTGACTCGTGTACTAGCCGCGGCTTCTACCCGAGGTTTTACGGTAGTCCTAATTCATACCTTGTACCTTTAAAGATACAGTCCACTAGGAAGCTCGGTATTCTTATCATACAGAGGGCTAGTTCTGCCAAGTAACATATTGTTTCTGAACTTATTAGTTTTAGAGAGATATACATGTATATATCCTATATTTACTTCAAATGCCCATTTTTGCACAGATATTATATCTAAACCAGCAGAAAATGAGACACAAACCAGAAAAGGCATATATGTTAAATAAAAAATAATTGAAATTAGCATTTGGGTTTTCGTTCCTTCAATATTTATGATTTGTATGCAGAAACACGATCAATATTTGTCGGTGGGTACACGTTTTGATGTAGACAGTGCTATTTGGAAACTACACGGTGAACATGAGTTATGATTGTGATCTTGCCACAATGATATTTAACATTTTTGTAAAAACGAAATGACCACAAATTCAGAATGTAACAGATCTGCCTCTAGCTTGAGGCTGTATCGGAGGTTCAGTTACAGTTGAAGACAAAGGTTCATTTGCTTCTTCCCGTCATATTTGGCTATAATATAGAATACAAATGACTAGGCATTAAAGCGGCCCCAAGACGCTGTGCACCGTACGTCTTAAAGTGGCGTGGTATGGAGCGTAGACTAAGGGGCTACCGGAGCGGTGGGTACAAGGCAGCCCATTGGCACATGATAGTATCGACAGGAGGGTGACTGATTCACCCACAGTATAGTATAAGGCCAAAAAAGAAAAATAGTTGTGTTCAGGTAACATCATGGCCCAAAAAAAATAGGGTAAGTGGGGCGATTTCTTTTTTTACCAAATTTTTTTAATGATTTTGAGACAAAATTCCTCCCATTTTCGTATAATTTTCGGAAAAAATAAATTTCAGTAAAAAAAAAACGTTTTTCTTTGTTAGAAAAAACACAAAAATGCCTTCCTCTCTAGGAATACCTGAACACAACTTTTTTTTTTGGCCTAAGAAGGAAAGCACACAAGCTCTATATGATAACTCTGCTAAAAGCCCATATCCCACTATACCAGGCTCACCATTCTATCTATACTTGTACCCCAGGAGCCCGGGGGGTACAACCATCCTTAGATCTTGGTATTATTTAACCGTTAAGACGTACATACCGTACCGTCGCGTTTAGGCGCTGGTTTTTGAATAAGTGCCTGTCTTGTATAAGCGCCAGGGGTAACCAGCCCTCCAAAGTTATAAGCACTGGGGCGCTTAGACACGACGGTACGGTAACCCAATCTAACAGTCATTTAATATGTTGACACATAGCAGTCACATACTTATATTCAGCTGAGATATTCTAACATGTATAGGAAGCATCCAATATGTCATGACCGATAATATTTTACTCTTTTCGCAATAAATGGTGCATTGAACATGCTCTGTCATTCTGTTGTGTATTGCGGTAAAATGAGCAGAGTTAAATTCTGAAGCAAAACCAAAGTTGATTATCTGCTAAACTTCTTGCATAGCACTTATCACCTGTATAACAATCCCAGAATTAGCAGTTTCCTCCATTCAGAGAACATCTAGATTTACCCAATAGTTCCCCTTTAAGGACCGTATGTTGCTTTCATGTGTGATGATGTCTTTCGGCGCCATGATGCTTTCTCCGTGGCTACATTCATGCATCATGTTGAAGCTCTGCGAGTGTATCAACCCCATAGGGTCGTCATGATGCATGAATACAGCTGTGGCGAGTTACTCGCCAGGGCTGCATTCATGCATCATGACGAGAAAGGGTCTATTGATTAAAGAACCGTGCGGCCCTTAAAGGGTAAATATGGAATATAACATAGTTTTCACAAACAGCTCGCAGATACAATACCACATATTAAGCCCTAAATAAACAAGTCATCAAAATCACGATTCAGCAACGTCAGCAACAAATATCCCAGAGAAATGTTACAACACATTTCACAAACATTATCCATTCTGCACCCTGTAATCTCAATGGTATAAACTGGTCATAGTTTTATTTTCGATTAGATTGCGAGTGGCTAAGCCTTAACCCTTTAAGGGCCGCCAAGTGCTTTAATGTACCATGCCATTTTGTCTTCATGATGCATGAATGCAACACGGTTGATTTAGCTATCAGTGCTGCATTCATGCATCATACCGACCCGACGGGGATGATGCATTCCCACAGGGTTGGCATGATACATGAATGTACTCCTTGGTACTGCATTGATGCATCATGACGATAAATGAACATGACACCTGAGGCATCATGCCGTCCTTAAAGTGTTAACCTAAATAGTAATGCAACCCAAGCTTTTCTTAAGCACTTAAAAGGAAATAATGAAAAGCTAAAATATATGTCGCGTGAATAAAAATTAAGCTACATGATTATTGCAATTACTCTCAATTTGCATTTCGCTTTTACTACCACACTAGCCCTTTAACCCTTTAAGGGCAGCATAGGGCTTCAATGCGCCAATGAGTATGCCCTTTTTCGTTATGATGCATGAATGCAGCCATTGCGGGTAACTCGCTATGGCTGCATTCATGCATCATGCCGACCCTACAGGGTTGATACGCTCGTGGATGGTCTTCGGGCAATATGCGGCCCTTAAAGAGTTACAATAAATCAACGTAAATAAATACAGAGGTAGAATATCAGCTGATATTACACCATGATTTACAGCAATGGAATTAATAATAACAATAATAACTCCTTTTGATATTTTGAGGAATACTTTCAGAAATCTGAATACCAGAATATATACACCAGAGAATCCATGTTCCGTTTCAGTGACCACAACTCCCACATCAGTCTAATGTAATAGAACATAAGACGTCATTTAGTAGAACAGTCCAAACACAAAACAAACATTCACCTACAAACCAGTGTGTTATCTTAGTAAGAAACCAGTGCGTTATCTTAGTAAGAAACCAGTGTGTCATCTTAGTAAGAAACCAGTGTGTTATCTTAGTAACAAACCACAGCAAAGACTAGAAATGTCTTACCTCAAACCGAAGAAAGCAGGACAGGGGAAGGTATTCTCACGAATTACCCAAATATCGCGTATCACCCATGCCAAGGTTAGAAAATTGTAAAACCCACACCGTGTGTCTGAAAATTGCTACCGGTACTGTTAATAGCATTGTCGTATACTGCGAATATACCATGTGTCAACAGCATTTGGAATATTGTATAAGATGTTTGGTTCCTGTATTTGGGTAATATACGAGAGTTAATACCGTAGATAGGGGTTTTCAGCTGTGTCTCAAACCAATCTTACACTGCTCATGGACATGGCTCTTACATAATGATAAATTATATTTCAGCGTTTTATTTAACCGTTTTAAACCATGTATACAGGTTTCCTATGCGTGACTAGTAGAAATAAATAGTGCCCCTCACGCCAACATTGACTGTAAATGTTGGGGTAAGTGGGAGGATAACAGATCTATGGTTGGCACGGCTTCCAGCTCGGGAATTCAGGAAAGGTGGAGATTGTATTTGTGATAAACTGAAATCTTTGTCTGCCTTGTATGTACCGGTACGCTACTTTTGACCTAACTGTTGCATCGTACGTTGGACGATGCGAAATAATCTCAAATGCTCAAGTCTTTGTTTAATGTGCATACAGTGTCATTCAGATTGGATATTATATCCTGGTTCAAGTCTGACCAGTATTATGGAGCTGTCGGTGCATCAAGCAGAGCAGTATGTTCTGTATTATGTCAATGGATACTGTAACTCGTCACTGCGCTACTCCATCTTGTGTTCTACAATACACGCCGCAGACACAGGACACCGTGAATTATCGCGTATAAGCCGAACCCTGGTATAAGCCACACCTCGAGTTGGATAAAATCCTGGGGTTTGATTTTGGCTTCTTCAGTACCGTAATATATCAGCCGAAACCCAGAGTTTGGCCAAATGCTATAAGTCGCACTGGTATTCTGTGCCGTGTACGAGCTTTGTACAGCTTCTACGCGAGAATTGACGGTACATATGGACAGCTAATAGCAGAGATTCAATGCCAGTATTTGTGATACATTATTTACCCTTTTTAACACATGAGCATTACCATGACCACTCTACCTAATTGTTATGACATTGTTCCTTTGAGCAAAACCACCAAACCCCTCTCTACATGTGATTAAGGGAGAACGTCTACATAAACCCTCATCACTGTTAGCGAGTGGTTATTTTTTAGCAACGGGGTGGGGGGGGGTGGTGGATTTTCGCTTGAGCGGGTCTAAATTGTTTGATCCCCCCCACGGGAGGGGTCGAAATTCTCCCCCCCCCCCCGGGTAGGTTGAAATGGAGCGTGGAAATGGAGTGCTGGCTTTTTCGCTAAAAAGGGGTGCAATTTTTTGGCCCCCCCTTCAAGGCCCCCCCCCCAATCCACCCCCCCCCCCCTGTTGTTAAAAAATGACCACTCCATTATGTTGAATGAAAACAGATTGATTTAAGCCAAATATGACCAAAGGCTTTCAGGTTTCTGTCAAGAACTCAATTTGGTAAACCTTGTTGTACAAAAGTCCTCCGCTACTCGGTTAACGATTATCACAATGCAATACTTTACTAAGCACCTTCAAATGTTATCGTAAAACAGCGAGTGACGAGGAATGCGTAGCAGCTGTGTCGTTGAGTCACATATTCAGGATTAAACGTTAAAATGCCAGTAATATCCCTTGGGCCTAGCAAAATAAATTGTGTGTACGTAGGTCAAATGATTTGTTTTTCTTTGTTTAAATTATTTTCTATTTTCAAAGAACATAATATACGGAAAGGTGGGAATGCTTTGCATAAATTCCTTCCATTAATAATCTGGTGAAAAACAGTATGTGAAAAGAAGTATATCAACGAATTCTTCAATGGTTTTAACTTTTTTTTAAGGTAAAATTAAGAGAATATAGGGTCGGGCTACCTAACTCACAATTTATTTTGCTAGCGTTTACTGGATTCTGATCCCACAAAAGCATAACGCCCGCGGCTGATTTGAATGAGAGTATACCTCCTCATCTAAAACCTTATTATTGTGACATTTGGAAGAATACCATGGAAGAATACAATACACCAAGTAAGGACCAGTAGCTTCTCAAAAAGAGGAGAGCTGTAGAGATGGATCCTCTGCCAGATGGGAAGAATTTAGTTGAGAGAGATTTTTGAGATTTACAATAACTAGTAACATGATTTTGTATAACATGAGGAAAAAACAAACCAACAAACCTTCAAAAATCAGAAACAATAAACACATGGAGATACATGTCATGTACCGATAGGACCAGTAACGGTCACTCCTTCATACAAAATGTTCCACGTTATCCACTGGCTTTTCAGACGAGGCGCTTTTCCCGTTGGGTACATTGCGGCTGGATATAGCGCCGACACACTTGATTGGCATCACCCCTAGAGGGTCCTTTTGGCATTCAGGTGAGCTTTCTGCAGCAGTGACTGTTATTGTGACAGACTCCTCATTGGCTGCGACCGGGTCGCTGGGTTGCAGGAAGAGCGGGGATTGTGGCGGGGGTGATTCCTCACTAGATGAGCTCCGCAGGAGGTTCTCAAACCCCGACAGTTCCTTGTAAACCCGCTGGAACTCTGAGTCCTCTTCAAACGAGTAACCACGGCAACGCGGCTTGTCACCGGCGGGTTGTGACGTGCTGACCGGTGGTGCCCCCTGGTGTGGAGTAGTGTCAACACCGGGGGCACTCCCAGGGGCATCACCGGGCAGCTCCATCTGGGCATCTGCTGTCAGCTTCCCTAGTGCATCACCAATCAGCTTCATTTGTGCATCACCGCTGAGCTTCATTTGTGCATCATGATGGAGCTGTAGGTGTACATCGTCCAGTGTGAGTACGTCGTTGGTGTCTATGTCACATGACCAGCAGGCGTCGTACTCCTTACTGTCAATCACCGTCTGGGGCTCGCTCAGTTTGTGAGGCAGCGCCTCCCCCGACTCACTAGAGTCTCCAAGATGGCCGCCGTTAGGTGCCCCATAATCTGCTGAGTCACTAGAGCCTCCAAGATGGCCGCCGCTAGGTGCCCCATAATCTGCTGAGTCATTGTCTCCACTGCCCCCGTCCCCTCCCTCAGCCCCGTTAGTCTCGGAGAACTCAGGCTTAAAGCTCATGTAGTTGGAGAGGTAGCTGAGCTTGGCCGGGAGCGTCATGCTCTTTATCTTCTCCGCTTCATGTTCATCCTGGGTGGCCAGGAAGTTGACAAAGTCTCCGGTCTCCATCATCAAACTCTCGATCTGGTCGTCATCGAGGACCGACACGCTGGCCATGCTGCCGGGGATGCTCTCGTTGTCTGAGAGGCCTTCCTCTAACAAGTCGTCGCGGCTGCGGTTTGGCCGCAGGAAGGGGCTGCGGAAGTTCTTGGCCTTCTGCAGAGTCTCCATGACCTCCATGTTGGTGCGGGTGCTGTCCGTGTGGGCGTCGGGCTCGTGCTCTGTGTCGGGGGAGGTGACGGCCGTGGTGTGGAGGGAGGAGGGCCCCGACCCCGGGGTCAGCATCTCCGTGCTGGACACGGCGTCTGACACCGTCTCTGAGTCGTCTACTGTCAGGTGCTGCCGGTCACGGTCCCCGTGCTGCCGGTCACGGTCTCCATGCACCGGCAGCCGGTCCTGGTGTAAGGGGTGCACCGGGGGTTTGTCGTGCACCGGGAGCGGCTTCTTGAACAGAGACTGGGGGGCTGCTATCTGAGCACCGGCAGGGGTGTGTGGGACCCCAGATTGAGCACCGGCAGGGGCGACCCAGGTTTGAGCTCCGGCCGGGGCGCGGTTCACAACTTGTTCTTTAGTGTCTGTACACCTTGTGTCACTAATACTGGTGTGGTTACCTTGGTTACCGGAGTGGTTACCTTGGTTACCGGCGTGGTTACCTTGGTTACCGGCGTGGTTACCTTGGTTACCGGCGTGGTTACCTCGATTACTGGCGTGGTTACCTTGGTTACCGGTGTGGTTACCTTGGTTACCTGTGTGGTTACCTTGGTTACCGGCGTGGTTACCTTGGTTACCTTGGTTACCGGCGTGGTTACCTTGGTTACCGACTTGGTTACCTTGGTTACCGGCCTGGTTACCTTGGTTACTGGTTGACGTCTCACTAACATCCTGGCCTATCACGTTGTCTTTGTCAGCAGCCCCCTGCCCACTACTGGAGGCCTTACTGACCCCCCCGGCAGCACCCCCCTGCTGTACCCCCCCACTAGAGGGTGTACTTGTTACCTCATCAGACCCCTCCCCACTAGACTCTCCCCCCTCAGGTGCCTCCACGTCGGTCTGGGTCTCACTGTTGGTGCGGTTGACGGCTATGTGTCCTGAGAGTGGGTCCCTGTCCGGGGCCGGCTCCCCGTGTGTCTCTGCGGCCCCGTCTACGGGCGGGGGGTGTGGCGTCTCGGCCCCCACCCCCGCCCCCCGCGTACCCATCTCCTTACGGAGCTGGGCGTCCTTCCGCTGCTGGTGGATCTCGTCACTGATCCTCTCTAAGTTACGTAAAGCCTCGCTATACATCATCTTACTGTCAGCCACCGCCTGCTCTAACGACCCCACCAGCCGCTTCTGTTCCTGTAACAGAAACAACATTAGTCACATCATCTTACTGTCAGCTAACGACCCCACCAGGCGCTTCTGTTCCTGTAACAGAAACAACATTAGTCACAACATCTTACTGTCAGCTAACGACCCCACCAGCCGCTTCTGTTCCTGTAACAGAAACAACATTAGTGTACATCATCTTACTGTCAGCTAACGACCCCACCAGGCGCTTCTGTTCCTGTAGCAGAAACAACATTACATCATGTTACTGTCAGCTAACGACCCCACCAGCCGCTTCTGTTCCTGTAACAGAAACAACATTACATCATCTTACTGTCAGCTAACGACCCCACCAGGCGCTTCTGTTCCTGTAACAGAAACAACATTAGTGTACATCATCTTACTGTCAGCTAACGACCCCACCAGCCGCTTCTGTTCCTGTAGCAGAAACAACATTACATCATCTTACTGTCAGCTAACGACCCCACCAGGCGCTTCTGTTCCTGTAACAGAAACAACATTAGTGTCATCATCTTACTGTCAGCTAACGACCCCACCAGGCGCTTCTGTTCCTGTAACAGAAACAACATTAGTGTCATCATCTTACTGTTAGCTAACGACCCCACCAGCCGCTTCTGTTCCTGTAGCAGAAACAACATTAGTGTCATCATCTTACTGTTAGCTAACGACCCCACCAGCCGCTTCTGTTCCTGTAACAGAAACAACATTAGTGTCATCATCTTACTGTTAGCTAACGACCCCACCAGCCGCTTCTGTTCCTGTAACAGAAACAACATTACCTCATCTTACTGTCAGCTAACGACCCCACCAGGCGCTTCTGTTCCTGCAGCAGAAACAACATTACATCATCTTACTGTCAGCTAACGACCCCACCAGCCGCTTCTGTTCCTGTAACAGAAACAACATTACATCATCTTACTGTCAGCTAACGACCCCACCAGGCGCTTCTGTTCCTGTAACAGAAACAACATTAGTGTACATCATCTTACTGTCAGCTAACGACCCCACCAGGCGCTTCTGTTCCTGTAACAGAAACAACATTACATCATCTTACTGTCAGCTAACGACCCCACCAGCCGCTTCTGTTCCTGTAACAGAAACAACATTACATCATCTTACTGTCAGCTAACGACCCTACCAGGCGCTTCTGTTCCTGTAACAGAAACAACATTACATCATCTTACTGTCAGCTAACGACCCCACCAGCCGCTTCTGTTCCTGTAACAGAAACAACATTACATCATGTTACTGTCAGCTAACGACCCCACCAGGCGCTTCTGTTCCTGTAACAGAAACAACATTAGTGTACATCATCTTACTGTCAGCTAACGACCCCACCAGACGCTTCTGTTCCTGTAACAGAAACAACATTAGTGTCATCATCTTACTGTCAGCTAACGACCCCACCAGCCGCTTCTGTTCCTGTAACAGAAACAACATTACAACATCTTACTGTCAGCTAACGACCCCACCAGGCGCTTCTGTTCCTGTAACAGAAACAACATTACATCATCTTACTGTCTGCTAACGACCCCACCAGACGCTTCTGTTCCTGTAACAGAAACAACATTACAACATCTTACTGTCAGCTAACGACCCCACCAGACGCTTCTGTTCCTGTAACAGAAACAACATTACATCATGTTACTGTCAGCTAACGACCCCACCAGGCGCTTCTGTTCCTGTAACAGAAACAACATTAGTGTACATCATCTTACTGTCAGCTAACGACCCCACCAGCCGCTTCTGTTCCTGTAACAGAAACAACATTACATCATCTTACTGTCAGCTAACGACCCCACCAGGCGCTTCTGTTCCTGTAGCAGAAACAACATTACAGCATCTTACTGTCAGCTAACGACCCCACCAGGCGCTTCTGTTCCTGTAACAGAAACAACATTAGTGTCATCATCTTACTGTCAGCTAACGACCCCACCAGCCGCTTCTGTTCCTGTAACAGAAACAACATTACATCATCTTACTGTCAGCTAACGACCCCACCAGCCGCTTCTGTTCCTGTAGCAGAAACAACATTACAACATCTTACTGTCAGCTAACGACCCCACCAGACGCTTCTGTTCCTGTAACAGAAACAACATTAGTGTACATCATCTTACTGTCTGCTAACGACCCCACCAGACGCTTCTGTTCCTGTAACAGAAACAACATTAGTGTACATCATGTTACTGTCAGCTAACGACCCCACCAGCCGCTTCTGTTCCTGTAGCAGAAACAACATTACATCATCTTACTGTCAGCTAACGACCCCACCAGCCGCTTCTGTTCCTGTAGCAGAAACAACATTACATCATGTTACTGTCTGCTAACGACCCCACCAGCCGCTTCTGTTCCTGTAACAGAAACAACATTACAACATCTTACTGTCAGCTAACGACCCCACCAGGCGCTTCTGTTCCTGTAACAGAAACAACATTAGTGTACAACATCTTACTGTCAGCTAACGACCCCACCAGCCGCTTCTGTTCCTGCAGCAGAAACAACATTACATCATCTTACTGTCAGCTAACGACCCCACCAGCCGCTTCTGTTCCTGTAGCAGAAACAACATTACATCATCTTACTGTCAGCTAACGACCCCACCAGCCGCTTCTGTTCCTGTAGCAGAAACAACATTAGTGTACATCATGTTACTGTCAGCTAACGACCCCACCAGGCGCTTCTGTTCCTGTAACAGAAACAACATTAGTGTACATCATCTTACTGTCAGCTAACGACCCCACCAGGCGCTTCTGTTCCTGTAGCAGAAACAACATTACATCATCTTACTGTCAGCTAACGACCCCACCAGCCGCTTCTGTTCCTGTAGCAGAAACAACATTACATCAAGTTACTGTCAGCTAACGACCCCACCAGCCGCTTCTGTTCCTGTAACAGAAACAACATTAGTGTACATCATCTTACTGTCAGCTAACGACCCCACCAGGCGCTTCTGTTCCTGTAACAGAAACAACATTAGTGTACATTATCTTACTGTCTGCTAACGACCCCACCAGGCGCTTCTGTTCCTGCAGGGGGGGGGGGGGCAGAAACAACATTAGTGAAATCAGAGTGAGTTTCTGGACTTTTGTCATTGTCTTAATGTGTTATAAGTACATAGTTTACTAGTTAACCAATTGATAATCCTCAAAAAATTGATGCACAAATTTTTGGATTTTGAATTATATCAAATATGAATATATGTCGATGATATTGAGTGTAACAAAGAGCCACCAGGTGGCGTCACTAGTCACACCTGAACTAGAGGACTCTGCTTCCATAAACATCTGTCACTGCGAGCAATGGCCGGGGGGTAAGGAACTCTGCAGTTTTGTTAAAATATGCTTCCATATTGGCCCTTCTTTTATAAAGTGAACATATTTGTTCATAGAAAGATACAAATACTTAATATTAGATTCTATAAAGAAATCTGACAATAAATTTACTTACCTCCATCGTTTGGTTAAACTTTGCTTTTTGTTCAAAGTATGGCCTGGAAAAGAATAATGACAAATTGTTCAACCATAAGCAATCTACTAAAATTAAAATGATTATTTAAAAGTTGCGATTTTTTTTAAATTTAAAAACTTTTATTGAAGATACTTCTGTAGCCACATTATTATGGTTTAATCGAAGTTATTTTTTCTGATTATTTTAATCATGTGTGAATTTGACGATGTCCGCTCACTACCACCGACCGATTAGACATTTTTATCATACCTTGACTTTGCAATATTTCGTTTGAGATCTTTTTGTAGATATTTGACCCGTTGTTCACACTCGTTGAATATCCTGGCCGTGACTTGATGCGCGATTTCACTCTCCAGCCGTTCCCGCTCCGCCTCGTTAACCTGAACATGATGATAGTGTCAGTTTTAGGAAATAAGAAAGCATCTAGTCGATCAAAATATGTGGTATTTTATGTGTATAGTATACCATTGTATTGGTACCATGAACTCATGGAGTTTACCTAAGTGATTTTATTTCATGGTGAATACGGACTGTCAAGGTTAAAGCTATGGGATGCCCGTTCCCCACAGGAGCGTGCAATAACCCTCAGCCGTTCTGCACGCTGTGCCCGTATTTAACGTTCCCAAGGGTCGCCATGGGTCGCCATGGAGGTCGCCATGGCGTTTCTAGGTTACCAAAGGTCACGTGACTTGCGCGGAATTCAAAATGGCGGCTGACGGACGTAAACAAACGCCGCGGAAGTAAAGAAACATCGTGGAAGTAAAGAAACATAGACTACATATCTATTTTACATCGATTAACCCTGAAATAAATACAGAGCATCACTTAAAAGTGACCTCGTCTGTGGTTATGTCACTCGTAGTGCTTGGGTCGTATTGCACTAGGCCTACGGCCAGCGTGCAATACGACCCAAGCACCACTCGTGACATAACCACAGACTCAGTCACTTTAGCGTGCAGCTCTGTCTATTGAGCTTACTATTTTATTTTTCTCATCCTTTAAGGATTTGAAAAAAATGTTTATTGAGCTCATATGTTAAGAATGATCGATAATTTTTTTTTTTTCAAAAAAAACAAACAAAACCCTCAATGCTTCCTGTTCACTAGATGTTATGATGCACCAATGCAGGGGAAGTGATGAACTCACCAGGGCTGCATTAGGCCAGGCCAAAAAAAAAGTTAGTCAACTTAATATCATTTATTTGTCGATAAAAGAATAAATGTTTACAAAGATTCCTCGTCGTTGTTCATTTGCACATTCATGTCACTTGTATGTGATACATTAAGCAATGATACGTTATACCGGGTAGAAACTCTATTTCCAGCAATTACAAATCAGGGGTATCTTCAGTATCATCATTATAGTCAATACGTTCCGCGCACCTTCAAGGTTAAAATCCAGACGAAAAAAAATGGGGGAAAAATAAAGTTTTGCTCGTTCACACCCATTTTTCAAAATGACAACCCGTAGACCTTCATACCTTCATGGTGGCGTGGTTGAGCATCTCCTGCCAGGCAGGGTCGAAGGGCTGCCCCTTCTTGAAGAAGCCCTGCTCGGCCAGGTACACCATCTCCTTAGCTGCCATCTGCTGACTACACGCCCGCTCAAAGCGCAACGCCACGTTCTGTGTCTGGATCTGCGCCTGCAGGAAGGTGTAAATATTACCATGAGTTGTACGCTAATCAGAGTTAGCTCCCATCTGACACCAAACATGCCCCTACAGGGTTCTGTGTCTGGGTCTGTGCCTGCATGAAGGTTTAAATATTAGTATGAAGTGTACGCTAATCAGAGTTAGCTCCCATCTGACACCAAACATGCCCCTACAGGGTTCTGCGTCTGGATCTGCGCCTGCAGGAAGGTGTAAATATACCATGAGTTGTACGCTAAGGCCAAAATGTAAAAAAAAGGTTTATTTCAGGTCACCCGACCGACCCTATCAAAACAGGGCCAACCCTACTTTTTTAATGCAATTTTGGAGACATTTCTATATTTTTACACTTTTTTGGGCTCAATTTCAGGTTTTCAAAAATCTTGGATTTTTACACTTTTTTTGGTATCATAGAGGGGCTGTAAAAAAAAAAGAGTTAAAAAACAACGAAATCCGACCTACCGATTAGACCCTAGATTTTCATCCCATTTTTAATACCTGAAACAAACCTTTTTTTTTAAATTTGGCCTAATCAGAGTTAGCTTTCATTTGATACCAAACATGCCTCTATATAGATAGGGCTCTGTGTCTGGGTCTGTGTCTGGATGAAGTAAACAGGGATTCAGAGCATTTACAGATATAATGGGAGCTTCGATAAAATTGGTAATTTATTAAGTCTGGAATTGTATAAGCTACTGAACATGCCACCTGGCATCGTTATATCTTTTAAAATTTCTTACATGATCATCCTTGCCATTTTAGCAACCTGTGATTGAAATATCAATTAGGGAAGGCTTATGGCTATGTCTCACGACTTTGTAACAATTGGATCGTCTTTGACCGGGTGACGTCTTTGACCGGGTGACGTCTTTGACCGGGTGAAGTCTTTGACCGGGAAACGTTATTATAGCATAAATCAGACCTATATAGTAAGAAATGGGTGGAAAAAGTCGAAGGATATTTTCACACTATATGAAATGAAATTGATTTAAAGTTTTTTATATCTATATGTAGCCCCTTTTACATGCATTATAGCATAATGTTATATTTTTTCCTCTTCCTGGTCTATGTTATGTGGAATTTGAAGAGCTACCCTGTCCAAAGTACTATGCAATAACCATCCACATATGTTTTCTCAAATAGTAAATATATGGGGGAAAAAAATTTAAAATTAAAAAAAAATCTTTTCTAGCCTCCCGGTCAAAGACGTCACCCGGTCAAAAAGGTCACCCGGTCAAAGACGATCCAATTGCTACAAAGTCGTGAGACTGAGCCTTATAGGCAAGGTTTTACGGTATACACAGACTTACCTCTTTAGCCTTCATCCTGGCGTCGTAGTAGCAGCGAGCCTTCTCGATACAGCCGCCCAGTTTCTTGGACAGCGCGTTCAGCTTCTGGGTCGACTCGGTCAGCACTTGGCGGAAACTGGCACGCGCCTCCTGTTTGTATTAGTCATAAATGAAGCCAGAAATCAGCATTTATGGAAGATAGAGTTTGGTATTAGAAATAGTTGACTTTGCTTCATACAATATAGGCGTTTCTGATTTTTCAAAAATTAGCCTGATCTGAAATCATACTGTATCGGCCCTACCGTAAAACCTTGCCTGTAAGTCAACCTTACCAATAAGTCGAATTGGACTTCAGGCGGAAAAAATCGACTTACAGCAAAATACTTTGAACTTTAGGAAAACCTCACCTATAGGCTAAGGCGAATTGGGGTCGTTTTTTTTGTGTTGGGGGGGGGGGCTGAAAGTTGTCTGTACATGTCTGTGGTACTATGTACTTACATCGAGCTCCAGCTCCAGTTTATTGATGTCATCAGACGCCTTGTTCAGTTTCTCAAGTTCCACCTAGAAAAGGAAAGCAAAACGTCATGTATGAATTATATAATGGTCATATTGCTTAGAGTTTCTGTTTTATTTCTAAGGTTGGATCGGGTATGGTATTTAGCGACCCCTGCCGGGGAGGGCAAGTAATTTCCAGGGGTGTGGGAACAGGGGGGGGGGACATGCCCCTCCCCCCCCCCAATCCTAGACATGGAGGGGCCAGAGTATCTTTTGCCCCCCCCCCCTAAAAAAAAAGATAAAAAAAAATTTAAAAAAAAGAGGAAATGCTAATGTATCCATTACTTTATAGTTGTGTCGCTTTTAACGCTCGGAATCGCGCGCCCTTCTGTCAGAAGTTCTGAACTTCGTTTGGTAGATCTTCATCAATCATTCAATGATCACAGAATACCATTTGGCTGGACTGATCTCAGGATAGGACAGGATACATTAGCCCACACTTAAGCTAGGCTACAGGCTACACACTCACAGTGACAGTGTCCACAGGGCTCAGGTGTGGTCGCTATATATGGCTATGCTTTCACGTTTTGTCACTTTAGATTTTCGCACAGAGAGCGGGTTTTTTTTCATCCTTGCTACAGCCTACACCCTTTTTTTAAAAATTTAAAACTAAAATTCAAATCGTCTGGCTGGGAGAGCCGAAAGTGAAACATTGAAAGGATAAACATGATTGTATTAAAATGATTGTTGAAGTGCCCTGCCCTAGGGCTAGGCTTTTTGTTTGTTTGTGTAGTTTAACGTCCCACTGACTATGCAGGTGAGACTTACTCAAGTTTCAGTTTTTCACAAGTAAGAAGGTAGGCCGAAGGCCTACCTCGGATGATCGTATCCAGGATGATCGAATCTATGAGATGAGCCAAAAGATAGAAATCCCGCTCCTACACATTTACCGAAGCAAGGGTTCTTTAACCTCCGACACCACATAGACATGGTGTGAGAGGGACAGGCCTTTGTTATGCTGTAAGTCTACCACAGCATGGGAAAGAGCAGCCATAGGTATAGTTGGGAAGCAATGAAAACTCCAAGCTGATACAAACTGTGTGCCATCAGTCTGGAGTGATACATCCTGACACGCCAAACTAGTCTCCCCCATTTTTTTTTTTTTTTTTTTTCATTTTTTGTATTTTTTTTGTATTTTGTATTTTATTTATTTTTTAATTTTCCATTTCATATTTTGTCCCATAGTTGGGTTTCCTTTAAGAATTTTAATACATTTTCGTCATTAGTGGTGTTGAAAACACTGTACATAGATGTTGTGTCTGCAAGATGTTTTCTTCTACTTTCTGCAGTCCTTCTACAGTGGAGTAGAAGATGCTCCACTGTCAGACGGGTACTGCAGTCTTGACATCTTGGTTCATATTCCCCATTCAGTCTGTACTCGTGTGTCAGTTTAGTGTGACCGATCCTTAGACGGTTTAATCTCACTTGTTCTGCTCGTTTTAGCTTTTTCCTCATTGTCACTCCTTTCAGTTTTGGCTGAACCGAGTACATGGTATTATGGCCCTTTTCTTTGTTCCATGCAGCTTGCCATTTTATGGTACATTTCCGACCCTGATTGTGATTATAGACAACGGTTATACTTCATTCACAGTCCAGCTAAACCGGTGTAGGATAGTTAAAAGTGTGATTAGACGTGATTTATGGCTGTGTCACTGCCATGACAGCTGCCCCAAAGTGGCCAAACATCGCCCAGTGACTGACTCACTGAGTGACGACAGTGACAGGTCAGCACCACTGTCCTTATCTCTCTTATCGGTAGCTAAGCGCAGCACAATCCCCAACTGTTATCCACTCTCAGATGACGACCACATCACTAACCTGCACTCGTGGGTCTAGGGACTCGTCCTCAAACTCCTCAGAGGCGGCCGAGAGTTGCTTTTCCTCGGATCTTTGCAGGACATCTTTCTCCCCAGCCGCCATCTTGGCGCACTGTTGACATCGCGTCAGTTCCCGTGCGTGACGAGAGTCACTGCAGCAGCGTCCGCGCCCGTTTTCCCGCCCTGAATTTGGCCGCAGCGGCTAGAACTCGGCCTGATCCCGCCATGGCTGCATTCAAGCATCATGCCGACTCTACGGGGTTGATACGGGGTTGTGCCCCCCCCCCCCGGGGGGGGGGGGGGCACTCCCTCAGCATTACTGACTTTGTGTGAACACGATTCCAAGGGAAAGGGTATCTTTTTGGGCCCTAGGCAAGGGCCCGCGAGGACCCTTGAAAAGGGTTGCTTTTAAGGCGATTTTGGAGGAAAAGGGGTACATTTTATGGTCAAATGACTGGAAAAACTCTCAGATGACACTTTAATCCGGCTTTTCTCAGTATTAAAGACTTCTTTTTTATGTTACTTGCAGAGCGAGAAGTATTAGGATAAGGTTTAGGCCTACCATTTGTGGGACATTTTTCTTGATCAATCTTGATAAATAGTTTTTTCTTGATCCCCCTTCATAAGGGTATGTTTTTTTGCTCAATTTCACTCCCTCAGCATTACTGACTATGTGTGAACACGATTCCAAGGGAAAGGGTATCTTTTTGGGCCCTAGGCAAGGGCCCGCGAGGACCCTTGAAAAGGGTTGCTTTTAAGGCGATTTTGGAGGAAAAGGGGTACATTTTATGGTCAAATGACTGGAAAAACTCTCAGATGACACTTTAATCCGGCTTTTTTCAGTATTAAAGACTTCTTTTTTATGTTACTTGCAGAGCGAGAAGTATTAGGATAAGGTTTAGGCCTACCATTTGTGGGACATTTTTCTTGATCAATCTTGATAAATAGTTTTTTCTTGATCCCCCTTCATAAGAGTATGTTTTTTTGCTCAATTTCTTGTTAAAAGGGTGCTGTTTTGTTGATTTTCCTCCCGTGGTAAGGGTCCAAAATTTGGGGTAATGCTGACACATTGTTACTATAGAAAAGATAGGGAGTGCCCCCCCCCCCCCCCCCCCCCGGGTACACTTCCGAAGGATCAGTATGATTCACCAATGCCTCTCAGGCGAATTACTCACTGCATGGGGCTTTTCTTATACCCTATTCTTAGGGTGGGGACTTTTTTTTAGGGGTATTCCTTAAAATGTTGCGAATTTAGGGAGTGCTCATTTTTTAACAACAGGGGGGTGGCGAGATTTTCGCGCGGAGCGCACACATTTTTTTCACCCCCCCCCCCAGAGGAGTCGAATTTTTTTACTGCCCCCCCCCCCCCCCCCCGGCAGGCCGAAATTTCTCACTGCATCACTTTTGACACCCAGAATCTCCCACCATTTTGCCAGTCTTCAAAATCGCTGGCCTCATGAAAGCACTGGGGGTACGGGAGCTTCCAATTTATAAGCACTGGGGCCCTTAAACTCAACAGTATGTAAGTCAAAAAACAGTGATCAAGTGTCTGAAGTATAGAGGTTTGACTATTATCACTCACCAGCAAGTATATCGAGACTTTTACACTAAAACACCTTACAAGGTAGTAAATTGTAGGTAAAAAAGTGCCCAGTATTATCAGTGTACGCCAATGTCGTTTTTGTAATAAAGTTAAGTCACGTGACTCATCAGGTCACTTCCGGTCACGTGATCCTAAATTAGGTTATATGACGTCACTTCCGGTCCCCTAAGTAGGTCATATGACGTCACTTCCGGTCCATAAGTAGGTCATATGACGTCACTTCCGGTCACGTGACCAAATGGCGGCCTCTGATTGGCTAACTAGGTCACGTGACGTCACCACTAATCCCCTAAGTAGGTCACTTCCGGTCACGTGACCAAATGGAGGCCTCTGATTGGCTGCAGGTCGATTGAGTAATAAACAGTACTTACCCAGCAAACTGGGGTGACTCTTGACCATCCTGAGTGAGGTCCTCACTCAATGTGCTAGATGAAATAAAACTGAGTGATGTGTCGCCATCAATCACTCAGCATCACCAGGGATGGCCACGCTGGTGATCACTCAGCATCACCAGGGATGGCCACGTTGGTGATCACTCAGTATCACCAGGGATGACCACGCTGGTGATCACTCAGCATCACCAGGGATGGCCACGCTGGTGATCACTCAGCATCACCAGGGGTGGCACATTGACCAATTAGCACTGAGGCAGGGGAGGGTATTTTATTCATAACATTGACAACATCATTTAAGCTGTTCATCCAGACTCTCTTCTTCTCTTGGCAATGATGAATACTTGAAGTCCTTGTGGGAGTGTCTGTTTAGATATAAGCAAACATAATGGATTACTATGGAGGAACACAGTGTACATGGCAAGGTTATAAAACTGTTTAAATGTTACTTTGAAAGTGAAATTTCCCTTTTATTATTAATCAATTGTGTTATACATATATAAGAATATAACAATACAAGTTAGGTAAAGAAAGTGCCACAAACTACCATAGAACTTACCAAGAAATGTGCCATTCCAGTCAGTGAATATAGTTCCTACCTATAATTATGAAAAGAGCAAAGTAGAATATATTAGAGAAAAATAGAGACATAAAATACGCAAGAACAGTTATTGTAGAATGAATTAACAATCAGCTGATGGCTGAGATTTCACCATGACTTATATAGGACAACCCACCTCACATCTGTTCTCCTTGCCAGTCTCTGCCTATCTGTTGTGAATGCTAGAAGTTTCCACTGAGAACAAAGAAAGGGCGGGAAATTTGAAATGGACCAATCAGAACTCAGGAAACCAGGATGTGTTTGACCGTGAGTGATCATGCGCCATCCTGAGTGAGACTCACCATGAGTGGCGCCTAGTCACTCAGTGAATGAGAACCATGTTGGCGACTGTGAGTGATGATGTGCCATGCTGAGTGAGAGCTGCCATGTTGGTCAGACAAAGAAAGTTCCCCCTTTATCACTCAATGCAAGAATGTTTTACCATACTGTTGAAAATCCTTACTTGTTACTCATGATTATTTGATACCATGATGGTCATTGGATATCATACTTTACTATTCTTGTTAGAGCAAGGCTGATCAATGTCTATATACTATGTAAAATGTAGATAATTTCATTTCAGTGTTAAGTCCCATAGACAAAGGAAAATTGTATTTTCTGTCTTAAATCTTAATCTAAAATCATATTGTTTGCTATCATGATGTGCACATTTTCATAATGATTATAATCATGTAAAAATCTGGTCCATATGTGCGATAATATTAATGAAATCAACATCAACTTCTATTCCCCCTCTGCAAAATAGAAGCAGTATACCTCCAATGCTAATATCCTGGTGATGCTGAGTGAGCTCACCACAGTTGGGAAATGAGTGAAGAGTCACCATGCTGAGTGAGACCCACCAGGAGTGGCCCATTGTCACTCAGCATGTGAATACCACAGTGACGAGATGAGTGATATGTCGCCATGCTGAGTGAGACTCACCAGGAGTGGTGCATTGTCACTCAGCGTGTGATCACCACGGTGACGAGATGAGTGATATGTTGCCATGCTGAGTGAGACTCACCAGGAGTGGCGCATTGTCACTCAGCGTGTGATCACCACAGTGGCGAGATGAGTGATGAGTCGCCATGCTGAGTGAGACTCACCAGCTGTGGCGCATTGTCACTCAGTGTGTGATCACTCAAATAGTAGTCACCATGCATCACCAGTCATGGCCAGGGATCACCCAAGTTTGCTGGGTAAGCATAGTCCCGTTCCGATACATACTATACTACTGACGGTCATTGGTAATTTCTGTTCCCTACCCCTCTATATATATATTCCCACAGCTGTCTCCCTTGCTGCTCTGTCTACATTATTTTGGTGCAATACCTCACAAGAAGGAGTGATCTCAGAAAGGTCCCTCAGTACACAGAAGTTGTTATATAAAATGATATCTGAGCTTTTGTGATTTAACTTTCTCATGTTTCTACAAATTGGGTGTCTATATCTAATACATCATGCTGAAGCTACAGTTTTAAGTTAATTGTAATTATTTCATGAAATGTAATTCTGACATGAAATATTGATGTTACAATGATATGAATGTATTCTCATAATTATTAATATCACAAATTACGTGGATCTGAGATCTGAGCATACAGAATAATACCATTTTAAGTATAGTGCTACCACCTAGCAGGCTTAATCAACACCAACTGCTTGACTCACTTATGCATTCATCGACTCCCTTGGGGGGAAAGAGAGTGAAGGGGACCTTGACTCTGATTATAAAGAGAGTTACATGGCTTCTAAACATATCTGCTCGATGGCAATACAGTCATTGTACGGTAGTGTCACCTAGTGTGTTCCCTATTTCTGTCTAGTATACTTACTTCTGTGACTCCCTTAGGGAGTCCAGGTAACCATTTACCCACCTTAGCTGACCTGGACTCTGCTTGATCTAATTGAAAAGGGGTCAGGGCCATTAGAAGGGGGAGTCAGACAGTGTGAAAAGGGAGCCAAAGGGGGGTCTGGCTCTCTTTTTATAGCCTGGGCTCCCCTTGTGACTCGGATTCTTCTCTCTGTTATGGATAAATATGGACATTTAAAAAAGATCAAATTAAAGCTGACAGCTTGGCTGCTTCATCTTTTATTATTTTAAAATTACTAAGTCTTCTTCTTAATTTTCCACATATTTTTGGTCAAGAGGAACAAGCTCCCGAGTCATGAGTTGATGTTGGAATTTGGGGCATCTTTCTGGAACTTTCAAGGTAATAAAATAAATATATATACCTACCTACCTACCCTAGAATTTTGGACCATGTTGCCTAAAAAAAATCACCTTTTTTGGGGCCTAAGCTAAATTTAAAAAAAGGTTTGTTTCAGGTCACCCGACTGTGCCGATCTGCAATTTTGAAGGTTTTAGAAAATATTTTTGCACTTTTTGGTAAATTTCGGGTTGCACAGAGGCTGGCTTCATGACTAGAAAAAAAGGAAATAGAAAAGCAGCATGGTATATAGAGATGTATACAATATATAGACAAATGCCAACGCCCATTGATACCATCTCTGTTGTATTTCACGAGTGGGGGCTTGGGCAGTATCCCATGAAGCCGCAGGCTGAGTCGGATGCGCCCCTGCCCCCACGAGTGAAATGCATCAGAGCGGTATCAATGTAGTTGGCATTTGTGCTTATTTTCTATTTGAAGCCATTTAATGAAGGAAAAACAACCTTTTCTTAGCCCATTGAATACAGACACATTGTATTCAATGGCACCATTGAATACGGCCTTCCAGTGCTTAAGCATAGGAGATCTTGTATGTATATATATATATATATATATATATATATATATATATATATATATATATATATATATATAATTTGGCCCTGGCTCTCTGGGGGTAGGCTATAGGAGGCGGCAGGGGGTCCCCATGTCACATTATCGATTTGAAAGGAAAAAAAAAAGTCATGTTGCATGTCCATGTCTATATATGTGTCTCTCTATCTCTCTGTATATTTCTCTCCAGCATTCGAGGGTGAATGCTATTATACCCCGGGTATTATACATGGCACGCCAGAGAAAAGGGCAATCTGATAATCTGATCAAACCATAATATAATAGTTCCCTTGCCATCCACCAGCGGGCAGGTCGGTGCTGCAGGCGGCCGGGTCAGCTGTGGAGAGGTCACTTCCGGTGGGGAGAGTATCGGCGGCTGGAGGAGCGTGGAGTTAGGATTAGAGGTGAGTGCAGGAGAGTTTCCTTATCTAACACAGATAACTGCGCCGTAATCTGCCCTATCTACAGGTGTACGGCTACAGGGGTGTACCGGGGCCGGGGCGGACAGGGGGGAGGTGTGTGGGAGGGGGAGGGGCGGAGCACACAGCTACTAGACGGCCGTGGTGGGACATCTCTCTGAGTCTGACTGTGTCAGTGTAGGGCAGACTGTCCCGGGCCCCACCCCCTCCTCCCTCCTCCCTCCTACCTGTACAACCCGCTCTGTGTCACTGTGTGCTCCCTGTGTAGTGATGGCCAGGTCAGGTAGTCACACCTTAGACTACTGTGTGTGTGTGTGGGGGGGGGGGGGGGGGGTGTACTGGGGGGTGTGGTGGGTGGGGCCCGGGGTGGCAGAGGACGGGTCGGGGGGCCGGGTTGGCGGGGGGAGGGGCGGGGAGGGGCCGTCAGACCCCGCCCGGACCCTGGTGCTACTACTACAGTCACTGTAACAGAGGTACAGATAAGGATGTGCTGACACTGCGACACTCCCCTGGGGGGTCTGGATGGGGGGGTCCAAATTTCCCATGTCGATTTTAAGAAATGACCATGTCACCCTGTCGATTTTAAGAAATAGCCATGTCACCCTGTCGATTTTAAGAAATTCCCATGTCCCATGTCACTATCTCTGATATTCCTCATGTCGCATGTCACTAGGCCCAAAAACAGCCATGTCGCCATGTCGAATTTAGTGGTCCACACCCATCCCCTGGGCCGGGTATCGATTGGATGCTACAGGCCAGCATCATACTGATACTGATACTGATAGACCTGCCCTGACAGTGTTCACTATCCGTAGTTCACATGATGAGACAGACACCCTGACAGGCTGTCACTAGCCTGTTTACATGAATTCCCTGAATAGCCCAGAGCCTTTAGCAAACCTACTGACCATGTAGGCCAAAGCTGTAGGATTTCAACAAGCCCAATATCAAGTCTCTACTCCAATTATTGGCCGATATAGAGCGATTTTAAGGTCTAGGATGAGGTCGTATTTGGAGACAGCTTGGCAATGCTATATGATCCAAACCATGGCACAAGTGAGAAACTGGTAGGGCACAGCCATAGGAATTCCTCAGAAGAGTAAAATATAAGTATTTTGTTTTTGGAATATCTCAAAAACCGCTGAAGATTTTGGCTTGAAATTTTCGTAGTATGCATGCCTTGGGGTCAGCGACCTCTAGATTACGCGATAACGACCTTGACCCAAGGTCAAGGTTATAGCTGAACCGTAGGTCGATTTAGGTCAAATGACCCAAATTCTTTATATTTATGTTTCCTATCTATTATTACCATGCAGTATGTTTAATAATATACTGTTAAGCTCTGCAGTGTTCTCCTGTGACCTTGAAAGCCAGCCAGGTCATAATATAGCCACGGTCAAGGTCAAGACGTCTGCCAAGATCTTCAATCTTGAATTACTCAGTAAATAATTGGAGTAGAGACTTAATTCCAAGTGCGTTGTAAGTGTACAGATTAGCTCTACAATGTCTCAAAAGGTTTCTGTGTTTTTTTTAAAACTTTCTAATGACCCTAGTTATGTTAAGGTCAAGGTCATAAGGCTTGTCCCATAGCACTATATCCTGAGCTCGATCATGAATATCTATGCAAGTAGTTGGAGTAGAGACTTAATTCTAAGTGCATATTAATCGTGAGAGTGAGTTCTACATATGTTCAAGTAATCTGCAGACATCTTGCATGTATACTCTACATGATCACTTAAACTGCTTGAATTAATAGCTAATATCAATAATGCATGATAATCTCAAGCCTAAATCGCGCACCCAAGACTTCTGCAGTAGATTGCATTCTTTGTTTTAGGACCTACAGTTTGATCTTTAAGATGTTAAAGCTAACTCATATTCTAATACCAGGTAGCACAAAAACATTAGGCTAACATATTGAGCCAAAATTGGTTGTCTATGCAGTTGACATGCTGATGTCCTGCCAATATAGGGCCACCCTTAGAATCTTGCTGGAACATGTCAGGCCTAAGTGGATCCGATCTTTGTGTGCTACCTGAGTATGGCTTACATTTAAATGATTAAAGGACACTGCTAGACATTTCATTTTTAGACCAATAATTTCATACTTTTCTTTGGCTGATATCATACTATAAGTGTTCAGACTGGGAGTAAGGAGACGAGGTGGTGTGTGCGCTCTGCCACTACTATTTCAGAACTAAACCAAACTTGGATTTCCCGCTCCACCGGAATTCTCAAGACACATGACCCCAACTTGACATAGTTTGCTGCTCACTCATTGGTCCAATGGAGGAAACAGGTCAGTTCCACACATTTAGTCCCCTGTTTGGGTTTCATTACAAAAGACAATTTCGAAATTGTTTACTAGAAAACATTCAAATTGAAGTTCCCTAGTTAGGTCTATAGAGATAGGCCTAGTCTCCAGAACAGGAGATTATTTGTAATCCCTACGCTGAAATCCACATTTATGAGTGTCTAAATTTAATTATTGTTTTTATAATTAAATTCCATGGGCACCCTGCTGGATTTACCATCAGTACGGGAGGACTATCAATTAAATACTATAAGTGTTCAGTTTCTTCTCCTTGATGTCATTGGATTTTACCCTGTTGAAATAGTTGACAATTGCCGTTCTTACATCGTTACATTTGGTAAGTGTTGCTAAGGAAATAATATTTCTTTGAAAATTTAGTTAAGTCTTATGTGTATTGATGGATATAGATAACAAGAAAAGTTTTGATGGTCAATTTGGGTTGGGTTTTGCTTCATACAATACAGCAATTGTTCCGTTTCAATTTCAGCTACCAATCCTGGAAGAGTACGGGTGAAGACAGAAAAGTCAACTGTGATCACAAATGATCATCAGTGATCATCCATGAGGTTGAATGCTCAGTTTTATAAAATACTGGTAGTCAAACCTCTCTGATAAGCAGACCCCCCAGTTTGAGAGAATATAATAGAAGCCGAATTTGGGCACATTTAAACAGGGTATAACTATAATGTATGTGATAAAAAACCTGCCTTATAAGCCAACCCCTCTCTTTGAGACAATGCTATATGCCGAATCAAGCCTAAAATTCCAAAAAAATGGTCAGCTTATCAGAGAGACTCAAAGGTTTTACAGTACTAAAAAACAGGTCTGGTCTGACAGTGTTAAACATCAGTCATCAAGGTAGCACAGCAGTGAGAGGTCGACCCCTTCTTCATCCACACAACTGGCAAATGATCATCAAGACTTGGCTGTACCATATTTGTGTAAAGTTTTATACCCATTTAATAAATCTACATTTTTAACAGCCTGAGTTTACTTCTCTTTGGTCATAGGGCCTACACTGTAGATGTTTAGGTACTGGATATACTCCTGGGGGTCGAGAGGCAATACCATTGATCAATACAAGTGAGCAAATAGCAGCAAATCTTAGAGCAGAAAAAATGGGTCTAGTAACCCATAAAGGAACGTGCCAATGTTAATGTATCCAGAACTTTTCAATGAAGTATTGTTTTAACGAGAAGGGCGTAAGGGTACCCTCCATCACACCAGTGATGCACTATGGTTACCAGCAAAGTATGTGGTCCATTTTCCTCAAATGTAATGGTCACTCCAAATACTCAAAATCAAAAAGATTATGTAAAATGCCATCACATCAGGGATGAACTATAGCTATCAGCAAATTATTTTTTATGGAATACAGCAGCCCCATTGACTTAACCAAAGAGGTCCGTATTACACTACCCCCGTGAAATAACCCATGTCCGTATTTCACGACCCTGTGACGTCATCAAAACGGCGGTTTGTTTACATTTGAACGGCGTAGAAAGAAGCCATTTTAGCCTATTTAGGCTCCCTACCCCTATAATAATTTAATTTGAATCGAAAAAGGTAAAAAATAAATACAAAGGAACACTCGTTTTAATCTGTAGCTGGGTTATTTCACTTGTTGAAGGTAGGGCCGCATATGAGTTTGCACTGATAAGTTGTCATGGTTTACTTCTGAAATCAACTTCAGAATGTCATGAATGGAACTGATAATATATACATGCAGACTTCATTCATCACAGCAAATCAACAGTGTTTCTGTTAAAAATAAAAGTTCACACTAAACATATAAGGCCACTCAAAAAAAAAAAAAAGTTTCTCATCACCAAGCAATGAAAAATATGACGAGGGCGTTTTTTATTTAATTTTTTTTTTTTTTTTTACTTGGGGCAATTTACATAAGGAAATTTGGACATTTCGCGATAAATTTTCAAATTTTAGTAATTTGGAGTTTATTAATCAACAAAAGTTGTAAGAATGCAAGTTACACCTAGCTAATTGCATTGCTGACAGCATAAGCTTTAATTTAATACCAAATTTGCCAATATTTTGCCAATTTTAACATATTTTTCATCAAAAATGTAAAAAAATAAAAAAAAAAGTTTTCCCCAAATCATGATTTTTATGATGCGCGCGGTGATGAGAAACAACTTTTTTTTTTTGAGTGGCCTAAAAGAGCAACTAGTGGAAGGAAGACTGCCAAGAAGAGGAAATGCTGCCATGGAGAAGATCAGGTAGGGAGAGAATAATGGGGTCAGGAGTATAAAAGGAGACATGCATGGTGAGAAGGCAGACAGGGAGGGTTCCGTATCCATTAAGTTGTAAACTTGACTGAAGTTAACCTTCCAAACAACTAGGCACAGTTTAGAGTAAACTAAGTGCCCATTCCTTAGTCTTGAGATGTAGAATATTGAGCTTTAGATCTATCACCTTATAGGTGATAGGTTTCTGTGTTCCAATTATTAGTCCTGCCCATTTGATTCTGAAAACAGGACAGCTGCTATTTTGGTAGCTGCCTTTTGCAGTGAATTCTCTATGGGGATGATGCCCGCTCTGCTAGTGCAGTAGTTGCACTACACCAGTGCTGATGTAAATCTCATTTTTTGCCAACTTCTTTTTAATTGTCACTTATGAGTATTCATATTTGATAAATATAAGGGTGAACCCCCACATTGAAAAAAAAAGTGGAATGGTCACCTTTTTTTTTCGACCGGCTAAGGGGGTCGGAAAAATGGTACATGCCCATAATATTGCCATTTGTAGACAGTAAGATGTGGGGGTAGTTTCCTGGGTAGTTTCTAGTAGGCCTACCCATAGTTAGGGAGTGCTAATTTTTTAACAACAATAAAGTGGGGGGGGGTTACTTTTGGTAGAGGCTGGCACAAATTTTTCATCCCCCCCTAGTGGAGTCGAAATTTTTGGTCTCTCCCCAGCGGGTTGAAAAAATGGGGGGGGGGGGCACAGACCCTTTTAAGTGTAGTAACCACACAGGGGGCCCGTCTGTGTAATCCCTATGTGCGGAGAACCCTGATCAAAGCACTTCTGGGTCGCAGCAGAATGCAATAGGCCCACCATACAATACATTGAGAATTTTCCAAAAAGAGGTTAGGGGGGGGGAGGGGGTCTGAATTTCCACCACTTGACCAGGGGGGGGGGGGAATTCAACACCCTTTTTTATTGGGGGGGGGGGCATTTGCCCCGTTTTCAGTGAAAAGACCTGCATTACTACACTTTAAAGGGCCTGTGCGCCCCCCCCCCCTAATTTTGCTGACCTGCTGGGGAGGGAGACCAAAAATTTTGACCCCGCTAGGGGGGGGGGATGAGAAATTTGTGCCAGCCTCTACCAAAGGTAACCCCCCCCCCCTTAAATGTTGTTAAAAAATTAGCACTCCCTAACTATTGGTAGGCCTACTAGAAACTACCGAGAAACTACCCCCACATCTTACTGTCTACAAATGGCAATATTATGGGTATGTACCATTTTCCCGACACCCTTAGACGGTCAAAAAAAAAAGATGACCATTCCAATTTTTTTTTTGATGTGGGGGTTCACCCTTATATTTATCAAATATGAATACTCATAAGTGACAATTAAAAAGAAGTTGGGAAAAAATGTGATTTACATCAGCACTGGTGCAGTGCAACTACTGCACTAGCAGAGCGGGCATCATCCCCATAGAGAATGCACTGGAAAGGGCAGCTACCAAAATAGCAGCTGTCCCGTTTTCAGAATCAAATGGGCAGGACTAATAATTGGAGCACAGAAACCTATCACCTATGAGGTGATAGATCTAAAGCTCAATATTCTACATCTCAAGACTAAAGAATGGGCACTTAGTTTATATCAAACTGTGCCAAGTTGTTTGGAAAGTTAACTTTAGTCAAGTTCACAACTTCATAAAAACCGAACCGGTAATCACATAGCCTTCAATCAACAAATGGACCAAAGTTCAAGATGGGATCGACCTGCCTAGACAGTTACATGGCAACTACAGCTGTAACTAACGTTGATGTAACCAACGTAAAAAGTGTTCTAACTGGTGCCTGGCAGGGACGGGCGTGTGCCATGTACGCTCCCAACAAAAACGCATGAGTTTGGCTTCTATCGTCGCGTAAATCAAGTCGTAGGGCCTTTAATAATCGTCTGGTGTTATTGGCAATGGTCTCATTCGAAAGGAAATCAAAAGATAGTCCAGATAAGTCCCTTCAATTTAATTTCTAGATGAACATTGGCATCACGAATTGCATTTGATTGCCGCAACATTGAAAATCCGGTAAATGTCGCCCCGCAGCAGTGCGCGTCGTGAAATCTCTACTGTCACTGTCACTAGACTGACTAGTGTCACCCCCCCCCCCCCCCCCGCCTCCTGAGGTGGTTGGGGGGGGGGGGGGGCGTAAAAAAGTATCCCCCTTCTCAGCAGAAAAGCCTGTTCCTATATGAGGAAAGTATAGACTCTCTGGATAATGATGGGGAGACAGACATTGATTCAGTAGGATGTCACTTGTGGTATTTCTCCATGACAGTACCCTCTAAATATGGGGGTACAGAGGGCCCCCCCCCCTGAGGTCGGAAAGTCGCCGAAATTAAGGGGTCCAGGTCGAAAAGTCGCTTGTTTTGACCCCTTTAATTTATTGTAAATTTTGTCTAAAACTAGTAAAAATCGCCAGGTCACTTATATTATTGTCTTAGGTCAGAAGTCGCCTCCAAAATAGCCCAGGCAGGGCTGGGCATGTTGTGATATGCTGGAGCAAACCTAGGAATCTTTGGAGCAATGTATTTCATACGGATCCACACTGACTAGATGTGTGTGTGGTGTGGGACTCCCCCCCCCCCCCCCAAAAAAAAAAGAAGGAAAAAAAGTGGAAAATGGGGTGACTTTCGGGTGTGTAATAAAAAAGAATTTTGATATCTGTCTTTAGTTTGGTGTGCTCTGAGGGGGTTTGTCACTTTCAGGGCACATTAATTGCTAACAGAAATTCTCCTTTAGGTTTGAGCATTCTGTTTTGGGCACATCCCTCCCAGACAATAACTTTAGAATGGTGCATTCTGAGAATTTGGTGGCATATTACAGAGGCGTAGGAAGCAAATCTCCATTGGGGGGGCCCAGGGGGGCCTACCCAAAACAGCCTTAAGCATCAACTTTTAGGCTTGATGCCGCATATACAGGCCTATTTGGAATTGTAAATAAAAGTATTGCTTGAGTCCCCCTTACTTCTGATTGGGGGCCCATGCCCATCTTCCCCCACTTTTTGCTATGTGGGAGAGGTAATTTTGGGAAATTTTTGTATTGTATCATAGGGTCTTGTCAAACTTTGGGGGGCCCAACCATATTCAGGCCCCCCCTCTTCTGTGATTGGGGGGCCCGAGCCCCCCTGGCCCCCCTTGTCCTACGCCACTCCATATTGCTCTCAGAAATTTGAGAAATTCTACCTTTAGATTGGTGTTTTCTGAGTACTTTTGGGGGCATGTGCATCCAGGAAATGAGGGGGTTGGGAGCATACTGCTCAGCCAAGATTTGGAACTTCTACCTTTTCCGATAGATTTTTTCATGATGATTTGGGGAGCATGTCGTTTAAGGAAAATCTAGAAATTCCATCATGTATTCTGATCATTTTGGAAGCATTTTGCTCCAGGGAAATTTTGAAAATCTACCTTTAGATTGGGGCATATTGGTCCAGGAGAAAATTGTAATTCTATCTAGATTGACATATTATATTGAGGGAATCGTGAGACTGTGCTCCAAGAAATTCAAGAAAATTTACTTCCAGATTGGTGTATAGTTTCTGGGCATGTTGCACCAAAGAATATGGGCATTTTACTTTCTGATTGGTGTGTGTGGGGGGGGGGGGGGCTACTGATAGGTCTGTGAGTGCAAACCATGGTTAGATGGGTGTTTGCTGAGGGGTTTATGGGGAGTATTGCACTGGGAACACTGGGAGAGGAAATCTATTGAATTAGTCCTAACTTTGGTTCTAATTGGAATATTTACAAAATTCTTTCAGCTTTAGAAAGCCCAGAGTCTCCCTGGTGTCCCTGTCGCATTTTTAAAGACCCCTGTCGCACATTTTTTGCGACATTGCGACAGCTGCCCAGCCCTGCCAGGTCGCCAAGCCGCTTTTGTCAAAAAAGTTTTGACCCATCTGGAGCCACAAATATGGCGTAATAACGGCGTAATAAGCGCACACCCCCCGTTTTAGGCCCATGTTTATAGTACAAATAACCAAAAGTTTCTCAATTTTTGACTAAAATGTGTGCGTAATAATTTTTTAAGCGCACTGTGCGCTTATTACGTAGAAGAAGGTAAGCAGGATGTTTGAGACGGGTCTGACATATTAAACCCGGTACAATGTGCCGACATTCAAACTTCATTCTACTTTTAGTTTTATAGTATTATGTTGGCAGGATGCAGCAGAAGAAATGACTTCAAAGTAATGACTTCATCTTCCCCGTCACCTCTCACCACTATATAAATCTGTCCCTTCTCTTGACAGCATCAGTTAGACTTTGTATAATTATAGGCTGTATAACAATTTGATTTAATATAAAAAAACGTTAATTGTGAAATAACTTGTTACGGGAGGCACACGTATTTTTATCTATGCCTTTGGCTATAAATGTCCATGTCCATAGTATGTAATAAATTTGAGATCCCGTTTTTGTATCTGGAATTGATCATAATCCGGCATGTAATGTAGGGCCTGTGTTCTGACATTAAACTCCGACACGACACCACGAGTGAGCAACCAGTCATAAAGCTTCCCTGTGCGGATCATCCTCCATTCTGGGCTTCTTTTTTATTAACCCTCTTAAATTTTATAATAAGGACGAATGTCGCTAAAAGATTACACTTGTCGTCATGATGCAGCAATGCAGCCCTGGCGAGTTACTCGCTGCAACATGAGGCCCCAGGGGCGTGGCAAGCAGTTTCAAAGTAGGGGGGACTGAGGGGTATTTTGACCCTTTTTGACCCATTTTTATTTGACCATATTGGTTTGACCTTTTTTGGGGTTGGTCAAAAGTGTCCCCCCGCCAGTTGCCACGTCCCTGTAATGAGGACCCTTCAGGAATATCTCAAACATGCATGGTCGTCATGGCGCATGAATGCAGCACAGGCGAGTTACTCACCAGGGCTGCATTAATGCATCATGCCGTCCTGCAAGGGTTAACATCACGAGGTAGACGTGAGCAGGCAGAAAGGATGGTCCGTGCCCCCCGCACTGTGGGAACCTTACTGTGTGACTGCTAAGGCAGAAAAAGAAGGTTTGCTTCAGGTCACCCGACCGACCCGACCTGTTATCTAAAAAGGGCCAACCCTACGTTTTTTATGCAGTTTTGAAGAATTTTTTTTTACAAATTTTTGGTCAATTTTAGGGTATGTGGAGAAGCTGGCAGGTACTTTCATGTTTCAAAAAAAAAAATATTAGAAAAAAAGTCCGACCTACGGACCCTTTGTTTTTGGCCTAACAAAACTGGCTACATGTCATGTGAGATGTCATGTTGATGTACTATAGGACGTCAAGCAGTGAGTGATACCAATTGACTTCTTATCATACCACGTACTCCACGTGAAGAGGGACTCATTGATAGATACATGGATATGTACCGTAACTGTTGTATTGTTTAACCCCTTAAGGTCGTCATCATGCTTTAAAGGCCCAGTGCCCCTATATATAGGGCTCAGTACCTGTCCTGACTCCACTCCGACTGTTACTGGACGTGCAGTAAGATCTGCGGGTTCAAGGCACTAGGGCTTTTGGGGAAAATTATGGCAGCAGTGTTGCCGAAAACTTTTTAAACGCACAGGCCAAATATGTGGCCTGTGTAACGAGATTTTACACAGGCCTTCTGTCTTCTACATAGGCCACATGAAACTACTGATTGATGCCATAAAGATCATTTAAAACTCTTGTTAAAATATACAAACTACATTTATTGATAATGGTTAAATAGCCATAACTTTGCTTCTAATAGGACTATCTGAAAAATTCTTTTACCGTAAAACCTCGGCTATAAGCCGAATTTTATTTGGCGTTTTTATTTGCTATAAGCCGAATTTTAAGCCCCAAACTCCCATTCGGCTTATAGGCGAGGTTTTAATAATGTAGGAACATAGTGAAAACAAATTTCAAGCACTTTTGTTATAAGCCGAATTTTTACCCTCAAACTCACATTCGGCTTATAACCAAGGTGGGCTTATAACCAAGGTTTTACGTACAGGGTTACACTCATGCATCATGATGGCACAGGACATGATGCATTAAGTGAACCCATTAAGGACGGCATGATGCCCTTGGTCATCATAATGCTTGAATGGAGCCCTGGCCAGTGCTGCATTAAAGCATCATGCCGACCCCATGGGGTTGAGACACTCCTGAAGGGTCGGCATGATGCACTAATGCAGCCCCGGCGAGTTACTCGCCTTGGCGGATCATGATGACAAATGTCATCTTTTAGTGACATCCGTCCTTACAGTGTTAAAGCAGCATGTGGCCCTTACCGTGTACCCACCTTATGACTCACACAGAGTCATCAAGTATTCACGAGCTACTCCCAGTCGCAGCTCTGATATACATGGTGAAGGAGTGATCATTTGTTAACACCCGGGGGGGGGGGGGCAGTGGGATTTCACGTAGGTGTGCAGTCTAATTTTGAGGGGTAGACGTTTTTCGCCCCTCCCCGACAGGTCGACAATCGGGGCGCATGCACCCGCTTTGAAGCATAGTAATAATGCACATGCCTTTTCACTTAAGACAGGTGACACCACCCCCACCCCCCGGCCCCAAAGAGGGGTCGACATATTTTTTACCCTCCATACCATCCACACCCCCCCCCTGTTAAAATATGAGTACTCCCTCACAAGGACCCCCCCCCCCCCCCCGGGACCTGAATGAAATCTGTGCAGCAGGACAACCTCCCAAACATTGTCAGACTGGTCTGCATCACACTATACACCCTCCCCCCCACTCACCTAGCTGCTCCCACTTTGATTCTACAGTCAAAGAAAACGGTATAATAGAAAAGGTTGGTGCTTGGTATTTATTTAAAATCAAAGACTTGAGCAAGTCTAAGACACGGTGTACCAGACAGGTTCCCTACGCTGCTCGCGACCTGCTGAAGCCGAGCTGTGACCCTAATAGCCCTTCCCGGACTGTGGCCCTAATAGCCCTTCCCGGACTGTGGCCCTAATAGCCCTTCCCGGACTGTGACCCTAATAGCCCTTCCCGGACTGTGGCCCTAATAGCCCTTCCCGGACTGTGGCCCTAATAGCCCTTCCCGGACTGTGGCCCTAATAGCCCTTCCCGGACTGTGGCCCTAATAGCCCTTCCCGGACTGTGACCCTAATAGCCCTTCCCGGACTGTGGACCTAATAGCCCTTCCCGGACTGTGACCCTAAAAGCCCTTCCCGGACTGTGACCCTAATAGCCCTTCCCGGACTGTGGCCCTCATAGCCCTTCCCGGACTGTGACCCTAATAGCCCTTTATGGGTCGCACGGTGCTTTACTGCGCTCTTTGTCGTCATGAGTTTCTTGTTAGGGCTGCATTCATGCATCATGACGGGTTGATACACTCCTTAAAGGGTCAGCATGATGCATGAATGCAGTGTCAGTGAGTTTCTCTTTGGTGCTGCATTGCTTTATAATGACAACAAGTGAACATGAAACTTGAAAAAGTTGAGTAGCGTCGCGGCGCTGAGAGGGTTGAGTAGCGTCAGGTGGTGTGGTGTACTAATTAGATGTAGAGGTAATTAGGGAGACTTGTCTGTCTGTGTCTCACCCCAGCTCGGGGTACCATTTACCTTTTCAGTCCATTTTCATCTGCCCTAAATAAACTGTTTTCTATCAAGCCGGTCAAAGATGGCACCCGGTCAAAGACGTTTACATTGGCCAGATCTCGTGAGACACAGCCATGAGCACATACCTGGTACTTTACTCTGTCCCAATCTACAATACAACTCTATGTATACATACCCTATACATGTCAGAGTATACTACAGACAGGGTGGGGGGGGGGGTATCAGACTGGGGGTAGAGTGGCTACTACAGGTGTAAGGAACACTGACAGGCAGAAGGCTGGGTGATGGGGAAGCTGCAGGGGGCTCAACTCCCCTATAACCTCAGTACAAGAAGGTTCTGTGACTCACAATGAAGTATTACCCCCCGTACTACACTGTACACCTACATCTAGTCTATAACCTTAGTACAAGATGGAGTATTACCCGCTGTACTATACTGCATACAAATCCCCTATATTCTCTAATAGTACAAGAAGGTCTTGTGACCCACAATGAAGTATTACTTGCAGCCAGCCTACACCTGTCCCACCCTCCATTCCGCTACAGAATATGCACTTGTAAGGCAAAAAAAAAGGTTTGTTTCAAGTAACATGGCAAGAAAATGTACGGTCGGTAAGTGGGTTTTTTTTTTTTTTTTGAAAGTACTAGGTCGCATTTTCAAAGATCCTAAAATTGCCCCCAAAAAAAGGTAAAAATATGAACATTTCTTCAAAACTGCATAAAAAACGTAGGGATCTGAAACAAACCTTTTTTTTTTTGCCTAAACACTACTATGACCTTGAATGTGATGTTTTGCTTGGTTTAGGCAATCCCTGTGGATAGCTTGGTTCCAAGCTAACCACATGCAGGACTGTTTATTAAAACCCATCAAAACTCAAGTTCAAGGTCATAGTGGGACAAGTGTCTCCAAGGCAGGTCCCGGTGAGTGGTGGACAAGATGGCAGCCATTCACCGCTCCTACCCGTGACTGGTATACACTCAAACAGGTCATAAAATAAACGAGTCAAAAACTCTTCTAAGTGACAAGGAAGTGGGTCTTCTAGTTGGAGATAGAAGACCCACTTGGCATGTGCCAGCCCAAAGCCCAACATTTCCCAGCTCCAGATTCTATTTGTGGGATGGTAACCTGAAAGGTTAGACAACTTTTGACTCGTTTATTTTATGATAGTCACTTCGACGAGTCTGGAGACAAGTTTACTTTTTCAGTGTAGTCTGTCCCACTTTGTACAGAAGGGTATCATTGTAAGAAGGGTACAGGTCTACATTGTTACAGGCAGGGGCAGAAATAGAAATAAATCCTTATTGTAAGGACTCTGTGCTATTTGGGTGCAGTGGGTTGGGGCTGGAGGTCTAGTGGTAGGTCTGGTCGTATGTGTACCAATACTAAGGGAGTGGTTATTTTTTGATGAGCATGGGGGAATTCGTCCCTCGCCCTTGCAAGGTTGACCCCCCGCCCCCCCCCCATAAGGGCTCAGGAACTGTTTGTGAATGTGCCTTTCTAGTATACCGAGGTTGCAAGTTCCTCAGTAGTTTATCGGGCCAAACAAAAATCGCTCCCGTGTCGCCTGCTTTTAGGTTTGTTGGGGCATAGCGCCATTTTGTGGTCTGACGTCATTTGTCACGTGACCTTCTAAAAATAGATTCCTACTCCAACAGTCTGATCACGTGACTTCCGCCAATCTCTAGACTATTACATAAGGAGCGAGTTGAGCCAGCAGAAAAGCAGGGAACTCCCGGCTATTGCATATGGCCGCTGCAGGCTGGAACTGACGGTAGCCAGACCACCTAGCGTCAGTGACACGGACTAGTTCCTCAGTAGGGGGCACCATTGCTTGATCTGGTCTATAGGCGTGTAGCTGGATGCATAATCAACCAATCAGATGACATCCTGCATTCACTGCAGACATTATAGGTGCATTATATAACAGCTGGTACCCATTGTGAGAGGTACTATCAGTGCTTATCTCACCAGTACCAGATCAAGCAAAATTGTTTACACACCCCCGGTCAAGGGGTCGAAATTTTTTACCCCCCTTTCAGGTCGAAAATCGGCGCGCGCTGGCCCTTTGAAGCATAGTAACGCATGGGCTTTTTGGCTCAAAACAGGTTCAATTTTTTTGACCCCCCCCCTCCGTCAAGGGGTCCAAATCTTTTTGCCCCCCCCCCTCCTCCTCCAAACCCACCACCCCGCCTGTTGATAATATATGACCACTCCCTAAGGGAGGTACTAGTATACACATACGAGGTAACAACAAAATGAATGGGCGGGATGTTCCCCCTGTGACCTCCGTATACAACACATATAGTAATAGCCATCACTACTACAGACACATTAAAGCACTGTGCGGCCCTTAACGACCTAACATGGCTGCCACATCCCTCTGGCTGCAGGGTAGCATCTCCCATGTCATGTTTCCCTTGGACGGCCAAAGGCCCCCCTCCCCATGTCCATACCGACCCTGTAAGGACGGCATGCTGCCTCAATATCCATGTCCATGTGGCGTCATGATGCACTGCCAGCGTGTAACTCGCCGGCACGGCATGGATGCATCATGCCGTGCTGTCAGGAGTGTATCACCCCCGTATACCTGGCATGATGCAGCAGTGGCAGGTTACTCGCCAAGGGATGCATTATTGCATCATGCATTACAGCAGCATGCTGCCCTGACAGGGTTAAGAGCAGGGGCCAGCACTCAGTCAGCCTCGGCCAGCGTCTATCCTAACATTTAGATAGCCTGGGAGCACCCTGTGACTGGGCCTGTCATATCACCCAATACACATCTTTTAATAACCTCTTTCATGTAAAGGTGTTAAATATACAGTAGCCCTTAATTATCCTTTGATCAGGATAATAATCTTTTAGTAGTTGGATGTGTACAGGGGCGGATCCAGAAGGGGTGGTCTAGGGGGGGGGGGGGCACAGCCAAGAAAATTTGGTCTAGGGGGGGCACAGGCAGTGTTCTGGACCACATTTCCTATAGTTAAGAGTCATACCAAGGACCATTTTCAGGGGGTCTAGGGGGGGCACGTGCCCCCCAGGCCACCCCTGGATCCGCTACTGGTGTATTGCCAATGCACATCTGATTTGCGCCACCATGAGAATAAGATACAATAAGGCCTGCTCCCAGCCCATACTGCAGAGGGTACTGGGAGCAGTATTGGGATGGGAGTCCGAGACTGGCACTCAGTAGACAGGCTGATATGGAGTTAGTGAGTGCTCCTGCTCTCCACACCCACCACAGAGCCCCCCACTACAAGTACACCGGCGCAAATGAGAACAGAAGTAGTACCTAATCTAACATCTAATTTGACATCTTTGACACTTCTGGGTTAATTCAAGTCCCTTACCATAGGCCAATGCACCAAAGATGTGGCCTACCTTCCTCCATATTCCCATTAGAAAATGGATGAGGGAAATACTAAGGGAAACAGTCCACCACTCCCTACTATAATCTGCGCATATAGTCCTGCTTCCCGAACATGGCAGCTGGGAAAGTGTAACGGTTAACCCTTTAAGGACAACATGATGCCTTAATGCATCATGCCCTTGGTCGGCATGATGAATGAATGCAGCCCTGGGGAGTACCTCGCCACTGCTGCATTCATGAATCATACTAACCCTACAGGGTTGAGATGCTCGCAAAGGGTTGGCATGATGCACCTATCAAGGACTGGTGAGTTACTCCCCGGGGCTGCATTGGTGCATCATGACAACAAATGTCATCTTTTAGCGACATGCGTCCTTAAGAGTTCAGTACATGGTATAACAGTAAGAGTATGTTGGCCCCTGGGACGTGGTAGCACCATACCTCACATACCTGGGGTCTGTTTGCTATGATCCCTCCCCTCCCTGTTACAACAAGTGTTACTGTTACCTGTTATAGTTATGGCAGTAGGACACGGTATCCACTACAGGGGGAACCCTCTATGGACGACATGATGCACCGAGGATATACCATAAAACCTTAATTATAAGCCAACCTTGGTTATAGGCCGAATGTGTGTTTGGACATAAGAATTCGGCTTATAACAAAAGTGCTTGAAATTTGTTTTCACTATGTTCCTACATTATTAAAGCCTCGCCTATAAGCCAAAGGGGAGTTTAGGGCTTAAAATTTGGCATATTGCGAATTAAAATGCCAAATACTATTTGGCTTATAACCGAGGTTTAACAGTATGCGTCATCATGATGCAGCACTGGTCAGCCAGTTACTTGCCACCACTGCATTGACGCATCATGCAGAACTTTCGGGAGTTTGTCAAGTCCATTGAGCCGGCATAATGCATTGAATGCAGCACTGGCGAGTTACTCGCCGGTGCTGCATTGGTGCATCATGATGACAATAAGGATAGATATTAAAGCCCTATGTGGTAGTCAAAGGGTAAAGTGGGGACTTACATATATAATAAGGCCTAAAAAAAAAGGTTTGTCTCAGGTCACCCGACCGACACTATCAAAACAGGGCTGACCCTACATTTTTTTTATGCAATTTTGAAGACATTCTCGTTTTTTTATCCTTTTTTCGTCAATTTTCGGGTCTTTGGAGAGGCTGGGTAGTTCTTTCATGTTTAAAAAGAAAAAAAAAAAGTTAAAAAAAAATCCTACCTACCGACCCTACATTTTCTTGCCATATTACCTGAAACACACCTTTTCTTTTTGCCTAAATATTAAAGCCCTATATGGTGGTTAAATGGTTAAGTGGGAACTTACATAACCCACAAGGATATATTCGGGGATTATAATTATCTCTCATACCTTTATTACGACTCTATTTGAGGACCAGGTATTCTAGGCCACTGATGCTATTCAAAAAATTGGTGAAAGCATTTTCCAGAATGAAAACCAATTTACTTTGGAGTCTAAAGTTTTGCAGATACCGTAAAACCTCGCCTATAAGTCGACCTCACCTTTAAGTCGAGTTGGACTTTTGGAGGAAAAAATCGACCTATAGCTAAATATCTTAACCTTTTGGAAAACCTCACTCAGTAAGTACCGGTAATATTCATAATATTGTGCTCTTAAATCAACCCCCTACATATAGGTGAAAGAAATCAGTCTTTGAGGGGAAAATAATCCCCGAAAAAAAGGTTTATTTTACAGTGTAAAGGGCTATATTTTGTTGGCACTATGATAATTTAGCTTTTTTCAAAACTTCACCTATAAGTCGAATTTGACGTTTGGGCCATAAAATCGACTTATAGCAAAAATAAATTCCAAATAAAAATCGACTTATACGCAAGGTTTTACGGTACATGGTTCTGATGCATGAAGGTGATCTAGATATAAGGGGTATTATAATGAGAATATTTACTATTGAGGGCAGTTAAGGCCAAGGTCAGAATGCAATTTAGTTAATAATAACAAGATTGGCATCAATTAGCATGACACCAAAGGTTACCTAGATCTATGTCAATGTAGTTCAGGAAGGACGTAACCCTCTTTAATGCATTATTCCCTGTGTCGTCATGATGCATGAATGCGGCTCTGGCAATTCAGATGGCAAAGGATATACCGTAAAACCTCCCATATAAGCCGCGGCTAGTGCGCGAGTCAGATCGGCAGTGCGGCTTATAGGATCGGCCCAGGGTCAGGGTGCGGCTCATACGCGAGTTTTTGCTACTATGGTACAGTACTAAAAGTCACCATCATCAGATCTCTGGTGCGGCTTATAGGATCGGCCCAAACTCAGGGTGCGGCTTATACGCGAGTTAGGCTTATACGCGAGGTTTTACGGTAATACAATGTAACATTAAAGCATTATGCATCCTATGACATGTTATACTAACCACACACACATTGATGACGCAGTTATTCTCTGCACCATTCTAAACACACTGTAAAACTGGAAATTAAACAGAGGTGGAGGAAGCAAATCTTCATTGGGGGAACCAAGGGGGGGGGGCATTCCAACCAACATTAGGTATCAGCTTTTATGCAGCATAATGTATCATATACACGCTTCTATTGTATTGTATAGAAAAGTAGTATTTGATCCCGGTATTTGAGCCCCCTTTAGTTCTGATTGGGGGGCCCAGGTCCCTCTACCCATACTTTTCCCCGATGCGGGGAGAGGTGCCCGGGATAGCTCTCCTAAGTGCGCAGACAAACGTTAATAGCGCAATCTTAACACAGAATTAAGATCGTCTTAATTATCTTAAAATTAGTCCTAATCTTATCTTAACCATTCTTAATCCTATCTCAAACTACACAGTCCATTGTAGGATAGGCTAGTCGACTAGTTTGTAATGAGGGGCTCTGCCCCAAACCCCTGTTCTTTTTGGTTGTTTTCCTTTCTGCCTTAGATTAAGACATTTTAAGATGTAAGATTAAGTTTGCTCTGTTAACGTATGTCCGTGCACCTGGGAGGAGCTATCCCATATCTGCTTACTAGGTATAGCTAGGTGGATGTAACCTTTGGTCGGGGGGAGGCGCTCATCTGACTTGTAGATGGCCACCTGAGGGCGCCACGTGTAGCTCTGTATGGGGGGCAGACTGCTTTAATGCAGCATGCTGGTCAGACAAACTCCCCAGGACTGCATTCATGCATCATGCTGACCCGATATGGTTGATACACCACCAAAGGGTCGGGATGATGCACCAATGAAGCACTGGCGAGTTACTGGCCGCGGCTACATTGGTGCATCACAATGATAACTGAACATGACTATTTCAGCATTAAGAGGTGGTTACAGGGTTAATGTTAATGTCTGATGACGCTACAGGTAAACCACAGGTCCCCAGTCCGGTCCACACCCACCGCCGACCTGCGTTAATGTAAAACCACACATTTATAAGCCTTACTCACGTATAAGCCGCACCCCAACTTTGGGACAATCTTATAAGCCGCGCTGGCCATCTGATGATGGTGACTTTTGTACTGGACTATACTTACAAAAACTAGCGTATAAGCCGCATCTGGACTCTGTGCCGATCCTATAAGCCGCACCAGCGATCTGACTCTGGTACTAGCCGCGGCTTATACGCGAGGTTTTACGGTACATAGTGTCAGTAAAGGAGACCTGTAGTGTGTCCAGTCGTCACTAGGAGTCAGTGTGCACCACAGGGGGTCTGGTCACCTGGTTGTAGACAGTTATTGGGACTTACCCTTTACTTGGATCTTACATGAGCCATCAGGATTTACTAATACATGTGTACCAGATCAGTGAGGGTCATCAGACATCAACTTGATAAGGTGAGCAGGTAGGCATGGCATCCATACCCCTAGAATCCATACACCAACATTTCTAAAATCCTGATTATTGCATTGACAAAAGCGTTATATCGATACATCATCTCAGAAAAAAACATTAACTGCAAAAATTATGTAAATATCCCATCCAGAACTCAATTTTTATTCAATTGGAAAATGATGATCATTGCATGCGTATGACATTGAGGAAAAAGGACTTTAAAGTGTACTCAAATTGTTACCAAATATTCATCTTTATAGATTCAAATATAAGGAGCGAAATATAGAGATGAAAATACTCTTTTTTTCAAGTAGGGGCCTACATATAGACTGTGTTTTCACTATGGTAATAAATCGTTACAATAAAAAAATCGAGACCAAGATAGTGATAATCAAAATCGAAATAAATTTGATGTCAATGACCTCCTTATGAGTAGGGCCTGTCATGAGTCTCATAACGCTGCCTGCATAGCATAGCAAGGATGGAACTGGAGGGACAATAAAGGGACCACACAAGGGGAGGAAGGGCAGGAGACTGGCTATTGGTAGTGCCAGGGGAACTAAGGGAGTGGTCATTTTTTAACAATGGGGGAGGGGGTGTTTGGTAGATTTTCACACGAGCGGGTCAAATATTTTTTGCCCCCCCCCCTTGGGAGGGGTTGACATTTTTTTGGTCCCCCCTCAGGCAAGTTGAAATTGAGCGTGGCCGGCCCCTTAAAGCTATAGTAACGGACCGGCTTTTTCGCTAAAAGCGTCCCAAGAGGGGTCCAAATTTTTTTGGTCCCTCCTTCAAGGGGTCCAATTTTTTTTGGACCTCCCCCCCCCCCCAAATCCACCAACTGTTGTTAAATAATGACCACTCCCTAAATGTAGAGGCTGTCTGAATGGACGACGGGTAGTCCCGCGTCCATGGTCGATTCGTGTTCCTCTTGCATGTCTCTGCGGTATAATGACCACAAAGTTCACTCTCCATTTTAAGAAATGTCCACACCCCACAACCTCTGCCCTCCATCTAGTATAAAATCCCATGTCGCCATGTCAAAGTTAGTTGTCAAAACCCACAGTTTATGAGGCAGTCACTGAGGACGATGATTTATAAGTTAAAAAGCAATATCCACAGTGGCACGCGCCAACTATTTGATACTTAAAATACCTTATTTATTCACTATAGCTATATAATATAACCCCGGGCCTTCTTTTTTAATGAGCCTATGCTCACAATACAAGTTTGATACAGTCAACAGTCAACGTGATGCAGCGCTGGTGGCTGTGTCTCATGAGATCGGGGCATTGTTGTTGTCTATGACCGGGTGCAATCTATGACCGGGTGCAATCTATGACCGGCTTGGAAAAAAACCCGTTTTATTTAGGGTAGATGAAGATATAAATGGTGGAAAATGTTAATGGGTGTTTTCAGACTTTATATCACTCATTTTATGTCAGTTCATATCTACATCTGCCCTAAATAAACCGTTTTCTTTTAAGCCAGTCATAGATTGCACCCGGTCATAGATTGCACCCGGTCACAGATTGCACCCGGTCATAGATTGCACCCGTTCATAGATTGCACCCGGTCATAGATTGCACCCGGTCATAGATTGCACCCGTTCATAGATTGCACCCGTTCATAGATTGCACCCGTTCATAGATTGCACCCGGTCATAGATTGCACCCGGTCATAGATTGCACCCGGTCATAGATTGCACCCGGTCATAGATTGCACCCGGTCATAGATTGCACCCGTTCATAGATTGCACCCGGTCATAGACAAAAACATTGGCCCATGTTGGTGAGACACCGCCTGGTGAGGTTTCTGACAGCATTTGTGCATTGTGACAACAAGCAGACTTTGAGGCATTCAGAGACAGTATAATTGCGATTTGTATTAATCAATATAAAATAATATGAAATGTGCCAAATGACATGAATATGTAGTTCAATGTGGCCTGTGTAGAAGGCAAATGGCTTGTGTAAGATCTTGCAACACAGGCCACAATGGCCTGTGTACTTAGAAGGTTTTCGGCAACACTGTTCCCCCTATAGGCCTCTATCGGGATCGGACTTGTTCCTGCAGTCACTCTGTGTACACTGACACCAGCAATCTCGTGAGACCTTGGTTCTGCTCTCGTATTGCAGCCTGTTCCCCAGAAGCTATGGTGTGTGAGTTTCTGGTCACTATCCAAGGTCACTACCTAAGTCTCACGATAGATTGCGAGCTCAGAACTAACATGGCCGCCCATACGGAGAAACCAGTCATCGCTATAGCGCTATGGGTTGTGTAGCCCCGGTGGTCCCTGACCCGGTCAGCCGCAGACTGAGACACACTTGACCCACCTTGCAGCCAGAGGCCAAAACATGCAGTATTTCCGGCTACACTATAACCCTGTAAGGGCCGCATAGTGCTTTAATGGCCGTTGTCATCATGGTGCATGGGTCCTGGTGTTATTGTGACTATAGCCGCAGACAATCAGCCTGCAGCCCCGGCAGTCATGTCGTCCCAAATACCTCCATGTCGTGTCTTCCTGCTGGAAATGACCGTCAAGTAGGCATACCGTGAACTCATACATAATGTACTCATGAATGATTGAGAAGCACTGCTCCCTCAATCACCATTAATATAATAAATGACCTAGGTCATGGAGAACCTCAAGGGGATAGATCAGTATACATTGACCTAAAGTCAAAAATGAAGGGAAGTGGTCACTTAGGTCAATGCAAAGTTAGATCAGATTATAGCCATGACAACCGGTGTAAATAACCCGGTCTGAGACACCACCATGGATACCAGAACCGTCACCATGACAACCGGTGTAAATAACCCAGTCTGAGACACCAGCATGGATACCAGAACCGTCACCATGACAACCAGTGTGAATAACCCAGTCTGAGACACCAGCATGGATACCAGAACCGTCACCATGACCACCGGTGTGAATAACCCAGTCTGAGACACCAGCATGGATACCAGAACCGTCACCATGACCACCAGTGTGAATAACCCAGTCTGAGACACCACCATGGATACCAGAACCGTCACCATGACCACCGGTGTGAATAACCCAGTCTGAGACACCAGCATGGATACCAGAACCATCACCATGACAACCAGTGTGAATAACCCAGTCTGAGACACCAGCATGGATACCAGAACCATCACCATGACAACCGGTGTGAATAACCCAGTCTGAGACACCAGCATGGATACCAGAACCGTCACCATGACAACCGGTGTGAATAACCCAGTCTGAGACACCACCATGGATACCAGAACCGTCACCATGACAACCGGTGTGAATAACCCAGTCTGAGACACCAGCATGGATACCAGAACCGTCACCATGACAACCGGTGTGAATAACCCAGTCTGAGACACCAGCATGGATACCAGAACCGTCACCATGACAACCGGTGTGAATAACCCAGTCTGAGACACCAGCATGGATACCAGAACCGTCACCATGACAACCGGTGTGAATAACCCAGTCTGAGACACCACCATGGATACCAGAACCGTCACCATGACAACCGGTGTGAATAACCCAGTCTGAGACACCAGCATGGATACCAGAACCGTCACCATGACAACCGGTGTGAATAACCCAGTCTGAGACACCACCATGGATACCAGAACCATCACCATGACAACCGGTGTGAATAACCCAGTCTGAGACACCAGCATGGATACCAGAACCGTCACCATGACAACCAGTGTGAATAACCCAGTCTGAGACACCACCATGGATACCAGAACCGTCACCATGACAACCGGTGTGAATAACCCAGTCTGAGACACCACCATGGATACCAGAACCGTCACCATGACAACCGGTGTGAATAACCCAGTCTTAGACACCACCATGGATACCAGAACCATCACCATGACAACCAGTGTGAATAACCCAGTCTGAGACACCACCATGGTTACCAGAACCGTCACCATGACAACCGGTGTGAATAACCCAGTCTGAGACACCACCATGGATACCAGAACCATCACCATTACAACCATTGTGAATTACCCAGTCTGAGACACCACCATGGATACCAGAACCATTACCATGACAACCGGTGTGAATAACCCAGTCTGAAACACCACCATGGATACCAGAACCGTCACCATGACAGCCAGTGTCAGTAGGTGTGAGTACTAGCAGTATGAGGGGTGTGATGTGAGGTGGGGGGGGGGGGGTACTCAGTGAGTATAACACGGGTCTGGCATGTGGCCAGCACACAGCCTCTTAGTACACATGTCGTCTCCTGTGGCCGACATATTAACGGGCGCGGCTGACTGTCTTCTGACTGACCTGGTCTGTGACCAGGAGTTGTACCTTAACATGTCTCCTTGGACAGCTGCAGCAGTGGGGATCAGTTCTAGTACAGCTGCTGAAGGGGCATGACTTTTAATCTAGTCCAAAGCTTTCACAGCTTTAACTTTCTAGAAACTCCTTAGGCCAAATTGAAAAAGAAGGTGCGTTTCATGTTACCCGACCCTACCTAGTATAACTGAGCCGACCCTAGAAATTTTTATGCAATTTTGAAAAAATATTTATATTTTAGGTCATTTTGGGGCTATTTAGAGGTCGATTTGATAGTTCACGAGTCGAGGCGGTTGTCGCTGAGTCGGCATTGAAGTTCGTGAGTCGATTTCTGGGTACATTTCTGGCCAAAGTCAAAAAGAAAAATCAAAAAAAAAAAAATCCGACCTACCTACCCTAGATTATCAGACCATGTAACCTGAAACACACCCTTTTTTTTGGCCTTATGTACATGTACTACATATAATGTGTATGGAGATATCTTGGCAGGAGTAAGGGCCTGTGGAATAGTGACCGACAGAGTTAAGGGAAGAGCCTGGTGTGGCAGAGATACATTAGTACAGGAGCTGCCAGATCTTGCTGCCCATGTTAACCCTTTAAGGACCAGAGGTGCCACTTTTCCTACTTTTGCAGGAAATCCTACTTTTTGACTAGAATTTCTGTCATACATTACTTGAATTTCCTACACAATATTGACCAAAATCTAGTGATTTCATGAACCCTGATGCATGCATCATGACGACCAATGTATTTAGGCATCATTCCTTCCTAAGAGTGTTCAGAAACACCACTGTCTTCATAGGCTACCAATTGGGGGACACTAAGGTTCTGACACTGCATAGTTTAGTGTCATCTCAAAGCCATTAAAACTTGGTGTCAAACAGCTCATCAATCTCCTCTGGGCTGTAGAAAGGTGCCCTAACAGAACTGTAGATAACGAGGATGTGTGTGTCGTCAAACCACAACTACCCAATTTATAACAATTTCTCGTTTATTCAAATTCGAAAATTTTGGTCGTGTCACCGTGTCGATTTTAAGCAAAAAGGGCTGTGTCGTGTGTCAATTTTTATGTATTTAGAATATACTTGGGTCTTAGAAAGATGTCTGTGTCCGTCGATTTTTAAAAGTGCCATGTCGCCATGTCGCACGTGTCAAATTTTACCCCATGTAGAGGCACTTGTATGACTATACTCAATACTGGATAAATATTTGCGCTGTACATTTTTTTTTCATTTCAGCGCAATTCGCGAAAATACGTACAGTGTGACTCAGTTCAATGTCACCAACCCAGTTACAGTCTCACAGGAACCAATGACCGTATCCCTGTGGGCACAAAATTCAGTTCAATGTTGAATTAACATGGAATCAACATTGAATCAACATTGACAACCATTTATCAATTATGATTAAATGTTCTGTGCCCACTGGGATAGAGCCATTCAAAAACACCGAGATTACTTTGAGCCGATCTGACTCTAAACTTTACACAGAATTAAACACACCAATACCCAGACTCTGGACTCTTACCGGTAAGGACTTTGCCCGTGGTGGTCATGATGCATGATCAACCCTGTAGGAGCGGCATGATGCACTCATGTATCCCTCACCAGGGCTGCACTCATGCATCATGACTACAACAGACATGGCACATCACAGCACTATATGACCTTTAAAGGGGCATTCTCACCACTCACTTTTTAATCAAGTTTTCCACTGAAAATTGCAAAAAACGAGAAGAAAAAACGGACGATTTTGGAGACACGCGCGGTGATGAGAAACAAGTACCGGTATATTATTTGGAGTGGCCTTATGGATAAGTACCATAATGACATCATCAGGACAAGAAATGGGCAGAGTGTTTTAAAGAATTAATGACGCTGGGGGAAATAAACAAAAGACATATTGCAGCCATTAATAGAATATTTATCTGGAGCCTCAAGCGCATTACATGTATGTCTACAGTAATGGCGTAGTTAAGCACCGGTATGTGAATATTTATTTACCGTAAAACCTCGCGTATAAGGCTAAAGTGGGTATAAGCCGCACCCCGACTGTAGGCCGATCTTATAAGCAGCACTGACGATCTGAATCTGGTGACTTTTATACTGTATTATAATAGCAAAAACTTGTGTATAAGCCGCACCCTGACTCTGTCCGGGTCCTACAAGCCGCACTGGCGATCTGATTCACGTACAAGCCGCGGCTTCTACAACAAGGTTTTACAGTACTTTTATTTTTGAACAAATAGTTTTATTTTCAGGTATGTTCATACAGTTACATTTACCATGATATTTTTGTCGATTATTCGGTGATTACCTGGATTTAAAACTGGCCATGTTTTAAGTAAATAACTGGTTTTTAGTGGTAACCCTAAATCTGTACATAAATATAGTAACGACTTAAAAAAGCACAGGTCTGAGAAAATACATAGACAAATGCCGACTACATTGATACCATCTCTGATGTATTTCACCAGTGGGGGCTGGGGCCAGTCCCCAGGAGTGAAATACGTCAGACCAGTATCAAAGTAGTTGGCATTCGTGTTTATATTTTTATTTGGAGCCATTTAATGAAGGAAAGACAACTTTTTCTTAGCCCATTGAATATGGTCACATTGTATTCCATGGGGGGCATTGAATACGGTCCTTCCTATACTTAAGCATAGTAAATCTCAAAAAGATGGACAGGGTAGTAAAGAATTGTTTAAATGAGCGCTATTCTTGAAAACCGCTAAATGCCAGATATGATTATCTAACACTAATTCCTGGTCTTGTATAAATGCCTGGAGGTAGCTGCCACTATAGTACCGGTACGGTTACGCATCCCGCTACTTCTATAAGCGCCAAGTACGGTACATGGATGCACCCCGCCCCTTCTAAAAGCGCTACCGTAAATTCTCGTGTAGAAACCGCGGCTAGTACGAGGGTCAGATCGCCAGTGCGGCTTATAGGATCGGGTCGGGGTAGGGGTGTAGCTTATACGCGAGTTTTAGCCACTATGGTACAGTATTAAAGTCACCATAATCAGATCGCCAGTGCGGCTTATAGGATTGGCCCAATGTCGGGGTGCCGCTTATACGCGAGTTAGGCTTATACGTGAGTTAGGCTTATACGCGAGGTTTTACGGTGACTGTGGTACATGTACATGTACCCCTACAGGCTGCTCCCGTTGTCCTGCTGTACACAACATGGCTACAGCTACAATCAGGTTGCCATGACTAGCGACCATCTGCCCGGGTTGGCTTGGTTACCGCCGCGTCTCTCTATGTGCATTACACATGCACACGCTGCTCTTTTACCGCACTCTGTGTGGCACTGGTACCGTAAAACCTCATAAAACCCCCAGGTATAAGCCTAACTCGTATACTAGCCGCACCTAGACTTTGGGCTGATCCTATAAGCCACACTAGCGCTACCGTACCATAGGAGCAAAACCTTGCCAATTAGCCGCAAACTGACTCTGGGCTGATCCTATAAGCCGCACTAGTGATCTGACTAACGTACTAGCCGCGGCTTATACACAAGGTTTCACGGTACTTGCTGATCTACTGTTACACAGCTTTGGGCAGGAGATGAGTTGGAGTAAAAAAACTGAAATACAGAGACAAAGGTTCACGGGAAAATTCAACCATATTCTACAAAGATAACATGATCAATCATGCAGATATGTCCTCCCGATCGAGTCAGGACGTTTGGTATTGGCCGATCGAGTCGGCAGATCGGATTGGCCTCGTCTGCAGTGGCCTTAAACCAATGGGCCTTCTGTATTCAACATGAACTAAATAGTAGGAGTATTCGTGTCCTGGCGATGGCGATAGTGACATGGTATTTGGAGTTATTGAAGCCGTCTGGACGAGGCAGGGAGGGGAATCCTGATTTGTTAAAATTCTATAAACCTGGATTGAGTATAGCTTTACACAAATGGAATAATCACTTACAAGAATCAGCGAGAGATATAAGCGGAATTTGGACCCATTTAAACCTGGTTAGACTATAATTTACTTGACAGAAAAACCTCCCCTATAAGCCGACCACCCTCTTTGAGACGATACTAAAAGTCGAACAGGGATGCCAAGTTACCCAACCCCAAAATCGTATTTGTTACGACTTTTGGACCCCAAAATCGTAACAGATTTTGCTGGAAATCGTAACAAAAATCGTAACAGTAGCACACTCTTATATATAGATAATTGATGTCTTTATACTCCGTGTATAATATAATAATTAAGATCTTTAATGTGATTTCTTCACACATGTAGGCCTACTCATAGTAAGACAAGTTTATAGGCAGGGCATAGCAAGCAGTTTAAATGTTTCTCTTTTTTCACCACACCCGATTGGTAACAGTAACTACTTTCGTATACACCCTTCAGAAATTCCTAAAAATCGTAATTTGCCAGGAGAAATCGTAATGGGCGTAAAAGGGGTCAAAAATCGTAAAATTACGAAAAAATCGTAACACTTGGCATCCCTGGTCGAATCAGGCCTAAACTCCCCCGAAAAACGTCGGCTTATCAGATGGATTTTACTGTAGAGTCTCATACTTCAGGGCCGGGTTAGCAGCCCACTGTTAGGTGGCACTACACACTGATAAAATCAAATCGTCTAAAGTTGTCAAATAGTCGTCTTACATCAAAGAAGACTTTGGGGTATTCTTAGTGATTGTCATAAAATAAACAAGTTAATGGTTGTCCATCTGAGGACATACCCGGTTACCATCCCCCAAAATGACACTAGGCTCATCTGACTGACAATGTTAGCCCAGGCAGTGGCCCACTTCAAGTGACAAGTCTAAGGTTGTCAAAGTCTGGACCTGTCAAATGTCAGGTTTTCGGCCTAGTGGGTCTTCTATTGGACAACTCCAGCTAGAAGACCTGTTTCCTTGTCACTTAAATGAGTCTGCAGGAGAGTTTACTTTTTCAGTGTATGTCACTCTATGCCCCCCCCCCCCCGGCCCCATCATGGGATGTAAAGTGTGGTGCATTAAGTCACTTTGATATTCTCTCTGTCACTTTAGTGGCTACATAAAGGCATCTGAGAGTAAAGACAGTCACTAGCCTTGTGTGTGCCTCTGTAAGCCTTGTAAGGACCGGGTAGTGCTTTAATGTCCTTTACCGTCATGATGCATGAATGCAGCCCTGGCGAGTAACTGGCCAGTGCTGCATTCATGCATCATGCCGACCCTATGTGGTTGAGACACTCCCAGAGGGTGGGCATGATGCATCATTTCAGCACTGGTAAGTTACTCGCCGGAGCTGCATTGGTGCATCATGACGACAAATGTCATCTTTTAGCGACATCTGTCCTTACAGAGTTAAGGTTGGGGGCTGTGTGGTGTTTATTAACCTTTAAGGCTGTGTGAAGTATAAAAAGACGTTGCTATGACGACCCCAGTCCCGCACCTTTAACCTTATAGTGTAATTACTAATAGGCCGTAAGCGTGTAGGGGTCTTGTATTATAGTGTAATTACTAATAGGCCGTAAGCGTGTAGGGGTCTTGTATTATAGTGTAATTACTAATAGGCCGTAAGCGTGTAGGGGTCTTGTATTATAGTGTAATTACTAATAGGCCGTAAGCGTGTAGGGGTCTTGTATTATAGTGTAATTACTAATAGGCCGTAAGCTCGCCGCTTGTAGAAGTCTTGTATTTTAGTTTCAGAATACAGTAATTACCTTGATGCAATCTGATGTAAAGGACAAATCTTTTGGTACATTATGAGTCTATATTAACGAAATCAGAGAATTAATATTACTACAATACTAATGAAGTCCTTATTACTGTAAAAACTCGGATATAAGCCTAACTCGCATGTCATTGCACCCCTAACTCTGAGAAATCCTATAAGCCGCAGGCCCCAGGAACTTTTTTGAATTTTAAAACCCACAAGAACCAAAAGGGTTTGGTAGCCTACTTCACTATATGAGATTCTTTTTCCATGTCACTAAGCCCCATGTCGCATGTCGATTTTAAGAAATGCCCATGTCACATGTCACTTAACTGGCCATGTCCGATGTCGATTTTAAGAAATGCCCATGTCGCCATGTCGATTTTAGGGGTCTATACCCATGATATAATGCCCGCGCCCGCGCTATAATATCTATAATCATGATGCGGGTTGTACGAGGGTATCTAGATGTATACCACAGTACTAAATCCCCCAAGAGTAGGACCCCCAGATCGGGTTATGTGTTATTCCTGAGTTGGGGTGCGGGTAATACGCGAGATGCGGGTTATACGTGGGAATTCACGGTACACTTTTCCCAAATTGTGAATTCAGTAATTTTATAAAAACTCGCATATAAGCAGCACCCTGACCCTGGGCCGATCCTATAGGCCGCACTGGCTAACTGACTCGCGTACCAGCTATGGATTCCGTGCGAGAATTTCAATCAAAGCAAGAAGGTGCAGAATGCCCCACAGTCCGTTTGATTTTATTGAAATCATTCATTTTCCATACATGTATATTTCATGCCAGTACATGAATAATTTCCTCTTGTATGCATTTCTAATTTCATATTTTTGTTTAATTATCATGGCCATGTAACCGGAAATAACAGCATGCCTCTCCCGCGTCATGAATTATTCCCCTTTGAGTGAGTCTGTGCCGCCTCAGGAAATATCAGTTATTAACCTACGGTGGACGGCTAAGACAAAAGACTTCACACCTTGGTTATTTTCACATAACCGAAGGTTAAGTCAGATACCCCCCTCGGACCTGAGTTATGTAATATTAACAATGGTAGAGTGACTGGTGCCCTATGAGGGCACCAGTCAGTCTGTCATGGTTAATTGTACATATTCTCAGGTCCTTGTGGGGTATCTACTACATGAATCAAGCCATCCTGGGTGGGTGGTTTTGGAAGTGGGGAGGTTGATTGCAAGGAAAGACGCCGCCCTCAGCTTCCCACTACCGTAAATCCTCGCATAGAAGCCGTGGCTAGCACGCAAGTCAGATCGCTAGTGCGACATATAGGATTGGCCCAAGGTCTAGGTGCAGCTAATATGTAAGTTTTGCTAGTTTGGTACAGGACTAAATTTTCCATAATCACTACCAGACTCCCTTTGAGGCTTATAAGGTTGTCCCAAAGTCTAGCTGCGGCTAAAGCGCTAGTGTATGTGTGAGAATTTACAATACTGTATTTTTTTTTGTCATCCTGCGAATAAATGTAGGATATTGGGCCCCTGGGTTCACTTAGTTCTAATTCTCTAGTGGAAATACTGTAAACGTATATATCAGTCTATACGAAAACCTGCCGGACACCGGCTAAAAGCCTGCTGGTCCAGCAGAAAGACTTATCTGCTTGTAAATCGGACGATTATTAAGATTTCTAGAGAATGAACAAGAAAGCCTGAAAATAACACAAAGTGATGTTTATTGAAATGTTTCAAATATACTAGTAACCTCTATATAAATTCTTATTTAATACTCCATTCCTAAATTCAAGCATTTAATTCTCCCAGGTATCCGGGCCTGCAGATATTTAGCCGGGCCTGCTGAATAAAAAATCTGCAGGTTACAATTCATAGCTGACACACCTGATGGTCTTTGCTGCATGTCATTCCGATAGTGACGGTCCATGCTGTATTTCAACCACACAGGACATTAACAGTACTTGCTTCAATGTGCGATGTCCTTGGTCGTCATGATGCATGAATGCAGCCCTAGTGAGTAACTCGCTGGTGCTGCATCCATGCATCATGCCGACTCTATGACAGCTCCACGTTCATCTGGAGTCCTCCCAATTTCTTAGGATTGCATTAATTTAAAGCATCACAACGACCAATGGTTATAATATACATTACATCCATTTATAGCGAAAAAGCCTGTGCGTTACTATAGCTCAAAGGGCGCGCTCAATTTCAACCTGCCTGAGCGGGGGACCAAAGAATATTCAACCCCTCCAGCGGGGGGACCCAAAAAAATTCGACCTGCACGCGCGGAAATCCACCGCCCCCCCCTTCCTGCTGTTAAAAATGACCACTCCCTCTTAACCGTATTTCAGACACTTGAATAATGTCATCTTTTCCTGTATTTCAGACACATGCCTCTCAGATAACGCCGGTTCCCGTCTGATGCTGCAGACCCATCGTGCACCCTGCACCTCAGGTAAGGAACGACTCCTTCTTAACTACAAGGTATCTTAGTTTAGGCCACTCAAAAAAATTAAATGGTTTCTCATCACCGCGCGCATCATAGAAATCAGGTTCTGTGGTCAGGCCAAAAAAAAAAGGTTGTTTCAGGTCACCCGACCGACCCTAGCAAAACAGGGCCGACCTTACATTTTTTGTGCAATTTTGAAGAAAATTTAATATTTTTACACTCTTTGGGTCATTTTTAGGGTTTACACGGAAGACGACTAGTACTTTCATGTTAATAAAATAAAATAAGATAAATATCCGATCTACTGACCCTACGGTAGTCTTTCTTCTCATGTTACCTGAAACAACCCTCTTTTTTTGGCCTAAGGTTATCATTTTTTCCTTTCTAATTTCTGATAAAAAAAAACGTAATAAAAATGGACAAATATTTGGATATTTGGTATTAAATCAAAGCTAATAAATGCAGTAAAATAGAAATATCCTACATTTTCCCAATTTTTAAAGATCAATAAGTTCTCAACTACTAAAATGGTAATTTTGGCCATGAAAAACATATATCATCCTATACATTTTTACCTGTGGATGAAAAAAAAGAGAGGAAAAAACGCCTCCCTCGTCATATTTTTCAGACCTTGGTGATGAGAAAACACTTTTTGTTGAGTGGCCTTAATTAATGCTTGTGCTAACTGTAAAAATGTTTATTATGGTTATTATTGTAGTGTTGGCTTAATCGAATTCTGAAGTAAAAAAGTGAAGTGAAGTAATAAATTTATATCGCCTTTGTAAAATAATGTAGATTGTCAGAATATGAAATTGTACATTTACAACTGTTCCATAATGACCTTCATGTAACTACTGGTACCGGACATGACGTCATCACCAGGTGTGTGTGTGTGGTGTTTCCCAGAGGACAGGTTTACATCATGTATACACAAGTCATGTCATCCAACATCACCATTTACATCACCATTTACAAAAAAAACAAAAAACAATATAATGTGGTTTAATTGACAATTTGTCAGAATAACAGATGAGTGTATTAATCACAAACAGTGCTTTAATTGGAGACACACGCCAGGCCTTAGTTTAATAGCCTGCCTTTAAGGGCCCCGTAGTGCTATAAGTATAATGCAAATACGGTATAGCTCTCCTAGGTGAGAGGACAAATGTTTAGAGTGTTATCTTAATCTTAAATCTTAAAATCTTAATCAAGTGTCTTAAAATCTGGCAGGGCTGTTTTGCTTTGACACACTGTCATCCACCTAGTGTCACCTACCCAAACTATGCAACCTGAGGTTTACCTTTATAGTATATACCCTACATCCAGATCAGACAACATATACATCTAAAAGAAAAGAAAAAAATCGGGGTTAGGGGGCAGAGCCCCCCCCCCCCATTAGGCCTACATACTAAATAACTAGCCTACTACACAGTGGACTTACTGCTATATGACCTATATGAGGAAAGGTGGCGCCCTCTCTTTTGAAATTGAGATACCAAAGTTAAGACAAGTAAGACTATCTTAATAATGCAATTAAGGTAACGCACTAAACGTTTGTCCTCTCACCTGGGAGAGCTATCCCTGACGTGCAAATATATTGCCCCGTGCTCCGGGCCCGCGCTATCATATTTATTATAGTCATGATGTGGGTTGTACGATTGTTTTTAAATGTATACCACAGTACTAAATCCCCCAAGATTAGGACCCCAGATCGGGTTATGTGTTATTCTTGAGTTGGGGGTGCGGGTAATACGCGAGATGCGGGTTATACCTGGGAATTTACGGTACTCTAATGCCCCCCGGTGGCTGAAGTGGACACTAGCACGTTGTAGTTCAGTATTCTCCGTCCAGGGGGCAGCACCTCCCCGTGACGGGAACCTGTCACAGCTCTCAGTGAGGGGAGAGAAAGCAACACTAGAATAAACAAGGAAAAAGTAACACTAGAATAAACAAGGAAAAAGTAACACTAGAATAAACAAGGAAAAAGTAACACTAGAATTAACAAGGGAAAAGTAACTCTAGAATAAACAAGGAAAAAGTAACACTAAAATCAACAAGGAAACGGTAACACTAGAATAAACAAGGGAAAAGTAACACTAAAATAAACAAGGGAAACCCAACTAGAATAAACAATTAAAACCCAACACTAGAATAAACAAGGAAAACCCAACACTAGAATAAACAAGGAAAACCCAACACTAGAATAAACAAGGAAACCCCGATGAAGATGTAGGTCATGAATGACTTCAAAGAAGCTGTAGACTGTTGCACAGCAAAATCAAAAACAATTACAAAATTGAAGATTATAATGCTATTTCCTTTTTGAATTCTTTATTTATCCTAGGTTAAGGTAAGAAAAGTTGTGCTGAATACCCAGCCTTATGGTGCATACATCAAAACTAATTAGCACAATCTGTTGGCAGTCGCTATTAAGTAGGATAGATATGCCATTTAGTGAGAAACACACTTGCAACGATCACCAAAGGGAGATCGTCATCATAGCACTTCTAAAGAATAACAATATCGTTATTTGCTGCACAAAAGCCCACTGGGCTGGCAGGGGATATATTTCTTTCCCCAAAGCTCCTTTGCACAGGGAGTATGGGTGGTTCATTTGCCTGTTGCCCTTTAAAGACTGCATAAGGCTTGAGGGCACACTACTGTTTAGGCATCACGATGCATGAATGCAGCTGTGGATAGAAGCCTGCCAGTGCTGCATTCATGCATCAGTCCAACCATACAGGGTTATTAGTGATGCAGAGTAATGCAGTGCCGTCAACTTGCTCACAAGCGCTGCGGTAGTAAATCAAGATGACAAATAATTGGAGTATAATAAGTAGTAGTTAAACCGCTGCCAGACCGCTGTACGTAGGATATTGGCGACAGTCTAGGCTGATCACAAATCAGTAGACGAGTGTGCTCAGCGGTGAGTAAGCCAATATCCTTAGTACATGGGTCTGGAGTGGTTTAACTAACTTTTCACACCTTTTCTGCGTCATATACAGTCAGGCCAATTCTTTTGTTCTGACGGCCAAGTGTATATAAACTATTAAGCTATCCTATTATGCATTAAATGATTTGGTATGCACCACTTCCCTATACCCCACCTTTCCCAGTAGGTCCGCTACCCCCACTTGGGCCCCACCCACCCTATATATAGGTCTGAGTACCTGTCGTGGCTCCACTCCAACTGTTGCTTTTAAAAAATAGGGGTACCGAGATGTGGGCACTTAACGGGGTTAGTCAAACATCTAAGTGTCCCCCCCCCCTTCACACACACTCACTCACACACACACAGATCCCGACAAACACCTGGGATTTAGGCACTCTATGTACCCCAAGTGTTCTGGCAGCACGAATTGAAATAGGGCCAAAAAAAAGAAAAAAGCTCACACTGAAACAAACCTCTCTTTTTTTGGCCTAGTGCTCAGAAAATGAGAACGATGCTGGTTAACCATAAAACATAATTTTATAACTTGTCAGGTATTCATTATTTCGTTGTCGATATACCGACATAGTCGATATATAAGAATAAGAGGTAGATTAATCCTGAAATAAATATATTAATACAGTAAATTATGATAAATTATGAGGCTATGTTAATTAAGGGTAGGTTAATCCACACATGTGTACATGTATTAACCATTTAGGGACCCAGAAGGGTCATCTTTATTTTGCGTCATGATGCACCAATACAGTGCTGGTGAGTAACTCGCCGTGCGCTGCATTAGTGCATCATGCCGATCCACCCTTCGGAAGTTTATCGACCCTATGGAATAGGCAGATATGATGCAGGAATGCAGCGCTGACGACATATACGGGACTAGCGCATTAGGCTATGGGAGCCGCCATCTTGGCTCAGAGCAATGCATTGTGGTTAGGCCCCCGACTCCAGAGCAGTGCATCATGGGAAAATTTCTTATCAGCACCTTTGTTCTAGGTGTGAAGAGAGGGGATTAGCCTGATAAGGAGATGGGGTTTAGCCCCCGACTACCTGAGGTACCAGGATGTGCTAGTCCCGTATACACCAGGATGCATTCAGGCGTCGCATATTAAAACAACACACGTCCGTTAAATGGTTAAAACAAAACTAGAGGCTCATTGTGTGAGCCTGGGCAGTACCTGAGTGGGGGGGGGGGGGTGAGGTGAGGTTAATGTGAATTAGAGTATTCAGACTAATAAACAAATTGAAATTGAAATGAATTGATGCTGGTACCGTATTGACATTTTGCCGGCTATAGCCGGTCTCCGGCAGGATTTCGTATTCCGCCTTAGCTAGATGATCAGTGGATAGCGCCATTCCCACTGGTACTGGGTCTATCCCCAGTACTCACAGCAACCAGCTTAGGCAAATCTTGTAGCCTAGATTATCACCTAGTCCAGGATAGGGTAGGGGTTAGCACTGTGGACTCATGATGCAGAGTACTTGAGTTCAATTCTCTTCCAGGTAATGCATAGTAATCAATTTCATAAGTAAGGTGATTTTGGAAACAGAATTCATTAATTTACAATACTAAAGAAACTTTAGAAATATATATTTAAAGGACATACACTTATTTGGCCTGGTAGGGATTTGAACTTGGGCTCCCAGCATTATGAGAACACAGTACTAACTAATACACTATCCTGGACAAGGTGATATGAGTATTCTCCAGTTCTCAATACCTGCACCCTGCCTGTACGCTAATCTCGGCCACGAGATTTGGCTGAGCTGGTCCTTGCAGAGCAAAGGGTTATGATTGTTACCAGTGGTCCATAAGGTGGAGCCACTGTATCTCGCTTATGCGGGATAAGCCTCGGACACTGGTAAATATCCGCGGCTGATGCCTTGGACAATTACCCTGTCCTTGGCTTATAACACTCATACAGCAAGTCACCTGTATCATATCTACCACATACTTGCTGTTCATGTATGCAGTACACATACATGTCATTAAACAGAGCCTATTAGCATGTCACAGTTCATTAACTGTGACATGTTCAACGATGTTGGCTCCCCATGGCTCCTCCCCCCCCCTCAGTTCATTAAATGTAACATTTCATACCCCCCCCCCCCCCCCCAGTGCAGTAGGATCATCCAGGACCACGTGACTGTACCGGGCCACGTGGGGAGCCTGCCCGGTGTCAACACAGTCACACACACACACACATTATTAAGGGAATGGTCATTATGGGGGTCTGGGTCCCAATTTCCCCCTGTCGATTTTAAGAAATGGCCATGTCACCTTGTCGATTTTAATGAAAAAGCCATGTCCCATGTCACTAAGTCTTAAATTCCTCATGTCGCATGTCACTAAGCCCAAAAGGGCCCATGCCGCCTTGTCGAATTTACAGGGGGTGGTGGATATTTGCGAATGTATTTCAGACCCCCCCCCCCCCGCCTAACTTTTTCTGACCACCCCACCCCCATCCCCGTTGTATCAAGCTGTCATTTTTATTGGGGGAAAAGGGAAGGAAATAAATAAAGAAAAAGGAAACAGAATCCCCACGTGTGTTGATACATAATGACCCCTCCATCAGTCCTCCAGTCCCCCCCCCCCCCCCGCCCCCACACACACCATACAACCAGTACTCACGTCCACACACCATACAGAGTAGCTGGGTGGTGAGGTCTACCACCTCTGCCACCACAGCTGGTGTTACAGTGTTACTGTACCCCCCCCCCCCCCCCCCCCATCACACACACCTCCCCCTCACCCCCCCCCCCCCCTCACCTACCTCACCTGACCAGGCTGCAGACGTGGCTACTGCCGGCCCCTGTACACCAACACATACACACACACACACACACACACACACACACACACATACACATACAGCAGTGGTCAGTGCGTGGTCACAACACCTTAAAGACACAGCGCCCCTATATATAGGGCTGAGGACCTGTCCCGGCTGCACTCTGACTGTCGCTGGAGGGGTGCCGAGATCTGCGCCTTTAACACCTGGACTACCTGTCCTGTACCCTACCTGGTACCAGTACACACCTGCCTGCCCCTCCTACAGGTGCCCCTTACATGGACCTACAGGTGCCCCTTACATCACCAGGCGGCCACCCCAGTACCAGCACCACTACAGCACCTACAGGGTAGAATGGATCCTACAGTTGTACGTCATTCTGTCATTACGGTATTATAGGATTATTATTGTGTATTAAGATTATTTTACACCAGTGGCCACTAGTGCATTATAATATCCCACCCAGGCCACAGCTGGATTCAAACACAGGATCTAAACACGGGATCCAAATACGGGATCCAAATACGGGATCCAAAACGCAGGATCCAAAACACAGGATCCAAACACGGGATCCAAACACGGGATCCAAACACGGGATCCAAATACGGGATCCAAAACAAGGGATTCAAAATAACAACAGCAGGAGTTGCATAAAGCAGCAGATCTATACCTGGCACTATTCATTGGCCACACTGCATATGGCTAGTAGCCCTAGTATAATCCCCCATCCAAAACACAGGATCCAAAACACAGGATCTAAAATACAGGATCTAAAAACGGGATCTAAAAACGGGATCTGAGCCCTAGACCACCCCTTCTGGATCCGCCCCTGATATGTGCATCTTTGTACCTCACGTGGAATATGAAGTTGGTGTGGGGTGTGGATCGTGTAGCGTGTAGGAACCTGAATGTATGTGGGACCCGTGCCCCTGATGTAACCCTCTAAGGGTGGCGTCATGTCCTTGGTCGTCATGATGCATGAATGCAGCCCGGCGAGTCTCCCACCAGTCCTGTATGAATGACGACCCTTCAGGAGTGTATCAACCATGTAGGGTCGTCATGATGCTTGAATGCAGCCCTGGCGAGTTACTCGCCAGGGCTGTATTCATGCATCATGACGACCAAAGTTATGATGCATTAAAGCATGATGCCTTCCTTAAAGGGTTGACTGGCTAGTTTACATGATGTCTACATCAAGAGCTGGGATAACAGATACTTCCCTGTGACTGTCAGGTAGACAACCACCGTAGGGTACTTAGGTACAGTTACATACACAGATAGCGGGTCGGTGTGGGGGGGGGGGGGGGGGCTCGTGGATGGACGACAGGCAATGGTAGCTGATAGTACAGATATCACTGAAGGACATGACTCCTTGCTCCTCATCATAATTTATAGTATACCGTAAAACCTCGCGTATAAGCCGCGGCTAATACCCGAGTCAGATCGGCAGTGTGGCTTATAGGATCCGTCAAGGCACAGGGGGCCGCTTATACGCGAGGTACTATGGTACAGTACTAAAAGTCACCATAATCAGACCACTGGTGTAGTTTATAAGATCGTCCCTCCAGAAGGGTCCAAATTTGTTGGGTTCCCCCCAAATCCAACCCCCCCCCCCCCCTGTTGTTAAAAAATGACCACTCCCTAAAGGTGACAGTTGACAACACCTAGAGGGGCCTTGTGACAGGCGATGCCCTTAATCCCTCCTCAGTCAGCCACATTTGGGATACCAAAGGCCATGGTTGTCTAGCCCTGCACATCAGAAGCCGGCAAATAGAAAATAGATACATGTACTTGCTTTCCCTCAAAAAGAGGAGTGTAAATTACGTGCCCCGGTAGCGGTTTTCTTCCTTTCATCTCATAGACACAGTCACTGCTGTATTAGGGAAGCAGTATTCTAAATCCCTGCTAAGAATTTTAATCCCTGTCTCCATTTTATACAAACAATATCAAAAGATTCTTTGTATTGTCTAGAACGGCCAACCCAGGGTAATGACTTCCATGGCTTCATCCACGCATCATGCCGACCCATCGGGAGTGTATCAACCCTGATCTGATTTCTATGGCTGCAGCACTTGTGAGTTATTCACGACAAATTGGCATCATGCATTTACGGGTCACATACTGCGTTAATGCACCTCTGTCGTCATGATGCATGAATGCATTAATACATCACACTCACTCCTCAAGGCTGATAAGGCGGTGATCCACTGTAGTCGTGCGAGAGAAACCTGCGAGTACACTAGCAGGAATCAAAACTTTTAGATTTCTGCGAATTTACTCGCAAGTCGCACGCCCCTTGCGACAACGTTGTCGCAGGGACTCGCAGCAGCTGATCCACTGATGGAATGTTTTGTCCGTGTGTACTCGCACGAGTGTGATTCGCAGCAAATTCGCAGCAAATTCGCGGCAGTGGATCACCGGCTATACACTCCTGCAGGGCCTTCATTAAATGTAACATTTCATAGTAGACTCATCGAGACTGCATTTGTGGATCATCGTGAGGGTATAGAACTTGACTACACTGTGCGACCCTTAACGGGTTTAAGCTGAATAAGTAAACCCAGTCTATATATACATATATGTAGTAGCTTCATGGAGGGATTAGGTGACTGGACGACAGCCACAGTTATATGTGAATATGGAGTTACAACTACTGACCCGTAGCAACCCGTGTATACATGTGTATACGTGGATACTGTGTATAGCTGTAGATGGGAACGGGGGGACCAAAAAATTTGCACCCCTTTTAAATGTAAAAGCCTGCGTGTTACTATAGCCCAAAGGGGTCGGCCACGCTGAATTTCAACTTGCCTGAGGGGGGGACCAAAAGAATGTCGACCTGCTCGCGCGAAAATCCACCGACCACCCCCCCCCCCGTTGTTAAAAAATGACCACTCCCTTAGGTGACTACTGCCCCATAGCAACCAGTGTACACGTGCATATGGTGTATAAGCTGTAGATGGGAATGGACTCCCCCCCCCCCCAAAAAAAAACAACAAAAAAAAACCAAAAAAAAAACAAAAACGGTTGTTAAAAAACTTACCACTGCCTTAGGTCAGACCCATACGATACGGTAGTTGTATGACATGTATATACGTTGAGCAATAGTGGCTATGAAGGATACCATAGTGTGACAATGCCTAGTCTGGAAGAGATATAGATCATACTTGTATAGCATTGTCTGCGGCCATACAGAACTAAACCACGTGACCTAATTGTGGTTAATACCAGTTAATTAGTCCGTGTCATGTTGTCCTTTTGATGACGCGTCACGTGACCATTATTTATGTTAATTAGCTGCTGTAAGGTCGCCTTCCTGTTAGGGGTGCGGCCTTCGTGGTAAGGTCAAGGTCACCGAGGTCAAGGTCACTGGGGTCAAGGTCACCGGGGTCAAGGTCACAGACAGACACGTGTCATGACATGACATATTTGATGTGTCAGAATCATGAGAAATAATTGTTTATAATTGTCCCTTTAAACACCGGCCCGCCGTATATAAAGGGCTGAGTCCCTGTCATGCCTGCACTCCGACTGTTGCTGCCAGGGGACCAAGTTCTATGCCTTTAAGGCCGGGCTTTAAGGACGGCATGTTGCACTGGACAATAACAGGTTAGGGAGTGATCATTTTTTAACAACAGGGGGGGGGGGTGGTTTTCCGCGCGGAGCGCGCGAATTTTTTTTCACCCCCCCCGGTCAACGGGTCGAAATTTTTTACCCCCCCCCCCTACGGGTCGGAAATCGGCGCGCGCGCGGGCCCTTTGAAGCATAGTAACGCGCGGGCTTTTTGGCCCAAAACAGGTTAAATTTTTTTGACCCCCCCCCCAAGAGGGGTCCAAATTTTTTACACCCCCCCCGGTCAAGGGGTCCAAATTTTTTTGCCCCCCCCCCCAAACCAACCCCCCCCCCCTGTTGATAAAAAATGATCACTCCCTTAGACACTCCTAGCGGTATATGGACATACACTAGCCTGACTAGGCTAACTAGGTGGCTGCAGATGGGTCAAAAGCGACCTGGCGACCTGGGCTGTTTTGGACAGCGACTTCCGACCTAAGGGCAGGCAATGATATAAGCGACCTGGCGACTTTTGGACAAAATTTACAATAGGTGGGGGGGGGGGGGGGGCTCTGCACCCCCAAATAGCAGGGGCGTGGCAAGCAGTGATAAAGTAGGGGGGGCTAAGGGGTATTTTGACCCTTTTTGAGCCCTTTTTACGTGACCCTTTTGGTTTGACCTTTTTTGGGGTTGGTCAAAAGTGGGTGGGGGGGGGGGGGGGACATGTCCCCCCCCCGTCCCCCCCGGTTGCCACGCCCCTGATAATAGAGCATGTTGAGAGACATTCAGACAAACAGATATACTGTGGTCGTACTTTATTTCGCTGGGTATATATTTTCGCTATATTCACGGAAATGAAAAATCCGCGAAATTCTTATATGCTACAGTATGGAATAAATACCCGCGAATTAGTCTTTTTTGCCTCCTCAGCGAAAATTTACACCCGTGAATATAAGTACTTTCACAGTATGTAAGAGGGCTCCAGACGGGTAAATTCGACATGGCGACAGGCCCTTGTTTTAGGCCTTATGGACAAGGGACAAGGTAATGCTGGGGGGTTGGCGACAAGGGACAAACCTACCCCTTTGAATTGACAAGCGACAAGACCCATTTCTTAGGATCGACAAGGGACATTGGCATTTCTTAGGATTGACAAGTGACACAGCTACCCAGTCTAGAGCCCTATTACGTTCCTGGTTTACTCTACTCTGCTGGTCTCAACACCCCTGTAGATATCCAGAGAAAATAAAGTGACATCAAGTCTGTACATGATCGAATGTATCTGTAAAAATAAAAGTAGACATGTCTCAACTATATGTAGATGTAACTTCATTGAATATAATCACTAATTACTAGAACAATCGGCAAAATGGGTGGCCATGCATGAGTACCTACCGTAAATTCTTGCGTAGAAGCCGCGGCTTGTACGCGAGTCAGACTCAGCTTTCTTTTGATACCAAACATGCCTATATAGGACGATATAGGGTGCGGCTTGTACGAGAATTTTTGTTAGTATACTACAGTACCAAAATCGCAATATTCAGACCCCCTCTGCGGCTTATATAATTTGTCAAAGTTAGCGGTGCGGCTTATACGCGAGTTAGGCTTATACGCGAGAATTTACGGTAGTGCTAAACCAGAGCATCTCTATTCTACCACATATACCTACTATAGGTGTAGAGTTAGTGCACCCATCTACATTAAGACTGGGTCAGCAGCCCCTATATAGGTTCACCTTATACATAGACGTCTATGTGCCTCTACATGGGTACCCACAATTTTGGCCGTGTCACAGTGTGGATTTTAAGCAGGAGGGCAGTGGCATCGTGTCGATTTTTAGGTATATAAGAACTTAGAGAAAAACCCCATGGGTTAAATTCGACACGGGCCACGCAGCGACACGGCCCTTTTAGGCCATTTTAAAAATTGATGGACACAGGAAAATCTGGGATAAAAATCGACCCACAGAGATTTTTCTCCAAGTTCCTATATACCTAAAAATCGACGCAATGACACAGTTCTTCTGCTTAAAATTGAATTGTCTTGAAGGGGGGGGGGGGGGGCTTTCAAAATGTCGACCCCTCTCGCAGAGAGACCAAAAAGATTTCACTGCTCCCATGCAACATTTCACCAACCCCCTCATGGTAAGACAGATTTCAAATTAAATAACAACAACCACACCCTAGTTAGTATGTCGGCGTGTTTGACGACGATGACGACCTAGAGGTGGGTCTGTCTGCACTATACCTGTGTTTTATAACAATGTGGCCAGAGGCCAGACTAGTCAGCCCAGGTGAGGACCTCACTGGTTGGGCCAAAAAAAACAAAAGCTTTGTTTCAGGTCACCTGACCGACCCTATCTAAACAGGGCCGACCCTACGTTTTTTCATGCAATATTTCCCCCCTTTTGCTCATTTTTTAGGTATTCGAAAAAGTTGGCTAGTACATTCATGTTAATAAATCAAAAAAAAAAAATCTGACCTACCGACCCTACATTTTCCAGCTATTTTTATACCTGAAACAAACTTTTTTTTTACTTTAGCTAGATGTGGGGACAGGTTGTTGGAAGTCGGCCAGCTTGAAATAATTTGAACTATTCAGCTCTGCCTGTTAGCAAAGGTGGTGGCACAGCCAGGATGGGATGGCCTCAGTTTTTATAAATGAGTTAGGCCAAAAAAAAAGAAATAGACAAATGCCAACGCCCATTAATACTGTCTCTGTTGTATATCACGAGTGGGGGCTGGGGCAGTATCCCACGAAGCCGCAGGCTGAGTGGGATGCGCCCCAGCCGCCACGAGTGAAATACACCAGAGTGGTATCAATGTAGTTGGCATTTGTGTTTATTTTTTTATTTGAAGCCATTTAATGTATGAAAACCTACTTTTTCTTAGCCCATTGAATACGGCCATGTTGTATTCAATGGAGGCATTGAATACGGCCCTTCAGTGTTAAAGCATAGGACATCTTGTATTTCAAAAAAATAAGGTTTGTTTCAGGTAACATGAGCAGAAAATGTAGGGTCGGTAGGTCGGATTTATTAATTTTTTAACTTCTTTTTAAAAATACTAGCCGGCTGGTCCGAAGACCCTAAAATTGACAAAAAATGGTAAAAACACGGATTTTTTTTTCAAAATTGCATAAAAAAACGTAGGGTCGGCCCTGTTTTGATAGGCTCGGTCGGGTGACCTGAAACAAACCTCTTTTTTGGGCCTTAGATTCATAGGTGAAATAAATGGTTCAGTAAATAGGGTTAGAGTGGGCCATGTTGGCTGTACACTCCATCCACCAGTGGGCGCCATAGACTGCTGAGGGACAGGGAGTTACCAAGTAGACCCTCTTAGTGAGTCTTAGTATTCTTTGCCCTTTGGGTAAAGTATGTGCCCCCTCCCTCCTAAATATACTCGTTTTATTCTTCCATAGAGACAAAATGAAACTAGAACAGCTAACAATGTATGTCCTATGGTCTAGCATCATGATCCTAGAAGCATCATGCCGCCCTTAACATTTTGAGAAGGTGAAGTCAGAATTATGACACCAACGATACCAAATACAGCCGCGATTTAATCAGGCTAATAGCCCTAACTCCCTGGGTGTAGGGGGAAACACCCGTTGGAATGTGGGAATGGGTTGTGACAATGATTACCCTAAAGATATTCCTGGTAAAAGGGGGATTTGAATGGACCACATCGTACTCTTGATTTCCCATGTGTTTCATCGATTCTGATTGCATTGGGATCCAACCGTTCACAGTTCGCATGGCCAGCTTCCGGTTTCCAAATGCAAGGCAAGGAAAATCTTCAAAGTGAATAGCATCGTGGTTGGGGGGGGGGGGGGTGTATTGTTCGTCGGAAATATTTGATCCATTATTGAACATTCAATAACCTTTGAACCAGTTACCATTAGGTAGGGGCAACAACAGATACGCCACGTTTCCTACTATTGAAGGAATTTCTACTTTATGGTTGTAATTTCTGTATTGAATCATGTTAATTTCCGACAGAAAATTGACCAAAATTGTAAGATTTCCTACTTTTAGTGAACGATGTGGCATCTTTGTGTACAAAGACATATTTGTACATGGGTACCCAGAATTTTGGCCGTGTCACTGTGTCACTTTTTAGAGCAAAACAGCGTGTCACTGCGTCACTTTTAGGTATATGGGAACTCAGAGAAAAAACTCTGTAGGTCGATTTTTATCTCAAAATTGTCTGTGTCCGTCGATTTTTAAAAGAGCCGTGTCGCACGTGTCGAATTTTACCCATGTAGGGGCACATATTTGTATAAGCAGTTTATTGGACTTTGACTCACTGATTTATCAAACATCTAGAATTAGGACTATAATTAGCTTTGACACTGTCGTGTCGGCCCTAACCCCGTCAGTCAGTTCTGGGACGTGCAGGCTTTCTCACTCTGTGCCCTCGGCCAGATAGTGGTCACGTGACCAAGCATAATTGATTATTATTGGAGGTGTTAACGCCATTATTCTTCCTTAAAGCGGTACTCTGACCCATTCCCTCGTTAGTTGACTAGAACAATACTAGAATTTTGTCTCGTGAATGCTATTGTGCTCACTCTGATACAACGTATTCCCTCTACGAAATCAGTATTTTAATCTAACTTACTGGGTATGCGGCTTATCCTTAGCACCACCATAGCGGGCCAATGCGTATAGTAAAAAGGGCCCCCTGAAAGCCAAGATTTTGCGTTTGCATTGGAAACAATACGCTATGGCAGTGCGCCTCCAGAAAGTACTGGCAGTCCTAAGGATATAGGATTCTGCCATGGTAGGGGTGCGGCTTATACGAGAGGCTTATATGGGAGAATTTATGGTACCTTACATTGTAGATGCAGGGTTATCAACATTGGATAGACTGGCGGAATGTCCCACTACACTGAAAAAGTAAACTTGTCTCCAGACTCGTCTAAGTAACTGTCATAAAATAAACGAGTCAAAAGTTGTCTAACCTATCAGCTTACCATCCCACAAATAGAATCTGGAGCTGGCAAATGTCGGGTTTTAGGCTGGCACATGCCAATTGGATCTTCTATCTCCAGCTAGAAGACCCACTTCCTTGCCACTTAGACCATTTTTTAACTCGTTTATTTTATGACCGTCACTTAGAAGAGTCTGGAGACAAGTTTACTTTTTGAGTGTATTGGTCCAGCTGCCGCCCACTCTGTGCTATACCAGCACCCAGTAACTTTGTGACTACACTTGTGTACTAGTATTGTGCATCTATTACTTTACTCCTGCCGCGGCTTCTGCGAGAGTCAAAACCTAAGTGCGGCTTATAGGATCCTCCCAATATTGGGGTCAGGCTTATACATGTACAAGGGGTTTTGCTTAACAGGACTTATTTCAATTATAACAATTGTATATGATAATCAGAAATGGGTACTAGTATTTTAACAGTATAGTGCAGTACTAAATTACCAATTTTCAGATAGCCTGTGCGGCTTATAGGGTTCTTCCGAGTTAGGAGTGCGGCTTATATGAGAGTGAGGCATATATGCAAAGTTTTACGGTGCACTTAAGGCGGTGATCCACTGTCGCGAGTTGCTTGCAAATTCGCTCGTACAGGGGAGGCTTACGAGTGTAAATCGCCCCAAAATAGCAGCAAATTCGCGGCAGTGGATCACCGGCTTTAAAGTGTTAGCACAGAGTGGTTGATATTAGTGCCTTATATTGTAGATGAAGGGTTGAGAAACAGGAGTTTTGGAAAACAGGAGTTTTGGAGTAGCAGAATGTGCCCCCATACATCCAGCTGACACAAACCCAGTGCTACCCCAGCACACGACACTAACTCTGTGAGACTGTATCATTGTGGACATTATCCATGACTTTACCACTGACTCTCTGAGAACACACACACACACACCATGGCTAAGTTGACGTCGACCCTGACGTCGACGCTGACGTCGCCCATTAAGTCGGAGATGACGCCGGGTAAGGTTAACGCCTACATGAACAGTAAGGAGAACTTCTGTTTGATGCCCAACAGTGACTTCGGCCGCCGTAAGTTCTTCTCCGTCCCGATGAGCCGCCAGTTCAGCCTGGGCAAAAACAAGAACCAAGGTCCAGGTAGGTACAGCTTTTTGTGGATTTTACCAAATAAAACAAAGTTAGTTTACGGATTTTGGTTTTCAAAAATTGGTGAGGGCGGGCGATTTTATTTTATTTTTATTTTTTTTCTCTTAACGGATTCTAACCTTGAATCAAGGGGAGCGGGAGATTTTTTTTTTCTGAGGCAAATTTAGAAAAATATTTTTTTACAAACTTAAATTTCCTGGCTCCCGGTGAAAGAATTAGCGACCAAAACTGTTTTTTCAAAAGAAATAAAACTTTCACCACTCAAAAAAAGGTTTCTCATCAGCAAGCACCGAGAAATATAAGGCCTAAGGCCGAAAAATGAGGTTTGTTTCAGGTAACCTGAGGAAACTTTCTTTTTGGCCTTAGCTTTAATTTGATACCAAATATTACAATATCTGTCCAGTTTTATCAGTTTTGCCATAAAACTTTGCAAAAAAGGAAGATGAGAAACCCTTTTTATCAAATTGTATATACAGTAAAATTCCGTTATAACGAAGTCCTTTAGGCAGGCAAAATAATTCGTTATAAACGAATTTCGTAGTATCCAAATAGAGCATTTTGGGGACCCTAAATTGTTAGAAACCCTACGGACTCCTTATATATACATGTATATAGATTATAGATATGCATTTAGATATATATATCATGTATCCCGATATGCGTGTACGTGTATTTATATATACTGGTACAAGCAAGTAACACAGGAGTTCACCAATACATGTACACAATGGTCAACTCACCTGCCTTTAGGCAACCAAAACACCTACCCTAAGTTGGGATGTTAGGCAGGGCAGGAGGAATGTGCAGGGGGGGGGGGTACCCACGGCTCCTGAGCGGCCTGTAGGAGGGGTAGGACTTCTGTTTGAACTCTGGACATCAGGTCGGAGGGGGGGGGGTGTGGAAGGCAGGGGGGGGGGGGGGTACCCACGGCCCCTGAGCGGCCTGTAGGAGGGGTAGGACTTCTGTTTGAAATCTGGACATCAGGTCGGGGAGGGGGTGTGGAAGGCGGGGGGGGGGGGGGCTGAGCGGCCTGTAGGAAGGGTAGGACTTCTGTTTGATGTAGGGGAGGTTGGGAAAGTGGGTTGTAGAAGGCCAGGGGCTTGTCCTTGACGCATTAGTGGCCCAAAAATAGTTTGTTATAAGCGAATTTCCATATGAAAAGATTCGTAAAAACAGGATCTTTTTACTATAGAAATGTATGAAAATGGTTTCTGGCACAGCAAATTGTTTGCTATATCCGAAAATTCGTTGTAACAGAATTCGTTGTAGCGGAATTTTACTGTATTTAACCCTTCAAGGGCTGCATAGTACTTTAAAACACCAAACCATTTTTCGTCACTCGCTTCAGCACCAGCGAGTAACTCGCCGGTGTTGGATTGGTTGTGCGTATTTATGATATAGCATCGTATAATATCGATGACATAATCAATTTTGGTTATGAGTGAATTAGGAAAATAACAAAGTAAAACTGGAAATTAAGATTGGGACGATAGACATAGTGAAGCTTAACAATGTATAACCCACCCGTCTACATTACTCCTATAGTTTAGCAGGTTGGCATAATTCTGTTTTATCGATTACACATTATATTGAAATGATAGAGTATGCAAATCAATCATTACAACGGTATGACAGTAATTATTTTACCCACATTTTTGTGAATCTGAAATAATTTCATCAATATTCACATGGGTACAATATAATATGAACCATAAATAATGCCAAGAAGCCTCAAGGAAAGATTTGTTGGCATGATGCAGCAACGCAGCACTGCATCAGTGCATCAGGGCCACGCTGCATGAGTATCAATCCTTTAGGGTAGTCATGATGCCTTCATACAGCCTTGGCGAGTTACTCACCAGTGTTTCATTTATGTCTCATGTTAACATAGGGCATATACAATGTACCATGGAAGCACCGTGTTCTGTATAGAAACACTGTGTAGAAGATACCATGTGGTCCAGATATAATTTTTGCAGTGTGTTTTCAATGGATGGAATTATAGCGTGCACTCCAAAATGAGTAAATTGTGCCATAATCTGACAATGAATTGAATTCTAAGTTTAACCGTAGGGAATAAGATGATATCAAATAGGTAGCACATCAAGTATGGCCAAAGGGAACATTCTGGATTATTTATAACAAAATCAATATTTTGAGTCCTAATCATCGGACCATGTCACTTTAAGGTGGCTAGACCCTATTGTAAACACGTCAACTGCGCAGGTCATTGCGCAGATGCAGATGCAGTTGTCTAAGAACACACCAGGGGGTGCCTCTGGTCATATTTTTGTATATTAGGGCTATATTTTCATGTGTAGTCAAAAATACCCCGCAAGACCTGCCTGGGGCTTGAACCCAGGATCTCCCACATGTGAGTCTAACGCTTTACCCCTACTCTACAGAGGCTCTGGTAGTTGGCATGCTGAAAGGTATACATGTACCACATCAAGACTGTTTGCTCCATTTATATGTTTTTTTATTTCAAACACCAAAAACCTTTAAAATATGCAGGGGACCATATGTTCAAAATATTGTTTCTGGGTGTAAAAGATTATAAACTATATCCTGAGAGAACTATAGGGAAAGTTAATTACTTTAAGGTGCTATTCCATGCATGTAAGTACTATCACCATATGATCCTATTACAGATTACTCCAAACTTAAAGCTGGATATCTCAGAACCTAGCTCGGGACCCCCCTATTTT